>CM054149.1:5573466-5578466 GCA_028751875.1 Rapana venosa
GTCTGTCTGCATCACAACAAACCACGACAATGAAAAGCAAAAAATTCCTGGGATAAATCCCGAGGTTGTGTCGTGATAACTCGGTTAAGATTGTGTTTTGATACATCTGTTTTCCATACTGGAAATAATAATTATTATTTCTCTCAATTGTCAATAATGTTAGTAGTGTTAAAAAGAAATGTATAATATGTTGACTATCACTTACTGTTATACAACACAACTAACAGAGTAAATCAATTGGCCTACAGGACCAAAATTTAACGAATTTCTGTCCTCTATATCTCTCTGTCTGTGCCTCTGTCTGTATCATTTCTTACTCTCTCGTGCATGATTGTGTGTTTGTGTGCGCGCGCGCGCATGTGTGTTTGTGTGTGTGTGTGTGTGTGCGTGTATGTGCAGGCGTGTATGAACGGCGTACGCGTGCACACATGCGCACGCGACTTTGCGCCAACTTGCGATATAGTGTAATCATATCAGCAAAAGAAATATTTCAAATACAGAGTACTTTGCGTAACAGACTCACCCAGTAAAGATACGCACTCTTCTCTATTGTACACTGTTGTACTCTTCTGTACTCTACTGCACTCTACTGTACTCCGCTCTCTTCCCCCCCCCCCCCCCCCCCCCCCACTCCCCACCCCCACTGTATCCCGCATTCTACTGTAATCTGTCGCACTCTACTGTATCCCACACTCTACTGTAATATCCCACACTCTACTGTATCCCACACTCTACTGTATCCCACACTCTACTGTATCCCACACTCTACTGCATCCCACACTCTACTGTAATCTGTCACACTCTACTGCATCCCACACTCTTCTGAATCCCACACTCTGCTGTATCCCACACTCTACTGCATCCCACACTCTACTGTAATCTGTCACACTCTACTGCATCCCACACTCTACTGTATCCCACACTCTACTGTATCCCACACTCTACTGTATCCCACACTCTACCGTATCCCGCACTCTACTGTATCCCACACTCTACTGTAATCTGTCACACTCTACTGTATCCCACACTCTACTGTATCCCACACTCTACTGTAATCCGCACTCTACTCTATCCCACACTCTACTGTAATCTGTCACACTCTACTGTATCCCACACTCTACTGTATCCCACACTCTACTGTATCCCACACTCTACTGTATCCCACACTCTACTGTATCCCGCACTCTACTGTATCCCGCACTCTACTGTATCCCACACTCTACTGTAATATCCCACACTCTACTGTATCCCACACTCTACTGTACCCCGCACTCTACTGTATCCCACACTCTACTGTAATTTGTCGCACTCTACTGTATCCCGCACTCTACTGTATCCCACACTCTACTGTATCCCACACTCTACTGTATCCCGCACTCTACTGTAATCTGTCACACTCTACTGTATCCCACATTCTACTGTATCCCGCACTCTACTGTATCCCACATTCTACTGTATCCCCCACTCTACTATATCCCGCACTCTACTGTAATCGGTCGCACTCTACTGTAATCTGTCGCACTCTACTGTAATCTGTCGCACTCTACTGTAATCTGTCGCACTCTACTGTAATCTGTCGCACTCTACTGTATCCCGCACTCTACTGTAATCTGTCGCACTCTACTGTAATCTGTCGCACTCTACTGTATCCCGCACTCTACTGTAATCTGTCGCACTCTACTGTAATCTGTCGCACTCTACTGTATCCCGCACTCTACTGTAATCGGTCGCACTCTACTGTAATCTGTCGCACTCTACTGTAATCTGTCGCACTCTACTGTAATCTGTCGCACTCTACTGTAATCTGTCGCACTCTACTGTATCCCACATTCTACTGTATCTCACACTCTACTGTATCCCACACTCCACTATATCTCGCACTCTACTGTATCCCGCACTGTTCTGTATCCCGCATTCTACTGTATCCCGCACTCTACTATATCCCGCACTCTACTGTATCCCGCACTCTACTGTATGCCACACTCTACTGTATGCCGCACTCTACCGTATCCCGCACTCTACTGTATGCCACACTCTCCTGTATCCCGCACTCTACTGTATCCCGCACTCTACTGTGCTTAAGTGCACTGGTCTGCGCTTCACTGCTCTGTACTGCACTGCGCTGAACTCTGTTATGTACGCAGTCCATAATTCCGACATGTCGGTCGCACCATGAACCCTGGTCGCTCCTTATCGAGACACGCCCACACTTAGAATAACCCATTCCTTATTCACTCTTTTCCCCTCTATTGCTGTATGTTGTGTTTGTGTGTCGTGTCGTTGTTCGTGTATTTCTGTTACTGTATCGATGTATGTGTTGTGTGTGTTGGTGTGTGCTGTTATGTGGCGACTTGTTTTGTAGTGCGCATATTCGTCATTCTGCACTAACTTAGGGATTTCTCTCTTTTGTACAATTACTATAAAAAACCCTCGCAATTAAATCTTTCTCTGTGTTGTGTGTGGACTCTTCTAATCTAATGTTAGTGTGCTAAAGGAAGTGCGCAATAATATGCTCTTTTCTCCAGTAAATGACACACCACCGCTCACAATCTAGCTGTACTGCTTCCTACAATCGAACTTGGAACCTCTGGACTGTCTTAAGGCCTACAACAATAAAGCCCGATAACCACCCACTTTCGTTGCTTCTGTTTAGTCTAATAGTTGCCGCAGGTCAGATAATTTTCTCAGGCATTGATTCAAGTTTAAAAGAGGGCTGCTCAGACAGCACGAGCAAGACTGAGACTAGGCTGCAGGCCTAGACAAAGTTAAGCAGTCAACCACTTCAGTTCTTCTTTCCTGCCATTAGGCACTTTCTAGCATTCCATGTGAGGCTGGCCAGCCTCAGCAGACGATGAACAGAAGCAAACCCACTAGACAGCGCAACCCATAGTCCTTCCATACCTGAACTTGATGCACCTAACATTAGGAACTAGATTGATTGATTGATGTAAGCACAATGCCATGGTGTACATTCGAAATGTGGTTTGGAATGTTATGTTTAAACCGTTTTCATACATGACAAGCAAAACAACCTGCATTCCTCAATCAACGAGAAAAACCCCTGCAGTCTGAGTATTATTCTTCTTCGTCGTCGAACGCTTAGACAGCTACTATTGTTATTTGTCATGTGCTGCCGTTAAGCGCCTGACAAGTCAGGCCCAGAACATCCTACTTCGACATGGGAGAGAATTGTTATCTTTAAAGTTTTTCTGGGGGGAAAAAGGGCAAGAGAATGGACCAAGAAGGCAGAGAATGGACCAAGAAGGTGACAGGAAGAAAGGAACAAGGTAGAAACAAAGAGGGGGATAGCAAAGAGGGAATTCCAAGCACAGAATTCCCAGAAGGTGGAGATGCTATTTATACTGACAGGCTCCCCCCTCCCGGTATCCTCACGGGGTCCTCTGAGTATTACTGCCTGTATTATGGCAAAGAATTGTATCAGTGTTACTTGGGAGGAGGCGGAGCAGGGGGGGGGGGGGGGGGGGGGGGGGTGACTTAACTCACTTTTAACCCGAAACTCATACATGTATTCGTGAAAGCGCCCTCCACCTCCGCCCCCGCCCCCCTCCACCTCCCCCAAGAGCAGAGGGCGGGGACTGGAGGAAAGGAAGAAATCAGATAAGGACCACCAGACTTGTGACGGAACTGGATCTGGGAAATGAGTCACAGACCTTGATTTTAGCATCAGCATTGGCAGTGTGTGTGTGTGTGTGTGTGTGTGGTGTGTGTGTGTGTGTGTGTGTGTGTGTGTGTGTGTTGTTGTGTGTGTGTGTGTGTGTGTGTGTGTGTGTGTGTGTGTGTGTAGTGAGAGAGTGTGTGTGTGTAGTGAGAGAGTGTGTGTGTGTGTACGCGTGCGTGCGTGTGTGTGTTGTGTGTGTGTGTGTAGTGTAGTGTGTATGTGTGTGTGTAGTGTAGTGTGTGTGCATATGTGTTGTTTCTGCTGCCAGCCCCCCCCCCCCCTCCCCCCACCACCCCTCCACTATTGTCTGATCATGTGCAAAAGGGCGTCTGGCGACTGGATAAGCAACTGCAGCTTTCCTCTGGCATTTTGCAGCCGAGAGAGCTTTTATTATGATTGTGTGTGTAGTGTTAGTGTGTGTGTGTAGTGTGTGTGTGTGTGTGTTCTATGTAGTGTGTGTTCTGTGTAGTGTTAGTGTGTGTGAGGGGGGGGGGGGGGTGTTCTGTGTAGTGTGTGTGTGTTCTGTGTAGTGTCTAGGTGTGTGTGTGTGGGTGTGTAGTGCGTGTAGTGGGGGTGTGTTCTGGTAGTGTATGTGTGTGTGGAGTGGGTGTGTGGGTGTGTAGTGTGTGTATTGGGTGTGTGTGTTCTGTGTAGTGTGTAGTGTGTGGGTGTGTTGTGCGTGCGTGCGTGTGTGTGTAGTGTGTGTGTAGTGTGTGTGTAGCGTGCGTCTGTGTGTGTGTCTGTCTGTCTCTCTCTGTATCTCTCTCTCTCTCCCTACACCCCCCCCCCCCTCCCTTCTATCTCTCTCGATCGCCTGCTCACTCTCATTCAAAGTGTTTATATAAACCTTTCCTGAAATCGAATGTCAAATAAATTAAATACTATCCAAAATATCTCTGAAACAAACACATCTCTTGTTGAAAAATAATCTCTCCCTCCCTTCCCCCCCCCCCCCCTTCTCCACTGTTTCCACCCTCTCTCTGAGCCCCCTTCTCTCTCCCTCCTATCTTTTACTTCTCCCTCCCCCTCTCTCTCTCCCTCCATCCCTTCCTCTCCCCCATCTCTCTCTCTCACTTTCTAACCCCTCCCTCTCTCCCCCCCTTCTTTCTCTCATTTCCCCCTCTCCTCACCACCCCCCCCCCCCCCCCCCCCCCCCCCCAATCTGCAGATACATAATCCTACGTCTCTTCGTTTTTAAGCACACCTGACAGCTATTCAGATGCCTATCCCCCCAGTTCTGACGTTCCGTAGCTAATGTCAGACACAGTATGAGAGAAGGAGGCAATTTTGGGGAGTTTACTTTATAAACCAGCTCTTTTGA
>CM054149.1:5583466-5625966 GCA_028751875.1 Rapana venosa
TGTGTGTGTGTGTGTGTGTGTGTGTTGTGGTGTGTGTGTGTGGTGTGGGTGTGTGTGTGTTGTGTGTGCTGTGTGTGTGTGTGTGTGTGTGTGTGTTGTGTGTTGTGTTTATGTGTGTGCGTGTATGTTTGTGTGTGTCGTGTGTGTGTGTGTGTGTGTGTGTGTGTGTGTGTGTGTGTGTGTGTGTGTGTGTGTGTGTGTGTGTGTGTGTGTGTGTGTGTAAAACAGAGAGAGAGAGAGAGAGAGAGCAACAAAACAATTCAAAAGGGAGGGGGAAACAACTCTCTCTCCTCCTCCTCCTCTCTCCCCCCTCTCTCACTGTCTCTCTCTCTCTCTCTCTCTCTCTCTCTCTCTCTCTCTCTCTCTCTCTCTTTCACTCTCTCTCTCTCTCTCTCTCTCTCTCCTCACACACACACACACACATACACACACACAGAACATCTTGCGCACACGTTAAAACCCGTTCCGCTTTTCGGAAGAGTAGGCCATTGTGTGCTGGTAGGAACGGACAACAAAATTTACAAAACTGCATGCACAAGGGGACTGGTAGATCAAAAGCTTATGAGTGCTTATTCCATTATCATCGAAATCAAAGAATAAAATGAAATTTGTCTGTCTATATATATATATATCTCTCTCTCTCTCTCTCTTCCTCCCTCCCTCGCTCGCTCGCTTGCTTTCTCAATATTCATCTCTATATATTCAATCATTATCAATATAACGATGACGTTGCCTGAGGGCCAGGTCATAATGACATTGTAAATCCCCCCCCCCCCCTCTCTCTCTCTCTCTCTCTCTCTTTCACTCTCTGAAAAAAAAAAGGGGGGGGGGGGGACGGGATAGCCTAGTGGTTAGAAGATTGCGCTCGCAATCTGACGACCCGGGTTCGATTCTCGTTCAAGGGGATAATTAGTTTCCCATGGAGTTAACATCAGTGCAGACTCCACTCTTCTCATAAGTCCTTCGGTTGAGATTATAAACCGAGGCACGCAGAACATCTTGCGCACACATTAAATCCTGTTCCGCTTTTCGTAAGAGTAGGCCATTGTGTGCCGGTGGGAACAGATGACAGAATTTTAAAAAACCGCAAACGCACGGGGACTGGATGTAAAGAAAGCACATAAGTGCTTAATCTAATATCCTCGATATAAAAGAATAAAATATAAAAAAAATATGTGTGTGTGTCTCAGACACAGACACACACATCTATCTATCCATCCATCCATCCATCTATCTCACTCTCTCTCTATATCTATCTATCTATCTATCTATCTCTATCTCTCTATCTCCTCACATTAAACCATTCTGTATATTTGGGGAAAGAATTATCTTATCAACTTACGGATCGTCTGCAACATGTAAATACCCAGTGCCAGATTACCCCCAATCATCACACACCTGCTCACAATCTGATAAACCAAAATTGCCCCTTATTACCCACACATTAACAAAACTACTGTTGCTTTCCGTGCGTGCTGTTGATCAATTTGTTTACGTTGTCCTTTTTTTTTCTTTTTTCTTTTTTGTAGTGCCTCGGCTAAAGCTCAGAGGTTCACCGATGGTGAGATTTTTGCGTATGCCACCGTTTTGGGGCCTACTATTAAGGTAGCCGCATTTCGATTTCGGAGATGATGTCTAAACACGGGTGGAGGTTTTCATATACTTTTTGTCATCCGCTCTTGCCAGCACGAATGGCCTACTCTTCCGAAAGGCAGAACGCGTTTTGATGAGTGTACAAGATGTTCTGCTTGCGTTCGAACAGGGGTTAACAGTCTCATCCGAAGGATTTACCGGAGAGTAGAGTCAGTACTTGTGTTAAGTGCAGGAGAAAATTCCCCTGAACAGATGTTGGTTTGATCCCGGGCTGTCAATCGCCAGAGCAACGCTCTAACCACTAGGCCACCCCCCTCTCCCCCTGTTTCTTTTGTCCTAATTCTGATACTATTATCTGCCAAGTAAACAAGCTGTGTTTTATGACACGTGATAATAAAAGACCCTGACGAAATTGCCTGAACTTGTTTAAATTGCATTAACACACTCAGAAGCCAGTGCGACGCGTGCGAAAATATACAGATACATAATAATAATAAATAATAATAATAATAATAATAATAATAATAATAATAAATAATGGAACTTATATAGCGCTATATCTTGCAAAGACAAATCAAAGCGCATGCATTCAACCTAATCTTACACAGTCATGCAATCAATGATAAATAATCAATAGTTAAGCAAAACAGATATTTACAAACATGGTGCGAAGCAGACGAAATCTATTTAAATAAAATTTCAACAGTCAAATGTTTTTTTCAAAAGCACACACACACTCACACAGGTGATATACTTTAGCAGGGTGATAGGACATGGGTTAGTGAAGGTGGGATAGTTCTGATATGAAACAGGAGGGGGAAATCTTAGGTTTGAAATAAATATGTCTTGAGGCTGGATTTAAAAGTGTCATAACTAGGTTTCTGGCGAAGAGAGAGAGGGAGCTCATTCCAGGTCGATGGACCCGAAATAGAGAAAGAGCGGCGGCCAACAGTGGATTGGTTGAATCTAGGTATTCGTAGGCACAAGGTATCTGCAGTAGAGCGGAGGGAACGTGAAGGTTAAGACATACACAGAGGTAGGAGGGTGCAGTTTTGTGGAGACATTTGTAACAGAGGGTACTGATCTTATAATTTACTCTCTGTGGCACAGGCAGCCAGTGGAGAGATCGCAAGAGAGGGGTAATGTGCTCAGATTTTTTCTTTCTGAGAACTAGTCGAGCTGCGGAGTTTTGTATACGTTGAAGGGAGTAGATAGATGATGCTGGCAGACCAGATAAAAGAGAATTGCAATAGTCCAGACGTGAAAGAATGAGAGAAGTGACAAGTTTGGCTGTTGCATCTGTGGACAGGTACTTTCGAATTGCACTTATACGCCGTAATTGATAGTAGCACGACTGACAAGTCTGGGTGATGAATTTTTTCATAGAGAGTGTGTTGTCGATAACGACACCTAGATACTTCACAGCAGTGGATAGAGGGACTGATGTATTGCCGAGTTCTATTGAAGCACACACTCACACACACACACCACACACACACTTACACACACACTCTCACACACATACACACTTTTACACACACGCATTTTACACACACACACACACACACACACACACACACACACACACACACACACACACACACACACACACAAAAGCGCACAGTGTTAGGAAATAGGCTAAAGCTGTCGCATATGTATCCACAGTAATTTTCTTAACCTCTCTACATAAAAAGCAGACAAGAAAACAAAAAAACAAAAACCCCTAGAAACTCATGGTAGTTTGTTTTCAAAACAGCAAGATCAAAACAGCCAGCAGGGTATTGGAAATTAGCCCACAGCAAAATGCCCATCGCCATACACCTGACAACTGCAACAGCTATCACAGCGATCACCCCCCCCCCCCCCCCATCCCCTTACCCCCAAAGCAATTACGAAAATGGCTCAACACCACCACAAACACAGGAACTCTGACTAAATGATGCCAAAGACCAATTAACGACTCTGTGCTGAAGCTGAACTGGCACAGGCATAAAAGGATTCAAGCAAAATAATTTGAAAATAAATACCCTTTTGGTAAATGACACACTGAAATGTTTCATTTCCATTCCAAGATATGCAAGAGTCGTTTTGAACTCAGGCACAACACTGTGTAATAACATGTATAGCACGAATGGATACCTTTTTACGATCCCCAAAGTCTGATTATACTATGATCCCAAAGTTAGATTAAACTCTTGATCCCAAAGTTAGGGGTATACTCTTGATTCCAAAGTTAGGGGTATACTATGATCCCAAAATTAGGGGTATACTATGATCCCAAAGTTAGGGGTATACTATGATCCCAAAGTCAGATTATACTCTTGATCCCAAAGTTAGGGGTTTACTCTTGATCCCTTAAGTTAGAAGTATACTATGATCCCAAAATTAGGGGTATACTATGATCCCAAAGTTAGGGGTATACTATGATCCCAAAGTTAGGGGTACACTATGATCCCAAAGTTAGGTTTATACTATGATCCCAGAATTAGGGGTACATTATGATTCCAAAGTTAGGAGTACACTATGATCCCAAAGTTAGGTATATACTATGATCCCTGAATAAGGAGCGTACTGTGGCTATTTTGGTGGGGTTTTTTTACTGAGAAGCACACGTGGTCATTGACGCGTTCTTATTTATTTCTGCCATGCGCCTAGGGATGAAGAACCCCCTTGGTATGTGACTTGTAGAGCACGGGTAGCCATCAAACATCTGCTTCTTGAATGCTGGGATGTCAAGGACATAAACATTTTATTACACGTTTCCTCAAAATTTATGGCCCATTACGTTGTACTGAATATCACTTTTAAATTTCTATGACTATTCAGCATTTTGCAAAAAATATTGGTATGATATCTAGAAGATGGGTGACCGTTTACGCGCCTTGGCTTCAGTACAGTCCCTCAGTTCAACCAGCTGAAAATGGGTACCTGCCCTCTTTAGGATCAGGGAAGGTAAAGCAGCGCGGGAGAGGAGATGGGCGCCGCCCTCAATATACCGGCCACTAGAAAAGCTGAGGTCTCTGATGCCTTGCTCCCCTACGACCACATAGGTTATGGGACACCTTTACCTTTATCTGGAAAGAAGTCCGTTTGACTAGTTCGATGTTGATACGACGAACGAATGTTTATCAAAGCACATCACCTTGTAAACAGTGGCAGAATTTCAATCAACACCAGTCTTCATAAGATGGCACCCCTTGCAAGGTCTCTGAGGTGGGCAGCGCTGTATGCTTTCATGACTGGATTAGGTTGGATTTCCCGATATGCACAGGACGATGATAGAAGTGTCACACTCATGTGGTACTGACAGATGTGAGCAGACAGGCAGACCATTCTGCCCGGGTGGGACTTACTTGCCTTTGGCAAACCTGTTTGCCTGACCTTTCGGGGGAATGCTCTCAGGGAGAGATAGAGTTTGGCCCTTCTCTCTCTCTCTTTCTCTCTCTCTCTCTCTCTCTCTCTCTCCTCTCTCTCTCTCTCTCTCTCTCTCTCTCTCTCTCTCTCCTCCTCTCTCTCTCTCTCTCTCTCATTCTCTCCCTCTCTCTCTCCTCTCTCTCTCTCTCTATCTCTCTCTCTCTCTCTATCTCTCTCTCTCTCTCTCTCTCTCCTCTCTCTCTCTCTCTCTCTCTCTCTCTCTCTCTCTATCTCTCTCTCTCCCTCCCCTGTGGCCGACTGACAGACACTTCCACGCACGATACTGCTCCACACGAAGGAGAAGAATACAGTTTTTGTTTATCTTAAACAGTTGAATCTATCTCAAGAAGTCGCAGATAACTTCTAGACAGCCAAGACAATTAAAACTACATAGACCTGTCGTAAAGATCAGTTCGGTCTGTTTCATACAGCCTAGACAATCGAAATTTTCTCACGCAGAAACTTTCTCAAGTAGTCTTGAGTCACAATAATTTCGATTGTCAATCGATACCTAAGCGTATATTAGGCAACGCATATCTTGCTCCCTACTATAGATAGCATGACTGCCTTCAACTCTGCTGAACTAGCTTAGCTCCAGGTGGTTGTTTGGCTAGCAGGCTGTTGGGTTGGTTGGTTGGTTGATTGGTTGGTTGGTTGGTTGGTTGGTTGGTTCGTTCGTTCGCTGGTTGTTAGTTAGATCTTTCTTTGCTTTTAGTTTTCCCAGGGAAAAGTCTCTTGGTGTAGAACATTCCATACACGATATAATTTTGGTCCATGCTAGTATTTGCATTCTACACCCACCGAAAGATGACCATACAAACATAAGATTTTCAACATGCATTCTTGATCTTCTTCTCGCTTGTGTACACGATGAAAACCAAAATCAAGGCACTGGCAGGTCTGCTTTAAGCTGATCTTGAAGATTATTAAAAACACCTCATACCTAACCCACCTTACGCCACAGCGGTTCAAACCTTTGACCCTCAAATTCGAGGCTATTAAGATGAAAAGTACCCTGTCTTATCCATTTGCTTTTCATCCAGGTGGTAATAATTATATCACCGTCAGGGTGTTATCATCCACATTACATGTGGCCGTCACGTGATCAAAGATAGTTGATTTTTCTAACACCTCAGAAAAAGACCTAGACTATACCAAGATAAGTCTATGTACATAGAGGCATTGACCCCTTTCAAGCTGAGAAATCGATAGCTTCATAGGACCTGTTGCTTCGTAGCAGGACTTTCAGAGAAATATGGACTTTTTAAATGGTATATGAGAGAGGGTACCTCTCGTTCCCTCTCATTTCTCTTCTTATACCTGTCCTTAACGGTGGCCAAAAACGGCCGCATGCACAACAGTAAACCTTGGAGCTATAGCTGAGGAACAGAAGAAACCAACAAAACCCACAAAAACAAAATAAAACCAACAAAACCCAAAAATAAAAATCACCCTTTCTTTATTATTTCATAAGTTCCTTTCTCACTTTCAAGGCAGGATTTGACGTACGCTTCACACAAGCATTTCACACACTGTAATACTACAATTTGGTTTTCTTGTTCGTTACGGACGTTTTACTTTTTTCTGTTCATGTTCTACTTTCTCACCGCTTCTTTACAGAACATTTTTAACTTTCGCTTCCCGTCTTCCTTTCTTTTTCCCCCCCTCCTAAATCCAAACTGCATGCTGTTCAGAGTGTTCAACACACTGGTAATTATTTAAGGGAAGGGCCAAAATAATTCTTGCGTAGCAGCCGGCTTCCGCTTTGCTTAGGACAAGTGCACTTCTCATGGATTAGCACTGAACACTTTGCACACTGGTGCGCGCAGAGAGAGAGAGAGAGAGAGAGAGAGAGAGAGAGAGAGAGAGAGAGAGAGAGAGAGAGAGAGAGGAGAGAGAGGAAAGGAAGAGAGAGAGAGAGAGAAAGAGAAAGGGAGAGAGAGAGAAAGGGGGGGGGGGGAGAAAGAGAGACAGACAGTGACAGAGAGACAGAGACAGAAACAGACAGGCAGAGACAGACAGACCAATCCAGTCCTGTTGTTTATAGCCCTGCCGACCACAGAGGCCATATCAGGGCTGTCACCTCTTATTTTCAATCTCAGATTAAAACTGTGCAACTATATGCAGATTAAAACAGGGTATAAAACAACTCTACTGTCGTTCCTTGAATCAACGCCCTGGCCAACCATAAGGGTCAACCCAGGACGGGCACCGCGTTGTGGGAGAAACAGAGAGACAGAAACAGAGACAGAGACAGATAAAGAGAGACCAGAGAGCTCTGAACCCTGTATATTTTAAGTGGTCCACGATACAACTGAAAGGGACCAAGGGAAATGGTAATAAAGTGACGACAAATTGTCTACCTATTGTCTAGTAATGAAAACAATTATTTAAATACGTAACATACGAGTAAGAGCGTCATCGCTATCCTCCTCCTCAACACAGTCATGACTACAGCATCATCGCTATCCTCCTCCTCAACACAGTCATGACTAAGAGCGTCATCGCTATCATCCTCCTCAACAGTCATGACTAAGAGCGTCATCGCTATCATCATCCTCAACAGTCATGACTGAGAGCATCATCGCTATCATCACCCTCAACAGTCATGACTTAAAGCGTCATCGCTATCATCATCCTCAACACAGTCATGACTAAGAGCGTCATCGCTATCATCATCCTCAACACAGTCAGGACTAAGAGCGTCATCGCTATCCTCCTCCTCAACAGTCACGACTATAACGTCATCGCTATCATAATCCTCAACAGTCACGACTAAGAGCGTCATCACTATCCTCCTCCTCAACAGTCATGACTAAGAGCTATCATCATCATCCTCAACACAGTCATGACTAAGAGCGTCATCACTATCCTCCTCCTCAACAGTCATGACTAAGAGCTATCATCATCATCCTCAACACAGTCATGACTAAGAACGCCATCGCTATCGGTTTTTATAATCCAAACAATCATCACCATTATTTTCATCACCTTCAACATCATTGCTCATGCTATAGGTTAACATTCATAAAGGTCAAACCCCAGTCACTTCTCAAGTATCAATATAGACACGAATGATGCTTTCTAACATTACTCGTTTTGTCAATGCAATAGTGCGCACACACGCACGCAGACACAAACACATGCACGCACGCGCGTACACACATACACACGCACAATAGCATCCCTCTCATGTTAACCGAAACTATAGCATCATCCCCCCTGTTTATAAGTACTTAAAACAATAGCATCCCCCTCATGTTAACCTAGATTTTATCATCATCCCCCCTGTTTTGAAGTACTTGATAGCATCCCCGTCATGTTAATAATATATGGAATTTATAGAGCGCTATATCTTGCAATTGCAAATCAGAGCGCTTCCATTCAATCCGCTCCCACGCAAGCAACCAACAATAATTAACAATATTCTAACAAAACTCGAACACACATGTGCACACACATAGACACACTCGTCTAATATCACTTTGAGTGAACAGACGTAAAATCGAAGCAACAACATACACACGCACACACACACACACACAATAAAACTAATCCGCAATCTTTTTATGTTATCCTTTCAGTACTCATCAGAATACATAATGCACCCATAAAACATGTACAATTGCCCTGTATAGATAATTACACATCACAGTGTGTGTGTGTGTGTGTGTGTGTGTGTGTGTGTGTGTGTGTGTGTGTGTGTGTGGTGTGTGTGTGTGTGTGTGTGTGTGTGTGTCTGTGTGCGTGTGTGTGTCTGTGTGCGTGTCTGAATGCGTGTATGTGTGTGTGCGTGCGTGTCTGTCTGTCTGTGTCTGTGCGTGCGCGCGCGCGCGTGTGTGTGTATTAGTGATGTGAGCTGCCCATTGACTGACTGCACAAACGCAAACAGGATGAACCACTGATGGACAACTCATGTCAAGATACCCGCTGCAAGAAATAAAAAACACAACTGTTCTCTACTCTCTATTTAACACATCATGGGCATCCCAAATGAGAGTACAGGGTGGCCTGGTGGTTAAAGCCTTGCGCTCACGATCTGACGGCCTTGGTTTGAGCCCAGGTTCAAGCCACCACCGAGACGTTCGTCCAAGGGGGACGGGATGGCCTGGTGGTTAGAGCGTTGCGCTCGTGATCTGCTGACCTGGTTCGAATCTTGTTCAATAGGATTTTTCTTCTGGAGTTAACATCAGTGCCGACTCCACTCCATACAAAAATCCTTAGGTTGAGACTACCAACTGAGGTCCCGTGTGTAAACGCCCGTAGAACATCTTGCGCCCACGTTCAAACCCGTTCCTCTTTTCGAAAGAGTAGGTCATTGTGTGCCGGTGGGAACGGATGACCAAATTTACACAACTGTGTTCACGCAGGGTTTGGATGTGAAAAAAAATCACATGAGTGTTTGTTCCATTATCCTGGAAATAAAAGAATGAATGAATAAAAACGAATGCAATCACACACACATACACACAAACGCGCGCGCGCGCGCGCGCTCGCACGCACCAGCAGTCCTACTTTCATTCAGCTTCCCTTCCCCCATTCTCTCTCTCTCTCTCTCTCTCTCTCTCTCTCTCTCTTCTCTCTTCTCTCTCTCTCTCTCTCTCTCTCTCTCTCTCTCTCATTTCTCTCTCGTAGTAGTAGCAGCAGCAACAGCAGCAGCATAGTAGTAGTAGTAGTAGTAGTAGTAGTAGTAGTAGTAGTAGTAGTAGAAGTAGTAGTAGTAGTAGTAGTAGTAGTAGCAGCAGCAGTAGCAGTAGTAGCAGCAGCAGTAGTAGTAGTAGCAGCAGTAGCAGTAGTAGTAGTAGCAGTAGTAGCAGTAGTAGCAGTAATAAGTAGTAGTAGTAGTAGTAGAAGTAGTAGCAGTAGCAGCAGCAGCAGCAGCAGCAGCAGCAGCAGCAGCAGCAGCAGCAGCAGTAGTAGTAGTAACAGTAGTAGTATCGCTTTCCTTTTGTGGAAACATCAAGCAACACTTGGCGCCTGTATGGGTCATAAACGTACGGCCAGGTGCTATCCTAGTAGTCCAGACATTCATGGGCAGCGTGGAAAAATGGCCCATTGATGGCTAAATTGTTTCGATATAGACACAGCAACAACCTGTGGGAAAATGGCCCATTGGTGGGTAAACTGTTTCCATATAGACGCAGTAACAAAACCTGTTCTCAAGAACCAGCCGCCATGGCGCAGTGGTTAGCGCCTTGGGTTACGGAGTGGAAGGTCGCGGGTTCCAATCCCATAAGAGTTATAGGGATTTTTCGGACCCCGGCCGGCTCCTATCCAGAGTGAGTGTGCTGTGGGCTCAGTGGGAAGACTGGAACCCACACAGTTGAGCTTCATCCACTTCACGGATGCGAGTTTGAGAGTGTTGCTTAAATTACCTGACCAACACTGCAGGTGTCTGTATCTCTCGGGCCCGGTTGACGCTGAAATATATCATCATAGTAAGCGTAAGGTACAACTCTGTCAAGTAGTCTCAAAGCATATGCACTTTCATAGCTGCACCATTACGTCATCATCATCATCACTGATCATCAAACAATTTTTTTTTAATGCCTCTGATTACGTGGCCCTGGATGCTCTGGTTTCATGGTGACCTCAGGTTCGGTTTCCCCGTACACTTCTGTGCCTGTGGTGTGTTTGTGTCAAAGCCTTTGGGGTTGGAGATTCTGCAGGAGACGGTCGTTGGAGAAGTGTTGAGGTGGTCGCTCACGATTCCCAGCTTAAACTCACAACGCTTGTGCCATCAATACCCAACATGAACGGAATCCGGCACTACGTTTCGCAACCCCCCCCCCCCCCCCCCCTGCCTCCTCTCTCCCACCCCCCCCCCCCTGCCCTCCTTCCTCTCCCCCCTCCCCCAAATCTCCTGTCTTTCTATGGAGACCCCCATCCAATCAAACGGTGATGAGGTACAGTGCCGGGAAGTCTCCTGGGTCTCACACCAGCAGTCTCTCATGACAGCGCGCGCTGTCGGTTATGTCCACCACGTTCAAAGCCCGTTGTTGTTGTTGTTGTTGCCTTTCAGTTCTGCACCCCCCCCTCTCTTTCTCTCTCTCTCTCTCTACTCTCTCTCTCCTCTCTCTCTCTCTCTCTCTCTCTCTCTCCTCGCCCAATCACCGAGTGGCAGATGACACTGTTTTTCAATCATTAATCAGTAAGGTTGTTACTGCTACGAGTCTGGGGAGTTTTGGGTTATTAATCGTGTGATAAACATTACAACATTACTTTCTTTTCCCGTTTGTTTTAAAGCTTACTTCTGTGATTTCTTCTGTCTGGTCGTCGGGAGGCAATAGTTTGTTGGTGTGTGTGTGTGTGTGTGTGTGGTGTGTGTGTGTGTGTGTGTGTGTGTGTGTGTGTGTGTGTGTGTGTGTTTGGAGGGGGGGACGCATGCGTATGTGTGTGTGCGTGCGTGCGTGTGTGTATGTGCGCGCGCGCGTGCGCGTCTGTGTGTGTGCGTGCGTGTGTGTGTGTGTGTGTGTGTACATGCATGCGTGTGTGTGTATGTGTGTGTGTGTGTGTGTGTTTGTGTCTGCCAAAGTCAAATCTGCCAAGAAGTAAAATTGGAATTTTCTACTGCTTAACGACCATCTCCAACAACTGATATCTTAAAAATTCGCACAGAGTATGAAGCTTTTTGTTCCGGGAAAAAAAATTTCACACAATTTGCAATCAGCGCATTTAAAGTTGGTGATTAATTCGTATAAATAAAGTGGCAGAGTCTACCATTACTATTTCTAAAGCAAAAAAACCCAACAACAACACCGATTTTAAACAATTGCAATAACAAAATTATCCTCAAAGTCGGAACACAACTACCTTAGTGGTCCTGTGCAGATATAAAAAAAACACATCATCTTTGGTGAGCTGACTTCGGAGCTCTGACCAAGGAATGAAGAAAAAAATAGTAATAAGATGAAACAGTTCTTATTTCAAAAGTGATTTCCAGGTGGGATGAGTGAGACGAAGTGCATATTTTGGGTGACACCCTGGGTGGTAAGCTGGGTAACGTATCACAACAGCCAACGGTTTTTGTGTGTGTGTGTGTCTCTCTCTCTCTCTCTCCTCTCTCTCTCTCTCTCGTCTCTCCTCTCTCTCTCTCTCTCTCTCTCTCTCTCTCTCTCTCTCTCTCTCTCTCTCTCTCTCTCATACGCATACACACAGGGATGGATGTAAAAAAGCACATAAGTGCTTATTCCATTATCCTCGATAAAAAAGAATATTTAAAAACATAAAAATAAAATTAAAAAAATTTCTCTCTCAAACGCACACTTACACATGCGTGCCCGCACACACACACACACACACACACACACACACACACACACACACACACACACACACACACACTTATACGTGCGTGTACATACATACACACTTACACATGTGTGCACGCACACACAAGCACCACTACCCCACACACACTTATACGTGCTTGTAAATACAAACACACACATGCGTGCGTGCACGCACAATCCCACCCCCCCCCACACACACACACTCACTCTCACACACACATTCTCTCTCTCTCCTCTCTCTCTCTCTCTCTCTCTCTCTCTCTCTCTCTCTCTCTCTCTCTCTCTCTCACTGGATGTAAAAAAAAAGTCTTGTACTTATTCTAGTACCCTCACAACATAAAATTTCGTTATCGTTCGTTATCGTTATTCACACACACACACACACACACACACACACACACACACACACACACACACACACACACACACACACCTCTCTCTCTCTCTCTCTCTCTCTCTCTCTCACACACACACACACACACACACAACACAAAACATACTCACACTCACTCACTCACACACACTCACACACATACTTCCATCCCCCTCCCCCACCCCACCAACACACAGACACACTCACACTCACAGTCTTCCATCCCACGAAAGAAACCTGGCTGATAGACACGGTAATAAGGCCGCACACCGGATTCCCCTTTATTGCCCAATACAGCGAAAACCTGCCTGACAGTGACAAACTACCGCATCCCATGACTCGTTTCCCGACATTCTGTGTTTTATTGTAGCTGGTGATGATGGAGTGACGGACTACAATACACTTCTGAAAGACAGTCAGAGACAGAGAGAGAGAGAGACAGAGAGAGAAGAGACAGAGAGAAAGAGAGAGAGAGGAGAGAGAGACAGAGAGAGGAGAGAGGGAGAGACACAGAGAGAGACACAGAGAGAGAGAGAGAGAGAGAGAGAGAGAGAGAGAGAGAGAGAGAGAAGAGAGAGAGAGAGAGAGAGAGACAGAGAGAGACAGAGAGAGAACAGATGGATGAACGTGGGACCCAAAACACAAAAAAATTAATAGGCAGACATAAACACGGAGATAGATAAAGTGCGATGTAGACGTGTTAGACAAAGACTTGGATGTATCTGACACACAGGTAGGCCTATGGGTAACACGTGCAACCTCTCTCTCTCTATCTCTCTCTCTCTCTTTCTGACTGTCTATCTGTCTGCCTCTCTCTCTCTCTCTCAAACATTCTCTCTCTCTCTCTCTCTCTCTCTCTCTGTCTCTGTCTGTCCTCTCTCTCTCTCTCTCTCTCTCTCTCTCTCTCCTCTCTCTCTCTCTCTCTCTCTCTCTCCTGCTATGTCTACCTACCTCCTGCCTCAAACATGCTCTGTACAGTGGTCTAAGGCCGAAGTACAATAAAACCTCTCTCTCTTTCCGTCTCTCTGTCTCTCTTTGTCTATCACATTAATTATGCTTTTAATTATGTGTTTTGTGCCCAGTCCTCATCCCAATGTCCCCTTGCAAATGGGCGATGGCACTTAGCACATTAATCTGTTGTCTTTCATTCATTCTCTCTCTCCATATATCTCTCTCTTCTCTGTCTGTCTCTCTCTGTATGTCTGTCTGTCTGTCTCTGTCTCTCTCTCTCATTAATTATGCTTTTAATTGATTATTTGTTTTGTGCCCTGTCTCCATCTCACTGTCCCCTTGCGAATGGGCGATAGCACTTAGCACAATAATCTGTTGTCATTCATTCATTCTCTCCTCTCTCTCTTCTTCTCTCTTCCATACCTCTCCTCTCTTCTCTCTCTTCTCTCCCTCCCTCTCTCTCTCTCTCTCTCTCTCTCTCCTCCCCTCTCTCCCTTCCTTCTCTCCTCCTCTCTCTCTCTCTCTCTCTCCTCTCTCTCTCTCTCTCCTCTCTCTCTCTCAACCTCTCTCATCTTCTCCCTCTCCCCTCTCTCTCTCCCTCTCTCTCTCTCTCTTCTTCTCTCTCTCTCTCCACTCCTCTCTCTACCTCCTCCTCCCTTCTCTTTCTTTATCTTTCATTCATCTCTCTCCCTCTCTCCCCTACTCTATTTTCCAACCCTTTGCTTCTATCGTCGTCTCTCTCCCATTTCTACACACCAACCCACTTCTATTGTCTTTTCCACTCCTCTATTTCTTCCACACTCCATCATCATCATCATCATCATCATCATCATCAATATCAAACTTATATTGTCAGATTAATCGAAACGTATAGTTACCTGAACGTATTACAGAAAAGTGTAAAAACAGTATATAAAAGGTTGTCAGTAAATTGGCATGAACCGATCTAGTGGAGAGGGAGGGGAACAGTTTTGGAACATACGAATCGAAGCCGCGCTTCTTGCTTTCTAGGCAGGTGCGTTACCTCTAGACCACCGATCCAGGTGTCATTCTTCACAGAGAAAGATACCTTAGTTCATGGGGAAGTGAAGATGTACCCAAATCCACTTTATTATCAACTGCATTCAACCTTCACTGACAGACAGAGGCATCACACCATTGCTTCTTGCACTTCTGATTTTCTGTGGATACTTGTGGAGTGACGGAACAGAATACACTGGATGAATACAGGAACGTAGAGAAAGAGAATACTTTTTTCTCCGCGGGGATGCCGGGGCCTGTCAGTATAAATAGCATCCCCATCTGGAAATTCTGTGCTAAGAATTCCCTCTTTTCTATCCCTCTCTTTGTTTCTGCCTCGTTTCTTTTCTTCCTGTCACCTCCTTCTTGTCTATGTTCTGCCTTCGTGGTCCATTCTCCTGCCTTTTTTCCAGAAAGAAAAGATAACAATTCTCTCCCTTGCCGAAGTCGGATGTGCTGGGCCTGACTTGTCAGGCGCTTAACGGCAGCGCAACGCATTTTTTGCTCGTATGACAGACAACAATAGTTGCTGTCTGAGAAGAAGAAGAAGAAGAAGAAGAAGAAGAAGAAGAAGAAGAAGAAGAAGAAGAAGAAGAAGAAAAAGAACAAGAAGAAGAAGAAGAAAAATAATAATAAGAAGACTTTTTTATGTTTTGCTCATTTGACACTTTTTTGTCAAAGAGAAAACGATGGGAAGACAACATCAGTGTGGACTGGCCTTGAGAGGAACGACTTGCTACGGGAAGCAGAGGACCGCGGGGAGTGGAGGAAGCTGGTTGCAAAATCTTCAGGGGTGCCCCCACGGTCCACGGGACTACGGGATAAGTGAGGTGAGGTGAAGTAAGCATACGACAAAATGACAAACTACCAGCAACATTTTTATTTGAGGTGGGGGGGGGGGGGGGGGGGGGGGGGGGGGGTTGTTTGTTAAATTTATTTGTTCTGTTTTCTTCAGTTTGTTATTTTGCTGTTTTTGGACATCTTTTTACTGTTGCGTCAGTTCGAAAAAATATATATAGGCTGCCTGATTCATCTAATGTCCTACTCACCCACCGACTGAAACATCAAAAGAAACGACGAGAGAGTGAGAGAGAGAGAGAGAGAGAAGAGAGAGAGAGAGAGAGAGAGAGAGAGAGAGAGAGAGAGAGAGAGAGAGAGAGAGAGAGAGAGAGAGAGAGTGAGAGAGAGAGAGAACACTGAACACTGAAAGTAATTTGTTGCCATTAACAACAGTCTTTTTGGCAAGGAACACAGTATGAACATAATTTAAGCAATGGGTTTTTTTCAACGAGGAAATAATTAAAACCGAAAGAGGAAAAGGAATCTATAATAACTACATTCAACCGAATACATTAATTGTTATCATACATTAACTGTTATCGCGGCTTGCACACACACACACTTACACACACACACACACACACACACACACACACACACACACACACACACACACACACACACACACACACACCATATCATATTGCCCGCTTTGATTTGAAAAAGAGAGAGGAGAGAGAGAGAGGGAGGGAGTGAGGAGAGAGAGAGAGATGAGCACAGAGGATGTGTATGGACACATAGGTAGCATAAATTTTGTAATAATATATCATATAGTTATGATGCAAGAAACGCACTTGATGATATGAAAAATGCACCATATCACAGCACGCTTCTCCATCCACGACCCTCAAACCTAGGTACGTACGGGCAGTGACTAACTGCCGATTTGCGTGGTCACTTCGTTTTTCTGCAGTTCATGGTGATGGATCAGTGGTATACACTGTAATGGAAGAGGACAGGACTGAAGGGAGAACAGGATTTGGTTTGTCAGATAGCAAATTGACGATATATCCTGTGTGTGTGTGTGTGTGTTTTTGTGTTGGTGTGTGTGTGTGTGTGTGTGTGTTTGTGTGTGTGTGTGTGTGTGTGTGTGTGTGTGTGTGTGTGTGGTGTTGTGTGTGTGTGTGTGTGTGTGTGTTGTGTGTGTGTGCGCGCGTGCTATATTTGTTTATTTATTTGTTAATAACAGAGAGAATGATGGTCAGAGGAATGCATATATATGTAGCAAACGAGAAAGAGACAGACAGAGAGATACAGACAGATAGACAGAGACAGAGACAGACAGAAAGAAACAGACAGAGAGAGGGAGAGAGAGGGTGAGGGAGAGGGAGATGGAGAGAGAGAGAGCAGACAGACAGACAATTATAGACAGTCTGACAGTCAAATTACAGTAGCAAAAAAAGACAGGTGCATGATCTGCTCACGAAATGGAAACCTTAGTTCAGCATGTAGTAAGGAAATACTAGAGTCCGCTTTATTACCCAACGCATATTAAAAAACAAAACAAAAATAAAAATAATAAGCATCTCACGAACAGTGATAAAGTACAGCATCACCTGACTCCTTCCTGCCTGTCTGTTTGTGCAGCCGAAGGTGATGGAGTGATGGAACACTACATTACACTACAGAGGACAGGACAGAATGAAGGAGAGACAGAAAATCCAGACAGAGAAGGGGGGAGGAGAGACACAGAGGAGAGGGGGGGGGGAGGGAGAGGAGAAGAGAGAGAGGGGGGAGAGAGAGTGAGAGACAGACAGACAGAGAGACAGACAGACACAGAGAGGGAGAAAGAGAGAGAGAGAGAGTACACTATTATACACATAAATTCAGATATTTAGCGCGAATGCACTCTCGAACGCACACACACACAGAGACCTCTTCCTTTCTCTTCGTCACCTTTTATCTATCTCTCTGTCTGTCTCTCTGTCTGTCTGTCTCTCTCTCTCTGTATATATATATATATATATATATATATATATATATATATGTATATATATATATATATATATATATATATAAAGTAAAGGTAAAGGAGTCCCATAACCTATAAGGTCGTAGGGGAGCGAGGCGTCAGAGACCTCACTTCTCTAGGGCCAGCATATTGAGGGCGGCGCCCATCTCCTCTCCCTCGCTGCTTAACCTTACCTGACCCTAAAGAGGGCAGGTACCCATTTACAGCTGGGTGAACTGGGGGAACTGTACTAAAGCCAAGGCGCACAAACGGTCACCCATCCAACTGGTAACCACGCTCGACGCTGCTTAACTTGGCTGGGGGGAAAGCGAGTGCTCCGACCACTGAGCTATCCCGTCCCCACAATATATATATATAATATATAATATATATATAGATAGAGAGACAAATACATATACAGTGTTATGATTTTAATATACATACATTATATATAAACATAAAGAGAGAGAGATATATATAGATAGATAGATAGATATAGATAGATATATAATGAGCAAAGCCTTCACAGGACAAACTATCCATTATATCAACTAAAAGATAAATGTAATCCATCATTCATAACTTCAATCATCAATCAGTTTTATGATCACACACCCACCCAATCAATCAATCAAACGTGTAGCCAAAATCATCACTAGTGAACTAATTAGTAACCTACTAACGAAAGTGATCATATTTCACAGCACTCCCAATCCTATCTTCTAAGTCCTCAAGATCTGTCACTGAATAATACCCCCTGCGGGGATGCCGGGGGCCTGTAATAGATAGCATCTCCACCTTCTGGAAATTCTGTGCTAGGAATTACCTCTTTTCTATCCCTCTCTTTGTTTCTACCTTGTTCCTTTCCTTCCTGTCACCTCCTCCTTGTCTTATTTTGTTCCTTCTTGGTCCATTCTCCTGCCTTTTTTCCCCAAAAGACTTAAAATATAACAATTCCCTCGCCATGCCGGTCGAATGCGCTGGGCTTGATTTGTCAGACGCTTAACGGCAGCACAACGCATTCTGGCTCCTGTGACAGATAATAGTAGTTGCTGTCTGAGCGTTCGACGACGACGACGACGACGACGAGGAAGAAGAAGAAGAAGAAGAAGAAGAAGAAGAAGAACAAGAAGAACAAGAAGAACAAGAAGAAGAAGAACAGAAGAAGAACAAGAAGAAGAAGAAGAAGAAGAAGAAGAAGAAGAAGAAGAACTGAATCCGTCATTCCTGGAGGGCGGGACAGCCTAGTCGTTAGAGCTTTGCTCTTGTGATTTGATTCTCTACTGAAGCACCCGTTCCAGGGGGGGGTTTCCCCTTAGAGTTAACATCAGTACCGACTCAACTCCTCTGAACGTCCTTCATATCAGACTATAAACCGACGTCGTGTGTGCGAACACGCGCAGAGCATCTTGAATCCCATTCTGCCCTTGGGAAGAGTAGGCCATTTCGTGCCGGTAGGAAAAGTTGACAAAATTAAAAACAACAAAAACCGCATGTACGTTGGTGTGGTGTTGAGACATTATCCCCACAGTCGGATTGCGGCTACCTTAATTGCGGGTTAAAAACGGCCACGTACACAAGACTTCACCATTGGTGAACCTCGGCGCTCTAATAATAGAACGGGAAAAAAAAAGAATCAATCATTCAACCAATCAATCATCTATTCAGTGAAACACTCACTGGACTAATCAACACGGCAGGCCATGCATCATAATAATTATTACACAGCTTGGATTTCAGAAAAAAAGAGAGAGGGAGAGGGAGGACTGCCAGAATCATACGGTCGAGGACCATTGCGATAATTTCCCTCCGGTAGGCGGGCCTCCCTTTGGGTAGGGCCACAGTGGGCACACAAAATATATCACAGCGCGGTGAGAATGCTTTTGGGTGGTTACAGTTTCATTATAGCAATGATGTTGTTGTTCTTGTTGTTGTTCCTGTTGTTGTAGTTGTTGGTGGTGGTGGTGGTGGTGGTGTGGTGGTGGTAGTTGAATTGGTGCTGCCACTCTTTCGTCTGAAACCGTTGTTGCTAGTGGTACTGATGCTGCTTGTGTGAATTCTGCTTATTTCTTATCTATTTATGCATTGGTTAATGTATTGATTCATCATCTGTTCGTGCTCTCAGTAGAAGTACCAGTAGAAGCAGTAGCAGCAAGCAGCAGTAGTTGTGCTGATTCTTTTATTTATTCATTTTCATCATTATGTTCTGGCATCTTGCTTGCATATGCTTATGCTTGTAGTTAATTTATCTCTTTTGCTTCTGGTGTAGGAATGGGGAGATTGAGTGCGTTAGCTGCATCTTTACATAATTATATTATTAAAATTTAAAAAATTGCAAGTCTTCAAAGTGAACCAGCACTTCGCCCATTTCACAGTGTACTTGGACTGTTCTAGGTCAGTGTTCAGTTCAAGAAAAAAATACATCGGGCAGTCCAATCCAATCCTGTTGTTTATAGCCCCGCCGACCACAGAGGCCATATCAGGGGTGTCACCTCGTCAACTTTAAAATCTCAGATTAAGTCTACGATCCTCTGTCAGTAATTGCGGCATTACAAAAGGAACAAAGCGTCACGGGAACAAAGAAATAAGAAAGGATGTACACACCATTCAAATGGAAGAAAACAGAAGCTCTGTGAAGTAGTATAGCTGCATATATGGCGTGGTTCTTAAAAGGACAGGACAGCTCAGTGGTCAGAGCACCCCCCCCCCCCCCCCCCCCCCCCCCCCCCCCCCCACCTGGTCCAGAGCACTCACTTCCCCCCCCCCCCCCCCCCCCCCCCCCCCCCCCCCCCCCCCCCCCCCCCCCCCAGCCAATGTTAAGCCGCATCGAGCGTGATTACCACTTGGATGGGTGACCTTTTACGCGCCTTCACTTCAGTACAGTCCCCCAGTTCACCCAGCTGTAAATGGGTACCTGCCTCTTTAGGGTCAGGGAAGGTAAAGCAGCGAAGGAGAGGAGATGGACACCGCCCGCAATACGCTGGCCCCTAAAGTTGAGGTCTCTGATGCCTTACTACCCTACGAACACATAGGTTATGGGACACCTTTACCGTATAGCCACTAACACAGACTTCTCATTCAGTGTGGACTTAACAATCTCATAATGATTCACAGGTGTGATGAGTGAGACAAGTGGTCATGTTCTGGGTGCTTTCTCCAGGATGTTAAGCTGGAGAACACCCAACACATAAAGGAGGAAAAGATTTAGGAAACGACTGATACATAATGTTTCATACAAAAAAGACAACACTGTCTTTATACGACACACAAAAACAACAACACCACCACCACCCCACACACACTTAACGTGCGCGCACACACACACGCACGCACGCACACACGCGCCAACGCACGTATACACACACACACTAAACAAAACCACAGAATCTGCAGGAGTCATCAGATCGTTTCTTTAAACTGGCAGAGAAGCATACTCTTCAACAGGCTTAATAATATGTGAACGTAACTTATTATTCACTATACGTGGCTTCAAGCAGTAAGCAGTCTCTCTTCTGTATCATGCAGCCGTTTAAACATGCTTGTAACTACTAAACTAACACATAAGAGAGAGAGAGAGAGAGAGAGAGAGGAGAGAGAGAGAGAGAGAGAGAGGAGGAGAGAGGAGAGAGGAGAGGAGAGGAGAGAGAGAGAGAGAGAGAGAGGAGAGAGAGAGCGAGAGAGACAGAGAAAGAGAGAGAGCAGCAGTTTAAACATGCTTGTAACTACTAACACATGAGAAGAGATAAGTGGGTAGGGGGAACAGAGACAGACAGATGATACAGAAAGGACGGAAAGAGAAAGAGACAAAGAAAGATAATACAAAAAAGGGATGGAAGGGGAGAGAGAGGGGGGGGGGGGGGGAGAGAGAGGAGGGGGGAAGAGAGAGAGGGGGGGGGAGAGAGAGAGAGAGAGAGATTACTTTTTATTTCGAGGATACTGGAATAAGCACTCATGAGCTATTTACATCCTGTCCCCGTGTGTATGCAGACTTGTAAATTTTGTCATCTGTTCCCACCGGCACACAATGGCATACTCTTCCGAAAAGCATGCACAGATAGACAGACAGACAGACAGACAGACAACATTGTTTATATATTCATTGGCCTTGGGCCACAATACACGGGAGTTGGTGGAGAGGGGGGGGGGGGAGCAAAACCAACATTTTGGTGTGCAGAATGTGATGAAACATGACACCCAACAACCGATTCTGTGTGGATCATGACCGCAATGGCCATATCTTGAACAACAACAATAAAACTCTACATACTATACTGCATCAATGGCAACTCGAAAAAAGTATCTACAAAGTCGGTGTATTTTTCTTTTCCAAATGATCTATAGCTTTTTCACACCTCCCTGTATCTCGTATGATTACATGCCACTCATTTGTAACAGAATCAACATACCCAATTGATCACACACAGAGAGAGAGAGGGAGAGAGAGAGAGAGAGGGGGGGGGAGAGGGGGAGGCAGACAGACAGACAGACATACAGGCAGACTAGACAGACACACAGGCAGACAGAGACACGCGACAACATAGAGGAAAACAGACATACAGAGACAGGCAAATGAGAGAGAGAGAGAGAGAGAGAGAGAGAGAGAGAGAGAGAGAGAGAGAGAGTGAGAGAGAGAGAGATGAGAGAGAGAGAGAGAAGACAGAGGGGATAAAACAAAGTGAAAGAGAGGCAAGAAAAGAAAAAACGAAATGACGAATCAACAGACACAGCAACAACAACAAACAACAACACATACACACACAAACAAGCACACACAAAACAACACACAACACACACACACACACAACACACACTGAGAAAAAGTCCAAAAGATACACAGTAAAACAGGCCTCTAGGTCAAATGTCCACCCAGCAAACCAAGCATTTAGCCAACGAACTGACCAGTCATCCACTATGAATAAGTTTTCAACCCATCAATGTAAAATAGACACAAGGAGTCAATGGCACTATGTGCGTGCGCGCGCGTGCGCACACACACACTCACTTACTCACCCACACAGCACACTCACACACACATCACAAACACACCCACTCTCTCACACAACATACACACCCACTCTACCTCACACACATACACAAAGGTAAGCAGGCAGCAGATAAAGGGGAAAACGCTCTCACACAGACACTAAATAAACAACACACACACAGCAACAACAACAACGACAACAACATCCACCGTACATTACCACCGCCGACATCCACCACCGCCACCACAACCACCACCACAACACACACACATACACTCATACCACCATCCCACAACCACACATCATCCACACCACAATCACACCAACCCACACCCATCACACCACCACCACACACACCCCACACACACAACCACCCCACCACTTCCACAACAACCCACCACCACCACCCACCATTCCACCACCACCCTCCCACATACACACAGACACGCACCAACACCACCACCAACAACAACACACTCCATCACCACACACCACCACGACAACACAAGACGTGAAAACATCACATCACATCCCCACACCCACTCACCACATCACAATCACACACACACAACAACACACACACACACACACACCACACACAACACACACAACACACACACACACACACACACACACAACACACAGCACAATCACATCACATCACACACACAACACACACATCACACAACACACACACCACACACACACACACACACACACCAATCACATCACATCACACACACACACACACAAACACACACAGCACATCACATCACATCACACACACACAAACACACACACACACACACACATCACATCACACATAACAAAAGCTCTACTCACGCTTTTCCAGTACCACCACTTGACTCCGCCGAAGTCCTCCATCTCCTCCTCCTGTCCGTTGGAGACGTAGCGCCAGATCTTCCTGTGGGCTGACCCCCCTCCCTCCTGACATGGTACACACGCACACACACACACACACACACACACACACACACACACACACACACACACACACACACATACACACATAAGTCAAATAAGTCTACATGACTTAAATGGCAATAAAATATTCTGAATCTGAATCTGAATCTGAATCTCATACACACACATACACCATGATCACTATGGTGGTGGTGGTGGGGGAGGGGGAGGTGGTGGTGGTGATGGTGGTTGGTGGGAGGGGGTGGTGGTAGTGGTGGTGGTGGGTGGTGGTTGGTGGTGGGGGTGGGGGTGGGGGTGGTGGTTGGTGGTTTGGTGGTTGGGTTGGTGGTGGTGGTGGGGTGGTGATGGTGGTGGCTGGTGGTGGGGGTGATGGTGGTGGTAGTGGTAGTTGTGGTGGTGGGGGTGGGGGTGATGCTGGTGGTGGTGGTGGGGGGGGTGGTGGTAGTGGTGGTGGTGGGGTTGGGGGTGGTTGTAATGTTAGTAGTGATGGTGGGATGGGGTTAGTGTTGGTGTTACTGGTGGTGGTGGTGGTAATTGTGGTGGTGGTAGTAGTGTTGTGGTGGTGGTGGTGGTGGTGGTGGTGGTGGTGGTGGAGGTGGTGTTGGTGTTGGAGGTAATGTTGTTGTTGGTGGTGGTGGTGGTTGTGATTGGGGTGGTGGTTGTGATTGGGGTGGTGGTGGTTGGGTGGCGGTGGTTGGTGGTGGTAATTGTGGTGGTTATGGTTGGATGGTGGTGGTGATGGTGGTAGTAGTGGTGGTGGTGGTGGTGATGATGGTGGTGTTGGTAATTGTGGTGATTGTGGTGGTAGTTGAGAGTGGTGGTAGTAGAGGTGGTGGTTGGTGGTGGGGGTAGCTATGGTAGTGATAGTAGTGGTGGTGATGGGTAGTGTTGTTGTTGGTGGTGGTGGTGGTAATTGTAGTGGTGGTGGTGTTGGTGGTGGCTGTGGTAATTGAGGTGGTTGTGATTGGGGTGGTGGTGGTGGTGGTTATGGTTGTTGGTGGGGGTGGCGGTCGGGCTGCTGGTGGTGTTGTTGCTGTTGATGTTAGTGGTGGTGGTGGTGGTTGATTTCTTTGTGGTTAGAGCGCTGCGCCCGCGATTTGAAGGCCCGGGTTCGAACCACTACCGACACACCCGTTAAAGGGAATTGTTTCCCCCTGGAGTTAACATCAGTACCGACTCCACTACCCCCGAAAATCCTTTGGATGAAACAATAAACCGAGTCCCCGTGTGCTTCCTGCAGAACATCTTGCGCACAAATTAAAACACATTCTACCTTTTGGAAGAGTAGGCCATTCCTACCGGTAAGAATGGATTACAATTTTTTCTTTATAAAACCGCAAGCACACTGGTGCCATGTTTACACGTTGTCCCCAAAGTCGGAATGCGGCTACCTTAATGGTGGGCAACAACGGTCGCAACCGTAAAAATTTCACCATTAGTAAACCTTGGAGCTCTAGCCAAGGAATAAAAAAAAAACCACCACACTAAAAATATTTTGGTGGATATTCCTTTTTCTAGTAGACACGTTTTCTAAAGCAAAATTCCAGTACTGATTGCATAACTTGAAACCTTTTTTGCTAAGCATTTCCTCCCTTTTGTGTTACTAAAATATGTTTGGTAATCTTCTTTCTATTTGTGTAGCACATTAAACTGTTTTGCTTAATTATCTGGCGATTTTTTGTAGTACGTATGACTATTCTTCAAATTTGGGGCCTTTTGTGTCAAAGCCAGCGTTTACGTTTTGAACAACGGCACAGTAGATATTGTTGCTGTGATTAGCAAAAGGAGTTCTTAGGATTCTATCAACTTTTACCTGAATGGGAACGCATTTGGTATGGAAGTATATCGACCAACAGAGAGCGCGTTTGTAAAATTAGGCTACTATCATGGTAGAGCTGTTATGTTCAGTCATTTTGGAAACCTGATAACAGTAGATTCAATTATTTTGAACAGAACGAAATGTATGAAAGAAAAAAAAACCTCACCTAATATGGGATAACTCTATCTACTTTCTGTCCAGTTTTTCTTACAAACTGAGGATTTTAATTCCATTATCAAACTAATCAGGCCAACAGATTATTCAGCAACCTCTTACCAAACTGTTAGTCGACCACTAAACGTATTGCCATGACAGTCACTATTTGCACAATTAGGCATAAAAAAAACAAAAACTCCACCATCAACGGCAAAAAACAACACCAATAACAACAGCCTATAACATTTCTAAGCACACACGCATACTGCCACTGTGAAATGCCAGCATGACTGTGGCGACACGGAACAAGCGAATTTAGTCACTGTATAGCCTTTCGTTCATAACTCAGTCAGTCAGTCTTATATTTATTACTCACCTTCATTTCATGAGTAACTGAAACTCCTATGGCCTTAATCAAAATAAAACTTTGTGATTACTTGACTTTTCAGAGTGATTACTTGATTTTTCAGAGAGAACAACTTTTTTCTTTTAAAAACAAAACCCAGCCAAAAGAAGAAGAAATTTGTTTTCCAGAACAAAATGGCTTTTAGCTGCATACTTGGCAAGTTCTGTTTAGTCTCTTTCCATCGACGTGTAGATTTTTTTCCCGCAAAACTAAATTAATTCTTAATTCCTTTTTTTTTGGCAAAACAAGAACCCTATTTTGCTCAGGTATGTAAAAGCCAATGTTTGAAGCCGTTCTGTTGTAATTGAAAACTATATTTTTCTTCCTGAATCCAAAGGTGTCGTTTTGTCATGCTGTGTATAGGCAATCGAGATTCGGAAGACGTCTGAGGACAAAACAATATTTCCAACGTCTCATCATAAGCCTGAGCACGTAATGTAATAGTAAACGTGATATAATAATCGTGCATACCCACAACTGCCTAATGTTTGGAGTACATTCAATGAAATCCAAGAAATCAAACCATTAAAAATGACTTTGAAAGACCCACTGAAAGATAATCAAAATCACCACACCAATTATTTTCATATAAGATAAAATCAACAATCACTTCAACATGAACTTGTAACAGAGCATACAATTCAAATAGAACAATTATCAACAAACCATATTGATGTCTTTTTGCGTAAATCTTGAAATATTCCCAAATTCCGGTAAAAAGTCCAACAGCGCTTTCTGTAGATCACATGATTTCTATGGCTGCGGAAGATAGTAATCCATCTGGTCTGAACTGTAGATGCACTGAAACTGAACTGAAGTCATGATCTACTGAAGAACACACTGCGTTACTGACAGATCCAGACACAGGCGAGTCATTAATGGCCTCCCTTTGTTAACAATTACTACTTTCACAGAACACAGGCAAACGACTCCGTGCGGGAAATAATTACGACATCTGAAGGAGAGAGAAGGGGAAGAAAAAAACCTCGCCAGAAAATAATGGTTTGGCAGTCCTTGCCTTTCTCCACAAAGTACGTTAATCTGATCAAGATGTTTGAAGTTGTTGCGTCATTTCCTCTGTAGTTTGAGCGGAGAATGCAGACGAGTAGAGGCGGGGATTTGGGGGCCAGAGTGACTGTTGAACAGGGAACAACAGAAGAAAGCACTCCACAAAACAGTAGCCGGCCCTTATGGAAGATGCCTGCTGCTCATTACCAATGGATGAGCTGCTGGGTGCATCGTGCTAATAGATCTGCACTCCCTTCAAGATGTGCCGAATGCTGCCAATCTCCTGCCAAACGCTGCTTCCCTCTCCCATGTTGTCAAAATAACAATTTTACAGCCGTGAAGGCTAGCCAGCACTAAGCTGTCAGTGTGTAAAGTTTACACCGACTCATGCGGAACGGTACACGTTGCTGAAATGGCACGCACAAACTTACCGGTGATGTTGTACAGTTTCAAATCAACATTCCTGAAAGAATCGCCTTCAACATCAAGATTAATTTCCATGCCTCTGTTTACATTCCTGTAAGAATCCCATTCACAACGTCTTCTGGATATTATGATAAACCTGTCTCGACAGTTCTGGCCCACGTGTTGTCTGGGAAGCTGGCTATTACCTCCAACATGTCACAAACACATACACACAGAACTGCTACTGGCAACGAGCACAGTGAGTGTGACCTCAGAAAGCAGGGCGTGGGCCTAACTCCTCGGAATCGTGCTGGCTATCTTCCAGCATGCACAATGCACTCAAGCACCTCCCAAGCTTCTCTCAAACGTCTTCCACACCTCGTTTGCCTGAAGTGTAACTGCAGATAACAGAAAACCCTTCGTAGTTGCACCTGTCTGCAATATCATAGCAACAACCCGTATGAGATATGTCAGTTAATTGCTATGATCCTGAGACAATCTCTTGAGAATCAGAGACATTCTTGTATCATGCAAGATAATCGTGTTACGGCTGTGTTAAAGACACTGCAGGCATCTCTAGCCGTCTTTATTATGTTTACGTGAATGTTTGTTTGGTTTTATTTGTTTGCTTGCTTGCTTGTTTGTGGTGAGGATTTTTATTATTTATTTATTCATTTATTCTTTTATTTCGAGGATAATGTAATAAGCACTCATGTGCTTTTTTTATATCCAGTCCTGGTGTGTATGCAGTTTTGTAAATTTTGTCATCCGTTCCCACCGGCACAGTGTTGCTTGTATGTTTTACTTTGGATGTTTTGTCTTTTGTACTTAATCAAAAGCGTGTTCTGAGGTATATCTATATCATCTTCACTTTAACAATATTTCTTCGGATTACTTTCCCTTTTTCTTAAGCTGTTCATGCTTTAATTCGGCTTTTGATTTCATTCGTTTGATCGTCTTGCTTTTCAAAGCTTTTGGGAGGAGGGCTGGTTGTGCTGCTGTTAATTCTTTCCATTCCATTTTTCTTTAACCTGTCTTGTTTTGTTTAACGCCCAGCCGAGCACTGTGAGACAGGAAAAAAACGCGGGAAAAAATCCTATCTAAAATGTGTACATGTGATGTTTCAGAAAAAAACCGCTGTTTGTATTTTTGTTTTTTTAAACGAAAGAAAGAAAAAAAAGGGAAAATACGAGAGGGGTTGCGACAAAAAAGATTGAAGTTGTCAACATACAACATGTGGTGTCTTTGTTTCTCTTTGATGCAGCATTTACATGAACGTGGTCTGTTAATTTCCTGCCTTCAGAGCGGCAATCTGTGTCTGGTTTGGATTGGGTTGGATTGGGTTGGGTCGGGTCGGAGTGGGTTGGGTTGGAGTGAGTTGGGTTGGGTTGGATTGGGTTGGAGTGGGTTGGGTTGGATTGGATTGGGTTGGGTTGGGTTGGGCTGGGTTGGGTTGGGTTGGGTTGGGTTGGGTCGGGTCGGATTGGGCTGGACTGGACTGTATGGGTTGGTTTGGGTTGGGCTGGGATAGGTTGGGTTGGGTCGGGTTTGATTCGGTTGCCTTCTTTTTGTGGAGATTGCTTGGGGTTTTGATTATTTTGTTTTCATCTTGGTTCAAACATTATTTTATACATACACAACATAATCAAAGAACAACACTGAAGTGGAAAAGCACTAAGCTAAAGCATCTTTTTAAGCCTCATTTCACGTTAATAGCTGAGGCTTATGCAGACAAGTGACATACCGATAATCAAAATCACTTTCCATACATGAAGCAAATTTCACTGCAAGGGAAAAGTCCGAGAAAAATGTACAACGCTTCCAAGTAAACAAAAATTGTGACGACATAGGGAAGACACACTTTGCATGTTGCGGCAGCCCAATATCTTCCAAAAATGTTTCTTTAACTTTATAAGTTACATTCTATTCCAGGTTGGAACACTTAGGAATATGACCCACACCTGTGTAGGTTTCGTGCATGAGTGGCATCAAGATTTAAAGGCAAAGAAAGAGCAAAATACTGTTTTCGTGCTTTTAAAAAAAGGCGAAACTGTAAAGGTGTCCCATAACCTAGGTGGTCGTAGGGGGGGGGGGCGAGGTGTCAGACCTCAGTTGCTCTAGGGGCCAGCATGTTGTTCTCTGGCCATCTATCACTGACCTTTAGTAGAGCCTGACCCAGTGAATCGAAAGAAAGAAGGATTTTCAGGGGAGTGGAGTCGGTACTGATCTGAACTCCAGGAGAAAATGGCGAATAGGCGCCTCTGTGGTGGTTCGAAACCCTGGGATCAGATCGGGATCTCGACAGTCTAACCACTTGCCACCCCCCCCCCTTCCCCTGTGACAGAAGTGTGATTGGTGTGTCTATGTCGGTGCAGTTGGGATGACAGGAGGGAGTCGGAATGACCAACGAGGGAACAGTATTGCTGTAGCATTATAAAAATTATATTATTAGGCATGTAAAAACAAGAGAGAGAGAGAGAGAAAGAGAGAGAGCGAGAGAGAGAGAAAGTGTGCGTGAGAGAGAGAGATTGTGTGTGTGTGTGTGTATGTGAAAGACTAGCATGATCTACTGGAAATATAATCATGACCATGTAATGGAGATATATATATATAAAATATATATATATATAGAGAGAGAGAGAGAGCGAGAGAGAGAGATGTATATTATATATATATATAATATATATATATATACGCCAACAAACATGCACCCACATGTCTCATCCACATGTCACACACACACACACACACACACACACACACACACACACACACACACAACACACACACACACACACACACACATACACACATTCTCTCTCTCAATCACACACGAAATAGAAACCTAGACAAAAACAGCATTTCACGTTTATGAAATTAAATGTTCAGGCAAACAAGCAGACAAAAAGGAACAGGCATTAGAAGTTTACCTCACTAACAGGGCATGAGACCCTTTAATCTTGTAAGCAACCGCAACTGCCAAGTGTTTGCAATTATCTCCAATCAGTTTTGCTGTGTGAACTTTATAGGACACTCGAAAGGACAAGTGTGAGATGCCAGAGAAAAGTTGTTTCAACCGTTATTACAAGAACAGTGATAGCATTTCCCAAGCACTCTTCCCCTTGAATTCTATCAATGATTTAGGTGAAGTCTCACTCACTCATCCCTTGGTCGGGGCAACCGTTGGGGTACCCGCACGGACGCTGCAAGTGAACCGCCAAATGGTTCTGTCCTGGGCTGTTTTCAGGAGGCTTGGTACAGTGAGGCCGGTCTACTCCTTGATGTTGGATATCCAGCTTTTGCGTGGTCGTCCCTGCCTCCTTTCTCCTTCCACCATTCCCTGCAGGACTGTCTTTGACAGGCTGTTATGCCTTGTTGTGTGGCCAAACCACTTCAGTTTCCTCCGTTTGACTGTATCTAGCAATGGTTCTTGTTTGCCAGCCAGTGCCTCGATCTGCTGCCAGACGTAGTCATTGGTTTTGCGGTCTCTGTAGGTGATGTTCAGGATCCGCCTGAGGCACTTCATCTCAAAGGCTTGAATGCGACGTTCTAAATCGGCAGTAAGTGTCCATGCTTCACAGCTGTACAAGGCAATGGATGTGACGAGTGCCTTGTAGAGTCTGACCTTAGTGTGGGTTCTGATGTTGTGGTTTCTCCACACTTTCGCCAGCTTAGTCATGGAGGAGAGTGCCACAGCAAGTCTGATCTTCACCTCTTGTGTGCTCGTGCCTTCTTTGGTGATGACTGCTCCAAGGTACTTGAAAGTTTCCACCTCCTCTAGTGTCTCGCCACTCATCTTGATGCTGGTGGGAGTGGTCGGTGTGGTACTGTTCACTAGGATCTTGCTCTTTTCCGTGCTGATCTCCATACCGTGGGCATTGGCTGATGTTTCCAGTCTGGTGGTGAGATCCTGGAGTTCTTCACTGCGGCCCATGAGATCAATATCGTCTGCGAATCGAAGATTGCAGACTGGCCTTCCTCCTATTGTGATTGTGGTCTTGAAGCCAAGGAGGGCCTCCTGCATGATGTTCTCCAGGAACACGTTGAACACGTTAGGTGAAGGAAGAACTTGAAAGAGAGACTGTGTCTGTCTGTCTCTCTCTGTCTCTGTCTGTCTGTCTGTCTGTCTGTCTGTCTGTCTGTCTGTCTGTCTGTCTGTCTCTCTCTCTCTCTCTCTCTCTCTCTCTCTCTCTCTCTCTCTCTCTCTCTCTCTCTCTCTCTCTCCCGTTACCTTTTTATGACTGCTTTATAGTGACGATTTTGTTTTTGGTTTGCATTTCTTGAGCAGAATATAATTAGATACCATGTTATTATTGTCCGGTAGAATGAGGCTACTAAAGGATTCTTGTTCATGTTAAAGAAGGGGTAGATAATCCACCCGCTATTTATGCATAAGCTTCATATTGTGGTGAGGAAGACGATGGGGAAAAACGTGATTCGGCCAACTTTGACCTGATGAATTGTAATATTTCCAGTTTATGAATATAGTGAACAGTATGAATGATGCGATAAACAAATAGTTTTACAATGGTAGAGTTAGAAATGTGTGTATACATATGAGCGTAAATTCACCGTTGACTATAGTATGTGTGAAATGTATCCCGTGCTTTCATATTTCATTACCACTCTCCCCTCGCCTGGTGTATTGTGGCCTAAGGCCAATGTACCATTCAACCATTTCAGAGTTCTCTCTCTCTCTCTCTCTCTCTCTCTCTCTCTCTCTCTCTCTCACGCACACATACACATTTACACACACACACACACACACACACACACACACACACACACTTACACACACACACTACCTCCCTTTCACAAACATATAGTGCTCACTGCCAAAAACGAAAATCTAATGCACGGCAGAACTCTTTGACGGTCTCCATTCAAAGACAGGAGGAGGTGGTTCTGTGATCTTGGAAAAGAGGAGCTAGTCTCCGCTGGACCTTACAAGTGGCTGGCAGGAGGTCAAAGAGGATAGTAGTTTCTTCTCCTCTTCCATCCCTAACCGTCAGTCTCTTATCGCAAACGAGCCAGATGGCATTGCTTAGCGCAGGTTCTTAACCCACTTTTCTTTCATGTTTATTTAAAAATGTAGCTCAAATGTGTAAGAGGGAAACGTTATTGGAAGTGAAATGATGTGGTTTGAACATAAAAGTTATTTTTTGAAAAAGGCACCATCCCCATTTAGTCATCTCTTGCTAGGGTTATTGTAAATGCAGAAAGGGATTCTATCTATCTATCTATCTATCTATCTATCTATCTATCTATCTATCTATCTATCTATCTCTATCTAAATCTCTATCTCTGTACATGCTCGCGCAGCTGTATGTGTGTGTGTATTCATGCGTGTGCGTGTGTGCGCGTACGTGCATGTGTGTGTTCATGTGTGTACGTGTGTGCGCGTGCGTGTGTTCATGCGCATGCATGTGTGCGCGCGCGCGTGCATGTGTGTGAGAGAGAGGGGGGGGAGGGAGAGGGAGAGAGGGAGGGAGAAGAGAGAGAGAGAGAGAGAGAGAGAGAGAGAGAGAGAGAGAGAGAGTGTTTTTATTTATTTATTTATTCTTTTATATCGAGGATAATGGAATAAGTACTCATGTGCTTGTTTACATCTAGTCCCCGGGTGTATGCAGTTTTGTCAATTTTGTCATCCGTTCCCATCGGCACACAATGTCCTACTCTTCCGAAAAGCGGAACAGGTTTAACGTGTGCGGACACGGAACCTCGGTTCATAGTCTCATCCGAAGGTGTGGTGTGGTGGTGGTGTGGTGTGGTGGTGGTGGTGTGGTGTGGTGTGGTGTGGGGGTTGTGGTGTGGTGGTGTGGTGTGTGTGGTGGGGGTGTGGTGTGGTGTGGTGTGTGGTGTGGTGGTGTGGTGTGGTGGTTGTGGTGGTGGTGGTGGTGTGTGTGGTGTGTGGTGGTGGTGTGGTGTGGTGGTGTGTTGTGTGTGTGGGTGTGTGGTGGTGTGGTGTGTGGTGGGTGTGTGTGCGTGGTGTGTGTGGTGGGTTGTGGTGTGCGGGCGCGGTGTGGGAGTGTTGGGTGGTTGATGGGTTGAGTAGTGTGGTATGAGTATGTGGTGTGTTATGTGCGTGTTGTTGCGTGTTGTTCTACTGTGTTGCGCGGCTCATGATAATCGGAATGCAATCACAAGAACTAAAAGGTCAGAAGAAGTACAATTATCACCCACAGAGGCGAAAGTATGATGTCAGAAGTACTGGTCGTCTGAACTTTGACAACTACGAGGGTTTAGTTATGTTCATCGTACTGGGTGTTGTGTGTGGTGGAATGGGGTGTGGTTGTAAGTACTGTTATGGAGTGGTGTTGTAATGCGGTACGTGCTTTTGTGAGGTGGATTTGTGAGTACTTGTGGTGTGTGTGTGTGTTGGTGGTTGTGGTGATGTGTGTGTGTGTGTGTGTGTGGTGTGTGTGGTGTGTGTGTGTGTGGTGTGTGTGTGTGTGTGTGTGTGTGTGTGTGTGTGTGTGTGTGGTGTGGGTGTGTGTTGTGTGTGTGGGTGGTGGTTGGTGGTGATGTGTGTGTGGTGGTGTGTGATGTGTGTGTGTGTGTGAGTATGGTTGTGTGTGTGTGGCGTGGTGTGCTGTTGGTGTTGGTGTGGCAGTATGTGGTAGGGAGTTGGTGAGGTTTGTTGGTGTGGTGGTGGTATGGTGTGGTGGTGTAGTGTGGTTTGTATGGTATGGTTTGGTGGTAGTGTGGTTATATGGTTGGTGGTTGAGTATGTGTAGAAGTGTAGTGTGGAGTAGTATGGTGTAGAGTGGAGTATATTGTGAGTTGTGTGTTGAGTATGAGTAGGTGTGGTGTTGTATGAATTGTGTGGTGTGAGTATGAATAGGTGTTGTATGTGGTGATGGTGGATGTGTGATGAATATGGTGTAGGTTGTGAGCTGGTTTGGTGTAGTTGTGTTGGAGATTGTGTGTGTGTGGTATGGTGTGTGGTGTGATGGTTAGGTGTGTGTGTGTGTGATGGTTGGTGTGGTGTGTAGTATGTGTGATGTGTGGTGTGTTGGTGTGGTTGAGTGATGTGGGTTGGGTGTGTGGTGTTGGTATGGTAGGTGTGGTGTGAGTTGGTGGTGTGGTGTGATGGTTGTGGTGTGAGTATGGTGTGTGTGTGGTATGGTGGTGGCGGGTGATGGTGTGATTGTGTTGGGGTATGGTGAGGTGTGAGATGTAGTGTGTAGTGTGATGTATGGTGGTTGTTGGGTAGTTGGTATGGGGATGTGTGGTTGAGTATGGTGTGGTGATATGTGGTGTGAGTATGGTGGTGTGGATGTGTGGTATGGTGTGGAGTAGGTTGTGTATGTGGTGGTGTATGAGTATGTGTGTGGGGAATGGTGTGGTGTGAGTATGGTTGTGTGAGTATGGTATGAGTATGGTTGGTGTAGGTTTGGTTGTGTATGTTGGTGTGTGAGTAGGGTGTGGTGTGAGTATGGTGATGATAGGTTGGTGTGAGTTATGGTGTGGAGTGTGGTTGGTTTGGTGGAGTATGTTGGTGTGAGTTTTGGTGTTGGTGGGTAGTATGTGTGGGTATGGTGTGGTGTGAGTATGCAGTGTGGTGTGAGTATGTGTGGTTGGTATGTAGGTGTGAGTATGTATGTGTTAGGTATGGTGGTATTGTTGGTGTGGAGTATGGTTTGGTTGGTTGGTATGGTGGTGTGTATGGTGTGGTGTGGTATGGTGTGGTGTGAGTAGAGTTGGTTTGTATGTGGTGAGTAGGTTTGGTGGTGAGTATGGTTGGTGGTGTGAGTATGGTGTGAGTATGGTGTGTGATTGGAGGTGTGGTGTAGTATGGTTGGTGTGAGTAGTAGGTGTGAGTTGGTATGTGGTTGAGTGAGGTGTGGTATGGATGTGTAGGTGGTGTGAGTGTGGTGTGAAGGGTGGATGTGGTGTGTGAGTATGGTGGTTATGTGTGTGTGTGTATGGTGTGGTGTATGGTGTGTGATGTTGTATGTGTTGGGTGGTGTGTGAGTATTGTAGGTGGTGTAGGTGTGAGTATCGTGGGAGTATGTGGTGTAGTATTTGGTATGGTGTGGTGTTGGTATGGTGTGTGTGGTTGTATGTGGTGTGGAATGTATGTGTTGTTGGTGTGAGTATTTTATGGTGTAGTATGTATGTGGGAGTAGGTGTGGTGTGAGTTATGGTGTGAGTATGGTGTGGTGTGATTGGTGTGGTTTGGTATGGTGTGTGAGTAGGTATGGAGTGTGAGTGTGTGTGTAGATGGGTGGGTGAGATGGTTGTGTGTATGGTGTGGTATGTGTTGGTGGTGGGTGTGTGTGAGTATGGTATGGTGATGAGGTTGTGAGTATGAGTATGGTGGTGGGTATGGTGTGGTAGTATGTGGGTTGAGATGGTGTGTGTGAGTATGTGTGGTGTAGTATGGTGTGGTGTGAGTATGGATGGTGTGGTTGGTGGTGTGTATGTGTGGTGTGGATGAGTGTGATATGTGTGGTGTGAGTATGGTGTGGTGGTGTGTGAGTATGGTATGTGTGTTGGTTGTGAGTATGGTATGTGTTTGGTGTGAGATTTTGGTGGTTGGTGTGTGTTGGTTGTAGGGTGGTGTGGTATGTGTGTGAGTTGGTATGGTGTGTGAGTGATGAGTGTTGTGTGATGGTATGTTGTGTGTGGTGTGAGTATGGTATGGTGTGTGATTGGTGTGAGTATGGGTTGAGTTGGTATGGTGTAGTGGTATCGGTGGGTATGGTGGGGTGGTAGTATGGTGTGTGTGAGTATGGTTGGTGTGTGTGGTATGGTGTGGATGGTGTGGTATGTATGGTGTGGTGTATGGTGGTGTAGTATGGTATGGTGGTGTGAGTATGAGTGTGTGGTTGTGTGTATGGTGTGGTATGAGTATGGTGTGGTGTAGTTGGTTGGTGGTGTGAGTATGGTATGGTGTAGGTTGGTGGTATGGTAGGTGGTGTGAGTATGGTGTGGTGTTGGTAGTATGGTATGGTGTGAGTATGGTATGGTGTGGTGTGAGTAAGGTATGGTGTAAGTACGGTGTGGTGTGAGTACGGTGTGGTGTGAGTATGGTATGGTGTGAGTATGGTGTGAGTATGGTATGGTGTGGTGTGAGTACGGTGTGGTGTGAGTATGGTATGGTGTGGTTTGAGTATGGTATGGTGCGGTGTGAGCATGGTATGGTGTGAGTATGGTGTGGTGTGGTGTGAGTATGGTGTGGTGTGGTGTGAGCATGGTATGGTGTGAGTATGGTATGGTGTGGTTTGAGTATGGTATGGTGCGGTGCGAGCATGGTATGGTGTGAGTATGGTGTGGTGTGGTGTGAGTATGGTATGGTGTGGTGTGAGTATGGTGTGGTGTGGTGTGAGTATGGTATGAGTATGGTGCGGTGTGAGTATGGTATGGTGTGAGTACGGTATGGTGTGGTGTTAGTATGGTATGGTGTGAGTATGGTATGAGTATGGTGCGGTGTGAGTATGGTATGGTGTGAGTACGGTATGGTGTGGTGTTAGTATCGTATGGTATGGTGTGAGTATGGTGTGGTGTGGTGTGAGTATGGTATGGTGTGGTGTGAGTATGGTGTGGTGTGAGTATGGTATGGTATGGTATGGTGTGTGTATGGCATGGTGTGAGTATTTATTTATTTATACCACTTTAAGTCACGAGATTTCTCTGCGTGAAATTCGGGCTGCTCTCCCCGGGGAGAGCACGTCGCCACAAGAGCAGCGCCACCCTTTTTTTTTTTTTTTTTTTTTTTTTTTTTTGGCTGCAACTGTATTTCTTTCCCTATCAGAGTGGCTTTTTTCTAAGAATTTTGCCAGGGACAACTCTCTTGTTGCCGTGGGTTCTTTTTCGTGCGCTGCATAATTTTGTGTAACACACGGGACCTCGGTTTATCGTCTCATCCGAAAGACTAGCGCCCAGACCACCACTCATGGTCTAATGGATGGGGGAAAAGTTTCGGGCCCAGACGGGATACGAACCCGGACTTTTCGCTTTCTAGACAGGCGCGTTACCTCTAGACCACCGATCCACTGGTGTGAGTACGGTGTGGTGTGAGTATGGTATGGTGTGAGTATGGTGTGAGTATGGTATGGTGTGATTATGGTATGGTGTGGTGTGAGTATGGTATGGTGTGATCATGGTGTGGTGTGAGTATGGTAAGGTGTGGTGTGAGTATGGTATGGTGTGAGCATGGTGTGGTGTGAGTATGGTATGGTGTGAGTATGGTGTGAGTATGGTATGGTGTGGTGTGAGTATGGTATGGTGTGAGTATGGTGTGAGTATGGTATGGTGTGGTGTGAGTATGGTATGGTGCGGTGTGAGTATGGTATGGTGTGGTGTGAGTGTGGTGTTGAGTATGGTGTGGTGTGAGTATGGTATGGTGTGAGTATGGTGTGGTGTGGTGTGAGTATGGAATGGTGTGGTGTGGGTATGGAATGGTGTGGTGTGGGTATGGAATGGTGTGGTGTGGGTATGGAATGGTGTGAGTATGGTATGGTGTGAGTGTGGTGTGAGTATGGTGTGGTGTGAGTATGGAATGGTGTGGTGTGAGTATGGAATGGTGTGGTGTGGGTATGGAATGGTTTGAGTATGGTATGGTGTGAGTATGGTGTGGTGTGAGTATGGTGTGGTGTGAGTATGGTGTGGTGTGACTATGCTGTGATGTGGGTATGGTATGGTATGGTGTGAGTATGGTATGGTGTGGTATATGTATGGTATGGTGTGGGTGATGTGATGTGGTGTGAGGGTGTGGGTGTGGTGTGAGGGTGTGGTTTGAGTGATGTGGTGTGAGGGTCTGATGTGAGGTGAGGGTTGTGGTGGGAGTGATGTGGTGTGGTGTGAAAGGTGTGGTGTGGTGTGAGGGTGTGTGTGTGAGGGTGTGATGTGAGGGGTGTGGTGGGAGTGATGTGGTTGTGAGGGGTGTGGTGTGGTGTGAGTGATGCGGTGTGAGGGTGTGATGTGAGGGGTGTAGTGGGAGTGGTGTGGTGTGGTGTGAAGTGAGGGGTGTGGTGTGAGAGGTGTGGTGTGGTGGGGAGTGATGTGGTGGGAGTGATGTGGTGTGAGGGATGTGGTGGGAGTGATGTGGTGTGAGTGATGCGGTGGGAGTGGTGTGGTGTGGTGTGAAGTGAGGGGTGTGGTGTGAGAGGTGTGGTGTGGTGGGAGTGATGTGGTGTGAGGGTGTGATGTGAGGGTGTGGTGGGAGTGATGTGGTGTGAGGGGTGTGGTGGGAGTGATGTGGTGTGAGGGGTGTGGTGAGTGATGTGGTGTGAGGGATGTGGTGTGAGTGATGTGGTGTGAGGGTGAGGTGGGAGTGGTGTGTGGGTGGTGTGAGTGATGTGGTGTGAGATGTGAGGTGATGGGTTGTGGTGTGAGTGATGTGGTGTGATGTGAGGTGTGAGTGATGTGGGTGGTGTGAGTGATGTGGTGTGAGATGTGAGGTGATGGGTGTGGTGTGAGTGATGTGGTGTGAGGGTGTGGTGTGATGTGAGGGGTGTGGTGTGAGTTATGTGGTGTGAGGGTGTGATGTGAGGGGTGTGGTGGAGTGATGTGGTGTGTGGGAGTGATGTGGTGTGAGGGTGAGGTGGGAGTGATGTGGGGTGGTGTGGGTGATGTGGTGTGAGGGTGTGATGTTACGTGGGGTGTGATGTTACGTGAGGGGTGTGGTGTGAGTGATGTGGTGTGAGGGTGAGGTGGGAGTGATGTGATGCGGTGTGAGGTGTGAGTGATGTGGGTGGTGTGAGTGATGTGGTAGGAGTGATGTGATGCGGTGTGAGGTGTGAGTGATGTGGTGTGGTGTGAAATTCAGAACTCTCTCTCAAGAGGAAAAAATATTTTGAAAAGTGGAGGGGAGGGGGTGGGGAAGAAGAGGAACAGCATAAACAGACAGAAATTACAGTAACGACGAGACAGCATGAGAAATATAATCTACAGCTACACAAGCTGGTCAAAGATTAGAACAAAAAAGTATGATCCAGTAGCAAGTACAAAATGATCACATACACGTTCATATAATTGCATTACAAGACATTTCATTACATGCTATTTCATTACAAGACATTACATTACATCACAAGACATCGCAGTTCAAGACATTACATTACAAGACATTATAAGACATAACATTACATGACATTACAAGATATTACCTTACAAGACATTAGAAGACATAACATTGCATTACCTTAAAATACATTACAAGTCATTACATTAAAAGGCATCACCTTGCAAGACATTACATTACCAAACACTACATGACATTACAAGACATTACCAAACACTACATGACATTACAAGAATTACTAAACACTACATGACATTACAAGACATTACAAGACATTACCAAATACTACATGACATTACACGACACTACACTACATTACACTACATTACATTGCATTACCTTCTCTCCTGTCTGCTTCCCATCACTGCCAGGTAATGTCTGCCTGTCTTTCGTCGGTGGGGGCAGCCTGGGAGCTGAAATCAATCAATCAGTCAATCAATCAATCCGTCAATCAACCAACCGATTAATCAATCAGTCAATCAACGGATCGATCAATCAGTCAGTCAATCAACCGATCGATCAATCAATCAGTCAACCAACCGATCGATCAATCAATCAGTCAACCAACCGATCGATCAATCAATCAGTCAATCAAGCGACCGATCAATCAGTCAGTCAGTCAAGCGACCGATCAATCAATCAGTTAACCAGCCAACTAATCAATCATCCTATCTGGATCTCTCTGCATATATATATATATATATATTATATATATATATATAGAGAGAGAGAGAGAGAGAGAGAGAGAGAGAGAGAGAGAGAGAGAGAGATACATAGATAGATATACATACACACATACACACACACACATATACATACATACATACACACATACGTACGTACGTATGTACGTACGTACGTACGTACATATATGTATGTATGTGTGTATGTATAGCTATCTATCTATATACATACATACATAATCTTGGCCCAGGCCAAAATGCTTTCTCAGACATTGATGTAAGCAAAGTGCCAAAGTCTATATTGAAATATTGTTGGGCTGTAACATGTTATGTTGACATTGTGCATGACAACAACCTGTCAAAACCCTCTGAAGCCGTGGTACGGCTGTCTAAATGGCAAGGTACATGTAAAAAGCCTTACACGCAAACTTCTCATCCAGTGTGTACTTATGGTCTCACAGCGATTCCATGGGTGCATTTGATATTTTGTTCTCTTTTTTTATACTTGTAATCTACTTTCCTAGTCTCTTCTCTGTCAAAATCAACAGTGTAAGAAAGAAAGAAGAGGAAAAAAGGGGGGAAAACAGGCACTGACCTTAAATCACTCACGCAAAGGTTACCATCCGTAAACAGACAATACATTAGCAGCGTTGGCTCAAGGCTGAGTAAGTATAAAGGTTATGTTATAGACAGGATTAAAAGAAGAACATACGGGTTCGATTCTCGTTCAAGAGAACTTTTCCTTTAGAGTTAACATCAGTGCCGACTCCACTCCCCTCAAAAGTCCTTAGGATGAGACTATAAACCGAGGTCCCGTGTGCGAACGCACGCAGAACATCTTGCGCACACGTTAAAACCCGTTCCGCTTTTCGGAAGAGTATGCCATTGTGTCCCATTGGGAACGGATGTCAAATTGACAGAACTGCATACACACGGGGACTAGATATAAAAAGCACATGCGTGCTTATTCCATTGTCCTCGAAATAAAAGAAATAATTAAAAAGTTGTGTTTCTTGACGAGAATGACTGGATCTACGTATAATGTTCAAAACATCAGTTTGAAGTTGCATCTCTCTCTCCCTCTCTCTCTCTCTCTCTCTCTCTCTCTCTCTCTCTCTCTCTCTCTCTCTCTCTCTCTCTCTCCCTCTCTGTTTGTCTGTCTGTCTCAGTCGAAGAAATCCTATCGACTGACAAGTCTTTTGGCAGATGTGTGATACATACACAAAAGTTTGTATGCAATCGACTGATTAGTTAAAGCGAAACAGGAAACAAAGGGAAAAGAGAGAAAGAAGAAAAAAAAGATAAAGGAAAAATTTCAAGAAGTGAAGAGAAGAGAACAGAAGAGGAGACAGACAGACAGACAGACAGACAGAGACAGAGACAGAGAGAGAGACAGATATTAGGTACAAAAACAGAAAGACAAGCATTCCGACAAATGCCCAAAGAAAAACAATCACACAACACACAGCCATACTGACAGAACAAAACGAACAAGGGCAGACAAACACGCAGCGATAACAACAGAGACTGAAAGACTAAACACTGGCTGGAGCGTGCTACCAACAATCACACAGAATAAGGGAAGGAACTCGACAATCAGGACCGACATCTCATCAATGAGTACTTTCCCTTCAATTGTGGGCCTTTGTTTTTCGGCACAAACGCTATCTGCTACCTCATCTGTTGTTCAGTTTCAAATTCTTCAGAGATAACCATAGACGATTCTCGTCGATAACGCCTTTTAGTTTTAAAAAAGACAACGCTATGACAAAATAACAATGAATGTGTGAGAGGCTTAAACAGAAAGAACAGCTAAACAAACGAAAAACAACAATCTCGCGAATGTGTTGACTGATGTATTGATGACAGAAAGAAGCAAAGTAGCATTACTAAATAGACAAATAGATAAACAAGCAAAAAGAAAGAGACATACATAGATACATACATTCAGACAGACAGACAGACAGGCAAGCAGGCAGACAGACATGCATGCAGGCAGGCAGGGAGACCGATCAGATAGATTAGACAGACAGACAGGGATAGGTAGATAGATAGATAGATAGATAGATAGATAGATAGATAGATATCCAGCAAAGAAAAAGTTCTAGACTTGAAAACACAAAGCATTTGAGCCAGGATTGTTTTTACTCATTGGAGAATGACTGAAATCAGCCTAACGGGGTTTCAAAACATGAATAATGTATGAACATAGAAATAGACTTTTTAAAATGTCATTTATTTATTTATTTCTAAATTCATATATTTATAAACAAAGAAAAAATACGCCAAAAAACACAGATTTTAAAGAAACAACAACAGAAAACACATTCTCTTTTTCTTTTAAAGCAAACATAAATTAGATTTTTTTTTAAACAGAGATTAAACGAAAAACAAAATTAAACTTGGAAAAAGACATTGCTGTTTGGAACTAACTAAGGAATTTTTCTTCGTCGTCATCGAATACTCAGACAGCAACTTCTGAGGGCCTGACAAAACTAACGGCAAAACTAATGAATATATTTCTCTTTTTCAGATAATTAACGATAAATGCAGGTAAAGGTGTCCCATAACCTATGTGGTCGTAGGGGAGCGAGGCATCAGAGACCTCAGCTTCTCCAGGGGCCAGCA
>CM054149.1:5630966-5638466 GCA_028751875.1 Rapana venosa
CTCTGTGCTGCAGTCCTATAATGCCGGACAACTGAAAGATCTGGAGAAGGCACTGCACAGCCTTAACGCCCTACGCATAGAGCTCCAGTGGATCCCCTCCCACTGCGGCATTAAAGGAAATGAACAAGCAGACAAGATGGCTAAAATAGGGGCAAGAGAGGAGCAAGAGAACAATCCTGTCAACCAAATGGAGATGAAAACCATCATCAAATCTCTCTTCAGATCACCACTCAAACCAGACCCTTATCACCAGCTTTCACGACAAGCACAGGTGGTCATTTTCAGACTACGCACAGGGCACAACAGGCTGAATAAACACCTCCACAGAAAATTGAAAATTGCACCATCTGCTATGTGCCCCTGTGGAGAAGAACAGGATACTGCCCACATCCTACAAGACTGCAGGACCCTCCAGACGCTAAGGCTGGAAGTGTGGCCTGAGCCCACGCCTCTGGAGCAGAAACTGTACGGCACGGTGGATGACCTGCAGGCAACTGCTGAATTCCTTAGAAGATCAACACACTGCAGCCTTGATCCAAGCCTAGAAAGCAGATCTCTGATCCCCGTGCAACGAATACATTCATGAAAGACTAGTATTCTAATCATTTCCTTTACAGTATACTAAGCGATGAAGAAGAAAACAATAACACCAGCATAAGCTTTCGTTACAAAAAGACTTCATCCCACACCTCAATAACCTGAACCAAAGAAATCTTGAACGCGCGTTTGTTAAGAAAGCGGTCATTCATTTTGCATACATCTAACTGTGTTCTTGATGTGAATCTCAATGCTGTCTAGCCTTCGTATGGCCATTCACTCACTCACTCATCCCTTGGTCGGGACGACCGTTGGGGTACCCGCACGGACGCTGCAAGTGGACCGCCAAATGGTTCTGTCCTGGGCTGCTTTCAGGAGGTTTGGTACAGTGAGGCCGGTCCACTCCTTGATGTTGGATATCCAGCTTTTGCGTGGTCGTCCCTGCCTCCTTGCTCCTTCCACCATTCCCTGCAGGACTGTCTTTGACAGGCTGTTATGCCTTGTTGTGTGGCCAAACCATTTCAGTTTCCTCCGTTTGACTGTATCTAGCAATGGTTCTTGTTTGCCAGCCAGTGCCTCGATCTGCTGCCAGACGTAGTCATTGGTTTTGCGGTCTCTGTAGGTGATGTTCAGGATCCGCCTGAGGCACTTCATCTCAAAGGCTTGAATTCGACGTTCTAGATCGGCAGTAAGTGTCCATGCTTCACAGCTGTACAAGGCAATGGATGTGACGAGTGCCTTGTAGAGTCTGACCTTAGTGTGGGTTCTGATGTTATGGTTTCTCCACACTTTCGCCAGCTTAGTCATGGAGGAGAGTGCCACAGCAAGTCTGATCTTCACCTCTTGTATGCTCGTACCTTCTTTGGTGATGACTGCATCTCCAACATCAACTACAGCTCTACAACAACTTCATTGACTTCAAGAAGGCCTTCGACCGAGTGTGGCAAGAAGCTCTGTGGCAAGTCATGAGAGACTATAACTTTGACGAGGACCTGATTCAAGTCATCCAGGCGCTGTATGACAGCTCCCACAGTACAGTCCTCATGGGTGGAGAAATCGGGGAGTTCTTCCGGACTTCAGTTGGAGTTCGACAAGGCTGCCCGCTATCCCCCGTTCTTTTCAACGTGTTCCTGGAGAACATCATGCAGGAGGCCCTCCTTGACTTCAAGACCACAATCACAATAGGAGGAAGGCCAGTCTGCAATCTTCGATTCGCAGACGATATCGATCTCATGGGCCGCAGTGAAGAAGAACTCCAGGATCTCACCACCAGACTGGAAACATCAGCCAATGCCCACGGTATGGAGATCAGCACGGAAAAGAGCAAGATCCTAGTGAACAGTACTACACCAACCACTCCCACCAGCATCAAGATGAGTGGCGAGACACTAGAGGAGGTAGAAACTTTCAAGTACCTTGGAGCAGTCATAGCCATTAGGATTGATAAATTTCACACTGGTATGCAGATATTTAAATCTTGCCTCAACCAAATCCCTGCCCGTGGAAGTTGTACATGGGCTTTTCATGAATATTTTACACACCTCGTAATTCTTTTACTTCAAAAATAAAAGATGAGTAGGTGAGATAGTTGGGGTTTTTAAAAGTATAGAATAAAGAAAGATAATACTTTGGGATCACTAGAAATCGATTATAATGGTTCAAGTTTAGAAACGTGAGACAGATACACCTACAAAGAGACCTGGCAGAGAGAGAGAGTCAGTCAGACAGACAGTCATAATTAGTCGACCTAGAATACATACATACATACATACATACATACATACATGCAAAATATACAGACCGATATACATAGTCTCTAGATAGTAAGTCTCTAGATAGTAAATCGGTATCACCAGCCGGTATCATATTTTGGTTGACAATAACAACAGATATTCTGCACACAACAAATCTCCCGAGTACATGTTCCCTCTTCCGTTTCCCAATCCAATCTCGTTGTTTATAGCCCCGCCGACCACAGAGGGTGTCGTAGTGGGGGATGTAAAAACACACTGTTTCAACACCTATCGCTAACCACCATGTCTGCCTTCACGCTCGCTTTGCATGTGTATACATACACACATCCCTCCACAGAGAGCAAGCTGTCCATCCTGTTATTAATGCGTCTCTTGATATTGTCTCCCTTTGGTGCAGCGGTCAAGCCACGCGGTAAAATGATGGGCGTGTGGTATTTGGCTTTACATATCTAGGGCATGGGCACGATCGACGCAGGGAGGAGGCGGTGGCTGATCCCCCTGTTCTCAAAACTAGCGACACAGGGCAAACTGAGAGGTATAGAGGCAGACGGAGAGAAACACTGACCGATGGTGAGAAGGGTAAACAGACAGTATTATGAGTAGATTGTATACATAGATGAACAGAAAAAGAATACAAGAAAACTTTGTGGAGAGAGGGGGAGGGGGGGGGGAGGGAGAGACAGACAGACAGACAGAGACAGAGTTACACTGATGGATACGGGATTAGTTGGTTAATGGAAAAATATGACAAGACAGACAAATAAAACCAGATTATTTATAGCTAGATAGATAGATAGATAAGGAGGATGGGGAGCTGTGGAGGGGGGGGGGGGAGGAAAAAGAAAAAGAAAAGAAAAAGAAAAAAAAAGAAAGAAAGAAACTAGATGGAGAGAGAGAAGACAGAGTGAGAGAGACAGAGAGACAGACAGAGATAGAGAGAGAAAGAGAAAGAAAGAGAGGCAGAGAGACAATGATGGAGGGAACAAATAAGATCAATGGCTTTAACTGTCAAGATCAGCCAAAATGCCGCTCAATAAAACCCAACTACATCACATCCACAGACACAATAGTAGAAAGCCGAGGGAAAAGATAGAAACAAAGACAGTGGTAGAGATAAGGGTACATTTCTAGCAGAGAGTTCCCAGAAGGTGAGGATGCTATTTATACCGATAAAGCCCCCGGCATCTCCACAGGGGAATTTATCGGCTGCTGTAGTGCAGTGTATATCATTTCACATGGTGTGACACCTCCTTGGGAAAACTGAGATTGGAACTGTGCCAAGACGCAGCCTGGGGGTGGGGTGGGGTGGGTAGTAAAAAAATAAAAAAGGTAAAGGTGTCCCATAACCTATGTGGTCGTAGGGGAGCGAGGCATCAGAGACCTTAGCTTCTCTAGGGGCCATCATGATGAGGGTGGCGCCCATCTCCTCTCCCTCGCTGCTTTACCTTCCCTGACCCTGAAAAGGCAGATATCCATTTACTGCTGTGTGAACTGGGGGAACTGTACTGAGCCAAGTCGCGCACACGGTCCCCAGTGACCCGTTAAACCGCAAGTCTGGATGAAATCGTGAAAGCCGGAATTTCTATAGTTCACGTCCGTTCAGTCCAACAATCTATAAAAACGAACAATCCGGACTTCAGACTTCAGTCACTAAATCGGAAATATCTGCTTGGACGTTAATCTAATCACAACAACAACAACAACAACAACGGAAGACTTCAGCAGTATCACCATCACGTTATAAAGTAACAAATCAAGCGAAACTGATCGCTGCACTGTTGTTTCGGAAAATAGCCCAATTTTCTGGCTTCATTCAACAGCGGCAGTTACAGAGGAGGCAACGAAGCCTTTGGATCAGGAATCTTCTCTGGACCATGTTCCCGAACTGCGATAGAGATCAATGTTTTATTGATCGATAGACAAAGTGGCTGATAAGGGAATGGAGAAAAAGAAATCAGCAGCGGAAGGATTGTTTGACTCAACATATCTTGCGCACACGTTAAAACCCGTTCAGCTTTTCGAAAGAGTAGGCCATTGTGTGCTTGTGGGAACGGACGACAAAATTTACAAAACTGCATACACACGGGGACTGGGTGAAAAACGCACGAGTGCTTATTCCATTATCCTCGAAATAAAAGAATAAGTAAATAAATAAATAAGTATTGCATGGAAAAACTTTTTTTCTTGATAAAAACACGTCACATGAGGAAATTTTGTGCATGAAGAAAACAGTCCAAAGAAAATGAAGGCTCATGTGTCTATTGCATTTTTTGTGCTTTGTTTACTACTAAGTAATAATACTATGCGTGGTCTACAACAAACCGGGTGACCTTTTCGTGTTTTGACAGCGCCAACAATAACAATAATGTTCACAAATCATGTTTCTACAGAGAAAATATCCTAAAAATAAATGTTCAATGTTCCAAACGCTCGCTCTCTCTCTCCCTCCCTCTCTCACTCTTTATATATCTCTCTATCTCTCATGCTATTGATTGTTTTGATTGTTTATAAGGACAGATTGGAAGAATAGGCTTGACCTATAAATGTTATTCTTGCGTATCAAACATTATTCATTTATTTCTTATCTATCTCCCCTCCAGTAAACATACCCCCTCCCCCCCATTTTGTCTTTCCTTTTTTATGAAATCGCATAGTTTAATGGCTTGTCCTCCTTATCTTTATCATATCAACCGTCTTTTCCTGTGTTGAACGGAAGGTAGTGGGCGGTGCACTGTTCCAGGCACAATGACAATATAGCGTGCCAGACCCGGCATTCAAATAGTCATTTCATTTTTGGCCAATTTCCCTCAGGCTTCCCTCCATTTGCCCTGGATCCGTTTCCTTTCTGCAAGCTGCGAGTCTGACTTTTTTTTCGTTCTCTTCTCTCTCTCTCTCTCTCTCTCTCTCTCTCTCTCTCTCTCTCTCTCTCTCTCTCTCTCTCTCTCTCTCTCCCTCCCTCCCTCCCTCCCTCCATCCCTCTCTCTCTGTCCTCACACTGTCCATAACTCTATAAGCCACTCCCTACCCCCTCCCCTCACTCTATGTCCTTTGCTGTTTTGCCGCTGTCTGTCCACCTGTATGTCTGTCTCTTTCTGTCTCTGTCTGTCTGTCTCTCTCTCTGTAATGTGGTTTTTGAGTTGTTTTTTAATACTTGTTTGTCTGTGTTTGTTTGTTTGTTTGCATTTCTTTCCTTCTCCATTGTTTCCCTTGTATGACATTCATCGTCATTGTATCTAGTTCTCATTTAAAGTGTTTGATTATAATAATCATTTTCGAATTTTCATTTTGGTGTGTTTAAAACTGTTGATAATGATTGTTTGCGGGTTTGGTTGGGAGGGGGGGTGTTTGATTTTGGTTTTTTTTGAGAGCATGGTGTAAAAACGCCCTGAGCTTATCCATTTACTCTCAATAAACAGTTCGAGTTCGAGTTCGAGTTCTCTCTCTCTCTCTCTCTCTCTCTCTCTCTCTCTCTCTCTCTCTCTCTCTCTCTCTCGCCCTCTCTCTTTCTCTCTCCCTCCCCCCTCTCCCTCTCAAGACAATGGAAACGATGATGTGGACAATGAAGATGATTATCATGACCACGATGTAGATATTGAACATGATGATCGTGATGGATGATAATTATACAGGCCAAAGAAGACTGATGATAGTGTAGATGATGAGGAGGGGGATGTTGGAGATGACGACGTAGATGATGAAACTAATGATGGTTATGTTGATATACTTGCTGCAGCTGCTGCTATAGATAATGAAGGTGGTGATAGCGATGATTATGTAGATGTGAAAATGATGATGGGGATGATGATAATTAGAAGACATTGAGTGTGATTCTGTGTGCTTGCAGAAGTGGAAATGCGAAATGCAAACGTGTTCTGCTATAGTGTCTACCTACCCCCTGCCAGAAACATGTTTTGTATAATGGCCTAAGGCCGAAGTACAGTAAAACTGTTCAGTGTTCTCTCTCTCTCTCTCTCTCTCTCTCTCTCTCTCTCTCTCTCTCTCTCTCTCTCACCCACACACACACACACACACACACACACACACACACACACACACACACACACACACACACACACACACAACATACACCAAGTACGTGACTTCCCATACTACAGAGAACCACATGTATTAACTAAAGCAATGAATTTCAATCCTAAACCGTTTAACGGAGATTCCCGCTATGAAAATACTGTACACTTGTCTATGTCCTAAATGACAAGTAGTCCTTAAGCGCAGAGAGTGTCCAGGTCACAAAACTATACCGCTTGTCCTACAGTCATCAAAAAGCAAGGGTCAATGAAAGCAGATAATACTATGCCCACAATTTCCCGAGGTTTTGTTTGGTTGGTTAATGTTGGTGGTGGTTTTTTTTTTTTTTTTTTGGTGGGGGGGGGGGGTGTTGGGGTGTGGGCAGGGGGTGTAATAGAAGGGTAGATAAGTGTGTACATATGATGGGCGCGGGGAGGGGGACACAGTCTTGTACCAGTATCCTCCAGGTTTGCTGTCTGCCTGAACAACAGGAGTGTAATACCCGTACTATCCCATAGGGAAAACATCTATCTCTTCTATTTTATTGACGCGTCTCTGATACCTTCTCTCCTAGCTGTCAAACCACGGAGATAACAGGTCTGCAAGTTACATTTGGCTTTACATATCTAGGGCATTGTCACAGCAGATGCCAGGAGGCAGATGGTGATCTTCTGGGAAAACTGAGGGAAACAGAAATACATGCAAATAAACAGACAGATGAACCGACAATGAAAGAGTAGATGGATGAACAGCGAGTACAGAGAAAGAGACAGGAACGCAATGAGGAAACGGTACTCAAGAGACATGTAGAAACATAATGAGAAATAATGAGAGAAACAGATCAGTCGTACAGGTGGCCACACCAATGGACAGGTAAAGGTTGAAGTGAAATACATACAAGGTCTGAGACACAAAAACTAAAGAGAGTAAAGTGATTGTCTCTGACTGTATAGAGATTGATTGTATGTGACTGTATAGAGTTTGATTGATTGTCTGTGACTGTATAGAGATTGATTGATTGATTGTGACTGCATTGAGATTGTATGTGACTGTATAGAGATTGATTGTCCGTGACTGTATAGAGATTGATTGATTGTCTGTGACTATATAGAGATTGATTGTTATGTGGCTGTATAGAGATTGATTGATTGATTGACTGATTCAATTTTATTTTTAGAAA
>CM054149.1:5643466-5648466 GCA_028751875.1 Rapana venosa
GAAAAGCGGGACGGGTTTTAACGTGTGCGCAAGATGTTCTGCACAAGAATGTACAAGACTAACAGACCGGAGAAGATATTGCAGTATACAAACTGTACTCGACCCAGGCCAAAAGCCATGTCGGATATTGATTCAGGCAGAGTGCCAAAGTGTATATGAAAACTTGTTATGCTTTAAAGTGATTTGTTTTCAACCATGACAAGCCCTTACAATAACATCCCGAACTCTTTCATTGCAGGAGAAAAAAAATCGTCTGAAGATGGAGTATAGCTGCCTTCTTGGCAAGGTAACCACAAGGAACCATAGACAGAAACGCCTCATCTAGTACGTACCGACTGTCTCACAGTGATTCTCAGGTGCAGTGAGAGAGGGGGGGGGGAAGAGGGAGGGAGGGAGGGAGAGAGAGAGGGGGGAGGGAGGGAGGGAGAGAGAGAGAGGGAGGGAAGGAGAGAGAGAGGGGGGGGGAGAGAGAGCATGACCTGGGTTAGACCTCGGGTATCAAACTTAGGAACACCACCCACAACAAAACACCGAACATAAATACAAACTGTAGTCACAAATGTCGCTTTTAATTTGAATTTATTTTAACCCTGGGCAAAATGTGAAGCGTACAATTTTGTTTGGTTTTTTCCTCCTCAGACTTTCATCACACAGATTCTTGTTTCCTTTAGACACTGGCTTTTTCTACAGAATGTTGCCAGGGGCAACTCTTTCACACATGGGTTCTCTGTTCTATATGCAGGCGCTAAATTCGTCTTGCCCGAGGGATCTCGGTTAACCGTTTCTTCCGAAAGACCAGTATCCAGACCACCACTCAAGACCTAGTGGATGGGGAGAGGGAGGGAGGATCTGGTTAAAACGGAGACAAGCACCCAGACCACAACTCAGTTTTGGTGACAGGAAAACATAGCTAGATCATGCACGAAGTCGGAATGCGGCTACCTTAATGGTCGGCAAAAAACGGTCGCGTACACAAACATGTCACCACTGCTGAACCTCGGAGCTGTAGCTCTGAACGGGAGAAAAAACCCAAATCAAATGGAGAAAAGGGATCGAATCTCGATTTCTTGCTTTATAAATGCTGCAGACGTTACCTGTGGTGACCCCAATACCAGTGCAGTATTCTGCTTGCTGTACATAGTTACTAACTGGGAAAACTTCGACGTCCATTGCTCTAAGTCTACTGGTTTGTTCTACGGCTCTATCGGAGTCAGCAATCAGCATGATTCCTCCGACAATCAAGCCGCCTTGATCCAACCAGCCAGAAGCGGGCCTGCATTGCTGTCGGGGTGGCCCCGAAAGGGTTTCATTGTGCCTGCTTGCATCGAGATAACACACCATGCCCCCGATCGACGTACGGCCACAATAACAGCTTCGTCATAAAAGCAAACCGAGTAATATCAGGAATCAATATTTGGGAGGAATCACTCCTTACACGCACACACGCTCGCATGCACGCGCGCACACACACACACACACACACACACACCTCTCTCTCTCTCTCTCTCTCTCTCTCACACACACACACACACACACACACACACACAACACACACACACACACACACACACACTCAGAAGTACCACGGCGCACGCGCACACTACGCACATACATTAACACGCACGCACGCGCGCGCACGCATTCACACACATTATTCTCGAAAAAAAACCACACACACCGCGCGACACACACACGCACTCACTCACACACACACTCACTCACTCTCACACACGCGCGCGCATACACACACACGCGCGCGCACACACACAGACATACCACACACACACGCGCGCACACACACACACACATACACACACACACACACACACACACACACACACACACACACACAGAGGACGGGATAGCCTAGTGGTTAGAACATTGCACTCGCAATGTGATGACCCGGGTTCGATTCCTGTTCAAGGGGATATTTTCCTCTGGAGTTAACATCACTGCAGACTCCACTCTCCCCAAAAGTCCTTCGGATGAGACTATAAACCGAGGCCCCGTGTGCAAATACATGCATAACATCTTGCGCACACGTTAAATCCTGTTCCGCTTTTCGTAAGAGTAGGCCATTGTGTGCCGGTGGGAACAGATGACAATTTACAAAACCGCATACATACGGGGACTGGATGTAAAAAAGCACATGAGTGCTTATTCCATTATCCTCGATATAAAAGAGTAAATAAATAAAGAAATAAATAAATAAAAACACACACGCACACACGTGAGAGACAGAAGTTGTTTAGGTCTAACCAATCAGCCATAATATCGAAGCACTTTGTTCATCAACTGCAACACCCACGCACGCACTCACATACAATTCTCTTCTCTCCTCTACCCCTGTCCTCACCCCCCCCCCCCCCCCTCCCTTCCTCTCCCCAACGTCTGTTCCCACCCTTTACTTCACCTTGCCAATTTCAGCTCATCAAAACTGCACCTGAACAAGTGGTGAAGCAACACTTGCAGGACCATTTTGCGAGAAACAAGTTTTCGACTACGATGTGTATAGTTTGAAATGTGATGAGGTTTGTCTTCATTCATGACATGCTCCTGCCACAGCTACCTCAACTTTCCATTAAAGGAGAAACAAACAAATCACCCGATGTCGGAATGTGGCTGCCTGTGTGGTGAGGTGTTTGGAAACAGCCACACACGAAGACTTCCTCAAGTCAAGTCAAAAACACTTCAAAAGTCAAGTCAAAAACACATCAATCATCCCATTAAGGGCAATTACAATACTGACGGGCACATTGCTACGAATCACAATCTCGAAAGACACAAGAAAGCTGCGTTTCAGACTGGTTTAAACATTCCATTGCTTACGTTATTGCCTCACAGTGATTCTCGGGTGAGATAAGTGAGACAGTGTGCGTAGTCTGGGGAACGCCCAACAACACAGTGAAGAACAGACTTCGCGATGAACAACACATGGCCAGTGAATCAAAGATATTCTAGGGATAACTGGAACTCAAAGTGTCAGAAAATCCCTCTATGATCTAGCGCTCATACCAGCAAGTGAAGTTACTGCTGATGGGTGACAATATCTACATAATTATCTCGTTTGGAATAAGCATCTCGAAAGAAAAAATTACAATTATAAGATTTTATCTACAGTCTTTTAAATGTCACACTTAAAATAAAATAGTTGTACGCAACGTGATGCACTTTGAGCATTATCAATTTCTTGCATGAAAAGTACACAAACCCAAAGTATTATCACTACTATTACTACTTCCTCTGCTGCTGCTGCTGCTGCTGCTGCTGCTGCTGCTGCTATTAGTATTATTATTATTACCATCATAATCATATCACCATCATCATCATCATTATTGTTATTATTATTACTACTATTATCATTATTATTAATAGTAGTAGTAGTATTACAATTATTGGCTCAAGTATTCTTTTTTTAAACACAGTTTTCCAACAAACGACAGGGGCTTACTTTTTACCCCCAAAAGAATTAACATTCACAGTATTTCCCCATAAAATACGAGCTGCTACATACTACTTCTTCCAGGCCTTTGACACATTTCCCCCAAGCAGCCAAACTTCTTTTCCACAGCCACAGAGCCAGGTGTGTGTGTGTGTGTGTGTGTGTGTGTGTGTGTGTGTGTGTGTGTGTGTGTGTGTGTGTGTGTGTGTGTGTGTGTGTGTGTGTGTGTGTGTGTGTGTGTGTGCTACAGGGAAGTCTGTGCATTAGTCATTCAGACACGGGGGATAAAAAGGGAAGCTCAGAACTTTTTTGATAAAGCTAACAAGCGTTATCGAGATTTGAACTCATGACCCCCTCAATTTGACGTCAAACGCTCTAATTATCCACACACGTAAGGTCGTTCATCTTCTCTATCTGTGTGTGTGTGTGTGTGTGTGTGTGTGTGTGTGTGTGTGTGTGTGTGTGTGTGTGTGTGTGTGTGTGTGTGTGTGTGTGTCTATGTGTGTCTGTCTGTCTCTCAATACACACACAAAAACCCGCCCGCCCGAGCGCACAGAAGGAGAGAGAGAGAGAGAGAGAGAGAGGAGAGAGAGAGAGAGAGAGAGGAGAGAGAGAGAGAGAGAGAGACTTCAGACAGTTTAATCATTAAGGCCATAGCCCCATATGAGAGAGAGAGGTGCCAGTAGATGGTAGAGAGAGAGACAGACAGACAGACAGACAGACAGACAGACAGGCAGGCAGGCAGGCAGGAAGGCAGACAGAGACAGAGACAGACAGACTTTACTGAATTTCAAACAAATTTACCATTGTACATCTGCTCAGATCATTTTATCAGCCAACAAATGTTTCATTTCATTTCCTTTTCTGAGTCGATTTTTGTCTTCTGAACAGTGGAACTAAGCTCGCTCCGAACAGTCCCCTTTCTTTAGTTATGCCACAGTCCCTAAAACTACAGTATCGCGACTGTCTGCGGGGAAATCAGCAGAAGAGGGCATGGAGAGAAGGTATCCCTGTCTCCCAGCCGTTGGGGAGCCACCTCACTAAAGCCTGTTGTGTATGGACCGATGAAGATGACGATACACGATAACTGGGGATGAGCGTAGTGGTTTTTTGTTAATACCACAGGCATCAGGGATAGGAGTGAGTGTGTGTGTGTGTGTGTGTGTGTGTGTGTGTGTGTGTGTGTGTGTGTGTGTGTGTGTGTGTGTGGTGCGGGTGGGGGTGGTGTGTGTGTGTGTGTGTGTGTGTGTGTGTGTGTGTGTGTGTGTTTGTGTGTGTGTGTGTAGTTTTTATTCTTTTATTTCGAGGATAATGGAATAAGCACTCATATGCTTGTTTTACATCCTGACCCCGTCTGTATGCAGTTTTGCAAAATTTTGTCATCCGTTCCCACCGGCACACAATGGCCTACTCTTCCAAATGGGGGTTGGGATATCCTAGTCGTTAGAACATTGCCCTCACAATCTGACGACACGTTATCGAATCCCGTTCAAGGGGATATTTAACATCAGTGCAGACTCCACTCTCCCCAAAAGTCCTTCGGGTGAGACTATAAACC
>CM054149.1:5655966-5665966 GCA_028751875.1 Rapana venosa
TAACTTTAAGTCACGTCAGATTTCACTGCGTGAAATTCGGGCTGCTCTCCCCGGGGAGAGCGCGTCGCCACAGAGCAGCGCCACCCTTTTTTTCTGTCTACAACTGCATTTGTTTTCTTATCAGAGTGGCTTTTTTTCTACATAATTTTGCCAGGGACAACTCTCTTGTTGCCGTGGGTTCTTTAACGTGCGCTAAATAATTTTTGTGTAACACACGGGACCTCAGTTTATCGTCTCATCCGAAAGACTAGCGCCCAGACCACCACTCAAGGTCTAGTGGATGGGGGAAAATTTTCGGGTCCAAACGGGATTTGAACCACCGCTCACTTCCGACCCGGACTTTTCGCTTTCTAGACAGGCGCGTTACCTCTAGACCACCGATCCACCCACACTGTGTTTCGTTGGGTGGTGGTTTAAAGCTCTTCGTTGAATACATGACGCCTACGCGGCTGATGGAACGATCTTTTAAAAGCCAGATCTTCACTGTGCTTGGTACGCGGGTTGTTGTACAAGATTTTTTCTGTGTTTTTACATATTCACTGAGAGTAGTTGATAAAGCACAATGTGATTTAGTTCGTCCTGCCTTTTAGAAAATGATTTAAAAAACACACGTCATGTAAGAAGTAACATACGTCCCCAAACCCAGTTAAAGTAAAATACGACGATATAAGGGAGAGAAGCAGCAAGAAGAAAAATAATTAAGAATAAGCAAATAATTTATTTTAAGAGATGCTGAAAAGAGGGGACACGGAGAGTTATGTGCAAGTAATAGTAATACATGTCATGTAAAATACAGGTAAATCTTTGCTACAAAGATAAACTAATTCTAGAGTATTTCAAGAAGGAAAAAAATCTATTTGATTTTTGTTGAAAGGGACGGGGGAAAGGAGGAAAATAAAGAGAGGGAGGTAGACATACAGCTGGCAAAGACAGAAAGAGACACAAAGGAGGAACTCAAGTGATGAAAAAGAGGTGGGATAGCTTGGGGGGGGGGGGGGGGGGGGGGGAGGGAACGCGCGATGTGTGTGTGTGTATGAGAAAGTACAAGTGAGGTTTAAGCAGCGGTGTATGCATGTGCATCTCTCTAGAGCTAATGTAATACTCTTGTTTGCATTATCGTTTTGAAACATTAGTTCATACCATACGTAGATAATGATAGTTTATATAACATTTATATAATATGCCCACATCGTATGCCAAATTTGCTTTTATTCTGTGGCCTAAGGCCAATGTACAGTAAAAGTCTGAACTCTTTCTCTGTATCACCTATCTCTACCCTTCTCCCTCGCCCCCCCCCCCCCCCCCCCCCCCAGCCTCCCTCTCTCTCCCTCTCTCTCTCCTCTCTCTCTCTCTCTCTCTCTCGTTCTCTCTTGCTTTCCATCTCTTCCTTCTCTATCCCCCTCTCTCCCCTTCTGTCTTTTTCTATCTCTCCCTCTCTGCAAAAATGCAGCAGGCACACCCAATGTTGAATTGGTAGTGGTCTTGAAGCATACAAGACCCTGTAGCTGTACACCTATCCGTACACAAGCATACTCACAGCAGCAGCGTGGCTGCTTCCGTAATGCCAGTGCTCAGCCAGTCATTGTAACTCCGTTTGTACCGATCAGGGTATGTAGCCCACCCGACCTGATTTGACCGTCTTTTGTTACACAGGGATAACTGGGTTGAAGCATTGGCCTGCAGTTCAGCATGCATGATTCCAGTACAGGGGTCGATGATGAGTGCTCGTTCTCTTGCAAGAGCGATATGTCTTCTTCTTCGTCGTCGTCAAACGCTCAGACTATTGTTGTCTGTCATATGAGCGAAAATACTTTGCGCTGCCTGACAAGTCAGGCCCAGCACATCAGAATTCGGCATTGGAGAGAATTGTTATCTTTTAAGTCTTTCTGGGGGGGGAAAGCAGGAGAATGGACCCAGAAGGCAGAACATAGACGAGAAGAGGGTGGTAAGAGGAAAAGGAACAAGGTAGAAACAAAAAGAGGGAATTGTTATCACAGAATTTCTAGAAGGTGTGGATGCTATTTATACTGACAGGCCCCGGTATGGGGACAGCGATATGTCTGAGAATAAGATAGTGGCATAACTATCTGAAGCACCCTTAGGGTAGGAGGAGTTTTGCATGCAGGTAAAGGAGAGAAAGAAGCTAGGATTGATATAAGCTAAAAATAAAACAAATTAATTTAAAAGGTGTTATTTTGTCTGTTATATTTGCTTTTAAGAATCGTCTTGCAGATATTGTTCTGTATTGCTTAAGTGTGTGTGCGTGTGTTTGTGTATGTATGTGTGCGTGTGTGTATGTGTGTGTGTGTGTGTGCGCGCGCGCGCGCGCACTCGCACACATGTGCAATGCAAAAAGGGGTGAGGTCTGGCAATTTTATGTGTATAGGGGCATCTCTCTCTCTCTCTTTCTCTCTCTGTCTTTCCTCTGTGTGTGTGTGTGTGTGTGTGTGTGTGTTGGGATGGGGGGCATGCACTTGCATGCATACGTTAAGGCACAGATGGGTTACGATCAGTATTTGTACGCCTATTTAGCCCCAAGGAATACATACTGGAATACAAGCGTGTGCCAGCATGTACTTACCTCAATGCCAGCAACGGTTCATTATTATTCAGTTTGTAACGATCGTGGCAGCCCCCTAGCCCCCCCCCCCCCCCCCCCCCCACACACACACACACACACACTGCTGTCAAGTGGGGAATAACTGGGTTGACAGCTTTAGCCCACTTTTCAGCATGTGTTATTCCAATACAGGGCAATAAGTGCTCATTCTCTTGCAAGATCGGTATGTCTAAAAATGATATCTTGTTTTCTGTTTCTGACCCATCCACAGCCTTCACTTGATACCTTCAAATCCAGCCTCAATACGCACTTATTTCCTACTTGACACTTTCCCCCCTCATATCTGTTCCTACTTTTCAACAGCATCCTTCTCTCCTATCACCACCTAAGAGTAGAGTAGAGAGAGAGAGAGAGAGAGAGAGATGAGAACGAGAGAGGAGTGTGTGTGTGTGTGTGTGTGGTGTGGTGTGTGTGTGTGTGTGTGTGTGTGTGTGTAGATAAATTTGAAATATCTTATGTTATTTGAGGAAAGTTGCATGCGTGTAATTGATTTGAGTGCAAGCGCTTCGATTTGTTTGTTTTTGCAAGATTCAGCGCTATATTGATTCCATATATTATTATTATATCTTGGCATACCCATGGCACACGTGAGGTATTATATTTTGCGTGGTAACAGGACAGCATGCCGAGTCAGCTGGGACCACGGCATGACTAAGCCAACATTTTTGCTTTCTGTCTTGAAGCTGTTGCGGAAAAAGTATTGCTGTTAATGCGTTTTGTATTATTGTCGAATACAGCCGGCTGAAGTATCGCATCGTATAGACTCGTATAGAATCACATTGTTCTGTTATTTTATTGGCTCAGAGTGGTCCTGATGCTTCTATGCTGCAAAAAACAGATACTTTGTTTACAAGAGTAACAGCTGGCATGCACAACAGCAGAACTGCACAACAATGAATTGACTCAAAAACGTTACTTCGGGACAAACAATATTGAGACGCTATATACACTACATCGATAGATTGCTAGGGAGCCAGCCAGCCAGATAGACTTGACTGACTGACAAACAGGTTTGATTTCATTTCATGTTTATAGCACCACCGACCTCGAAGGTCATAAGACAAGAACAGGCAGACAGACACAGACAGACAGAAATATATATACAGGTACACAGACAGACGGACGGACAGATATGGATAGCTAGATAGATAGATAGATAAGCAGACAGAGAGATAGACGGACAGACAGACAGACAGACAGACAGATATAGCTGTCACAAAACACCACTAAGTCGAAAGAAGAAAGTATTCTTTTTAAAACAAACTGCCGGCGCCGCCGGATTACTTCCCTTTACCTATTCAGCTTATTTCACACTGCAATACGCTAGCTCCTCAGACCAGCAAGTATCTAGGTGTTGTTGACAACACACTTTCCCTGCAAAGCTGCTTCCCACAGACCTGACAGTCCTGCTACTATCAGTTATGGAGCGTTAGTGCATTTTGCAAGCATCTCACTCTCTGGCGCAACATCAAGCTGGTCACATCTCCCGTTCTTTCGCGTTTTGACCACTATATAATATCATGATTCTCTTTTGGCTGGTCTACCAGCATTATCCTATCTCTCCCTTCAAGGAATACAAAACCCTGCAGCTCGACCCCCCGCCCCCCCCCCCCCCTTCTCTCTCTCTCTCTCTCTCTCTCTCTCGTTCTCTCTCCCCTCTCTCTCTCTCTCTCTCTCTCTCTCGTTCTCTCTCCCAGGTCTCTCTCTCTTTCTCTTTCTCTCTCTCTCTCAAGTCTCCCCCATCTCTCTGACTCTCTCTCTCTCTCTCTATCTCTCTCTCTCTCTCTCTCTCTCTCTCTCTCTCTCTCTCCCTCCCTCCCCCATCCCACGTCATACACGCACAAAAGATGCCTTATCTCATAACGAACTTCAATACAAACTGCATGAAGAGTGACGAACACAGGAAAGGGGGGGGGGGGGGGGGGGGTTATAAACTGGGTGGTAGGGTGGAGGGGATACCGCCACACAACGTCCAAACCCAGCCCCAGTTCTGAAAACAGATTCTTTTGCCCTCTCCGCCATTGCTCTCTCTCTCTCTCTCTCTCTCTCTCTCTCTCTCTCTCTCTCTCTCTCTCTCACTCTCTCTAGCTCTCGCTCTCTCTCTCTCTCTCTCTCTCTCTCTCTCTCTCTCTCTTTCTCTCTCTCTTCTATCTCTCTCTCTCTCTCTCTCCCTTCCCGCTCTCTCTCTCTAGCTCTCTCTCTCCCCTTCCCTCCCTCCCTCTCTTTCTCTCTCTCCCTCTCCCCCTCCCTCCCCCTCCCTCTCCCTCTCCCGCTCCCGCTCTCTCCCTCTCCCCTTCCCTCCCTCCCTGCTCTCTCTCTCTAGCTCTCTCCCTCCCTCCCTCTCTCTCTTTCTCTCTCCCTTCATCCATCCTCCGCAAAATTGCCAGTGCAACCCTTCTGCCACATCCGCTTACTGTTTGCCTTTGCCAACTTTATTTCCTCAGGGAAAAACTTTTCACAATAACACACATGCATATGCATACACACGCCACACAGATACACGCACGTACACACACATCACACACACACACACACAACACACACACACACACACACACACACACACACACACACACGAGTCCAGAAAAAAAATATTACAAATAAACGGCGGAAATTTGCCTCAAAAGCAGACAGACAGCTTCTGTACTGACGCGCTTTGTCTCAACAATACGCTTCATCTTCTCACTTTGTGACAAAGTGCTTGGTCCTCCGAGGGGAGGGGCCAGAGAGGATCGGGGGGGGGGGGGGGGGGGGAGGGAGAGGGGAGAGGGGAGGAGGGGGGGCTTGACGCACTTTGTCACAATTTAAAAAAAATTTTTATCGAAGAGAATGGAATAAGCCCTCATGCGCTTTTATTTAAATTTTTTGTTGTTGCATTTTTCTACATTTTTACACTGTGACAGTGTGTTACCTTTCCTCCATGTAAAAAAACCACAAGACACTTTAAATCAATTTCAATTCAATACCATGTCTTACTTCTGCAATTTAGAAGCTCCACATACTTTCTTTTCAAGTTTCTAACATCAGTTCCAGATTGTGGCAAAATGCGTTGACGCGCTTTGTCACAGCTCTTCTGTACCTAACACGTTGCAATGATAACATGATGCTTCGTATCAAAAAATGTACTTATTGCAATGGAAGTAGATTAGTTGCTCTATGAAAAAGGAAAAAAACTTTGAATGTTCCGCTGTTATTTTATTCGGTTGTTTGACATTGTGACGTAAGAAAAAAGACCTTTGCTTGTCTGCTCTTATTTTGTAAGGAAATGTGTCTTAAGGTCCAGATTGTGACAAAGCGGGTTAACACAATTTATTTGTCACAACTCTTCAGTGTTTCGTAGTTTGCAATGGAAAAGCTACAACAGAAGCGCTGATTATGATGGCAGCAGGTCACTCACTTAAAAAAATGAAAGTGAAAACAGAACATCGCATGCTATGCTATTAAGCCCAAGGCTACATACACTATGACAAGGGGTATTTTTCTCTTTTTCTGAATTGCAGGTGATTTATGACGCTACATTCAGCCTTTGTGTTATTGCCACTAACAAAAAAGTTGGCGAGAAAAGCAGAATGAGATTATGAGTGATGTAGTCAGTGTGCAAATGTGTTTGTGTTAGTGTTTGTGTTAGTGTTTGTGGGTTAGTGTGTGTGTGAGTGTGTGTGTGTGTGTGTGTGTGTGTGTGCGTGCGTGCGTGCGAGCGTGCGTGCGCGCGCGCGCGCGTGTGTGTGTGTGTGTGTGTGTGTGTGTGTGTGTGTGTGTGTGTGTGTGTGTGTGTGTGTGTGTGTGTGTGTGTGTGTGTGAAAGGGATTAGAGGACAGGAAAGAACAAACATGTTGAGACAATGACTGAAACCTGAAAGAGACATGTTTTAGGGTCATATCAACTGCTTACACTTATTTTCTTCTGTTTTTCATATTTTGGTTTGTTTTCAGATGGTTTTCCTGACGGCGTTTCCTTTACCACCCTGATTCCTCCACATCATGCCTGGCTGCTCAATCCCCACACAACAATGAAGAAGTCGGGCCAGTTGTGGCAGAGAGAAACGGGGCGAGATCCAAAGATCAGCAGCCTGCAGGGTGAGTGGGGAGGGCGGGGGGAAGAACATGAAGAGTGTCTGTAGGGTGAGGGTAGTGCACCAAAAAAATGCAATTTATATATGCACTTGATCTCTGTATCAGATACATATGTATGTATGTATATATATATATATATATAGGAGGCACCGTGGTCGAGTGGTTTAGGCGGTCAACTCGTGATCCAGAGGTCGCGGGTTCGATCCCCGCTCGGCTCGGTGGTTGTGTCCTTGGGAAAGACACTTTACTCCTATTTTCCTCACTCCACCCAGGTGTACAAGTGGGTACCAGCTCTGCTGGGGAAGTATCTGGCGACAGACTAGCGTCCTGTCACAGGGGTGGTGAAAAACCATCAGTTCGCTTAACGCTACAGAAACCGGGATAAGCTCCGGCTCTATGAGCCTTCGAGCCATATATATTATATATATATATATATATATATATATATATATATATATATATATATATATATAAAGTATGTGTGTGTGTGTGTTTGTTTGTTTGTTTTTGTAGACATGTATGAAGGGGGAAGGGGGTGGACAACGGGTGGGAGTGGGTGATAAATGGCTAGACAGATAGATATTGATATAGGCAAATAACAAACTATGTTGTTTGTATTGTTTTGAGATACATTTGCTTGCCAACTGATGTTTCATGCCCACCTCCTTATGCAGTGTATTAATATACAAAGTGGAGAGCTGTTCATACTGTCAGAAGAAGTAAAATCTGAGCCAAGAGGCACCACTGGGTAGGTGTTCAGCCTTCATGAACACTTTGAATAGTGTACTTATTAAAAATGATAAAACCATTACCTACATCTGTAAATTGCACCTACTTTTCAAAGAGAGTAGACTTACACATGCAAAGACTAGTTTTTTCAGTGTTACCAAATTTTCAAAAGGAATAATATTAGGGTAAAAGACATAAAAAGTCAGTCATGAAATAGGTTTGAGACACTGTAGACATTGAACTGTGGATTGCATTGCCTTATTTCATGCCAGATATTAGCTGTGGAAGAGGAGTGCTTGAATCACTATAGAACCAGTCTGTGGGCCTGTCGCCAAGGGAGTGAAATTCAAATCAGGGGTTGATATTGAAAAGGCATCCTTTTCCATTGTTAAGTAAAATAGTAAGATTTTTGTTTATATATTTGGGTTTTAAAGTGTTTGCAGGTATATCTGACTGGATTTCAACAAGATTGGAGTGCTTTTGGGCCCATGGTAGTGTGTCAAAGATGCTGCAACAGGTAAAAATTGCTCGTTTTGTTTTGTTTTGTTTTGTTTTGCTGGGGGGGGGGGGGGGGGGGGGGGTTCGGGGGGTAGGTTAACAAAATGGACACAAAATACTACCTCTTATTCTGTCAGCTTTTGCAATACAGTTCCTGTTGCCATATTGTTAGACTGTTGCCTAAAACTATGTATATTAGCATTCAATTTGTACATTTGTGATCCAAAGTAGTGTATTGCTACTTGCTAAATAGTTATTGCCATTTGCAGCTCTTAATGGGGGCCAGGGCAGCATAGGTGTGTATCTTCAAACAGCCATAGCTCAGGTGCTACTGGCATGACAACATTGCGGTTAGTGTGTTTGTACTCAGAATTGCCTATAATAATAATAATAATGTATGGAATTTATATTGCGCTGAATCTTGTAAAGCAACAAATCAAAGCGCTATAGAAGTAATATCAAGAGAAATATTGTCAAGCACAAACTTTTTATACTGTATACAAATTACACTCCTGCTTTAGCTTGTGGTTCATGTAATATCTTCTATAGAATGCTAGTAGGAAAAATTGGTGTTGATTTTTCACAGATTTTTAAAGTATGAAAAAATACATTGTGCACTTGTTTTGGGGATTGAGGACATAGAGCAATATCAGGTAGTCACGAGAAAGTTGGAAATAATCATCAAATGAGGATTGCTTGTTTTCCTACAGTGTTGTCGCCGCGCATGCATATTGCGGTAAGGAAGCTAGCAGACGACCGAGGACTGAGGGGGTACAGCGTTTGCTGAAAAATGAAGCTTTCAAAACTACCAAATTTGTGCAAAATCAGGTGAGTTTTGAGTCAGAGGCTAGGATTTCACAAAAAGTTATTATTTTTGTGGATGTCTTGAAACAGAGCAAGATTTACAACAGTACTAGGGTTTTTTTGGTCACTTCTGTCTCTTTGCTACCACTTTAGAAATACGCGACGCATGATTTCGACAGGAGCAAAACAAACTACTCTTTCTGCTTAGTTATAAACTAGCAAATTCATATTAAGTGTATTATTTCGGCAACATCAGGTCAGATTTACCAAAATGTTTGTGTGAAAATTGTCTACAAGATACCACAGCTGGTACAAGGACAAAAAAGCAAATCCCCACAACAATTTATAGCTTGAATTTTTTTTCAAGCAAAATTCTGCTTTTAACCTTGGGGAAATACTGGAGAAAATGTGAACAGTGATGTAAATCAAATATCACTAAATGAAATTTAGGGTCACAAAGGCTCAGAATGGTTGACTAGAAGTCACATGGATTACATTTGTGTGAATATCAAAGTCTAATGTAAAGCCTCTTCACAAAATCCCACTTCAAATGTCATCAGCCAAGCCACAAGTAAGAAAATATCAGCTGCGTAGGATTAGTTTTCTGATCAATCGTCGATTTTTTTAGATAATACTATAGAAGCGTCATTCGATGCGTTAACGCAATAACACATGCGATATTTGCAGCAGCACAAAACAACAAAACAACAACAACACAAACATACAACTCAACAACACAACCACAATAAAACAGATGCATCAGCAGCAGCAACAATTTGTCGTGCAGCTTTTGCCAGAAACACACGACAGGTGCCATCAGAAGTAAAGCGGGCCTTTGACGAAAAAAATCAAAACGAAAATTACCAAAAACGTCTGTGCAGGGAAAAAAATAACAAGAACCTAAGACTCCCCTCTCATGTTCATCTCAAACTTGTCCCTGCCTTCAACAGCCGATATCCCACCACCTGCCAAGTGTATAACTCGTGTGTGTGTGAGTGTGTTGTTGTCGTGTGTGTGTGTGGGGAAGAGGAAATATGTGTGTTGTTCAGTCAGTCAAATGTTCTTTTCAAGGTGTGGGTATAATGTGTGTGTGTGTGTGTGTGTCAGTCAAGTCAAATGTTTTATTTTCAGGTGTGGTATGTGTGTGTTCAAGTCAAGTCAAATGTTTTATTTTCAGGTGTGTGGTCAGTGTGGGTAGTGTGTGTCAGGTCAAGTCAAATGTTGATTTTCAGGTGTGTGTGTGTGTGTGTGTGTGTATGTGTGTGTCAAGTCAAAT
>CM054149.1:5670966-5715966 GCA_028751875.1 Rapana venosa
AATTCAGAAGGAACACTTGAGACACAAAAGAGAACAAGGTGTCATATTAAAAAGAAATCACATATCGATTTAAGATTTTACGTATACGACCATTTCTGCCCACCATGAAGGTAGCTGCATTCCGACCTCGGGGATGTATGCGTGTTTCCGTAACTCACCAAACACTGACATGCATTACGAGATCTTAAACGTGCAGATTTGATTTTCTGCATCTGTATATAAACGAAAGGAAATGAAGGCACTAGCTTGAAGTTGGCCTGGGAGATCGTTAAAAAAATTCCAACCCGTAATTCGCAAAATGCCGCCGAGATTCGAACCTGCGCCTTCATGGACCCATGGGATTGAAGTCGAACAGTCTTAACCACTCGGGTATAGCGTCTGTTAGTCATTCATTTGATTTGAAGACAAATATCCCTCAGTTTTTAAACAAATGTCTCCCTAATTTTCACCCTTTTATTTCCATGACATAGATTTATACTTAATTTTTTTCTTTTCCTCCCCCCCCCCCCTAACTACCAGTGGGTGTGGCAGCGGTGGAGGGGGCGGTGGGTGAGGGAGGGGGGAGGAACCCCCACTACCTCCTCCCCCTGGGCAACACCACCGTGCACAAAGAGGTCATGCAGGGTCACGACGCCAGCCTACCCGACGCCTCCCAGTGCTTTGTCTTCCACCCCGGGTACCCCGGACTACCCTACGATGCCATCAGCCTGGGGAGACGTGGAGCCTTCGTGGATCTGAATTTGAACGGGGAGCTGAATTTTCAGGTGGGTAGGAGGATGGAGAGAAAAAGTGTGTAGGTGTGTGTGTGTGTGTGTGTGTGTGTGTGTGTGTGTGTGTGTGTGTATAAGTGTGTGTGTGTGAGTGTGCGTGTGTGTGTGTGTGTGTGTGTGAGTCTTAGTCTACCTGCCCAACCGCAGAATGGATACTGTGTCCAAGTGTATGTTGTAGGTGGGTTGTGGTGGGGTGGGTTGTGTTGTAGGTGGGTTTGTTTTGTGTTGTAGGTGAGTTGTGGTATGTTAGGTGGGTTGTGTTGTAGTTGTGTTGTGTTGTAGGTGGGTTGTAGTGGGTTGTGCTGTAGGTGGGTTTGTTTTGTGTTGTAGGTGGGTTGTGGTATGTTGTAGGTGGGTTGTGTTGTGTGTTGTAGTTGTGTTGTGTTGTAGGTGGGTTGTGTTGTAGGTGGGTTTGTATTGTGTTGTAGGTAGGTTGTGGTGGGTTGTAGGTGGGTTGTGTTGTAGGTGGGTTTGTATTGTGTTGTAGGTAGGTTGTGGTGTGTTGTAGGTGGGTTGTGGTGTGTTGTAGGTGGGTTTGTATTGTGTTGTAGGTAGGTTTGTGGTGTGTTGTAGGTGGGTTGTGGTGTGTTGTTAGGTGGGTTTGTATTGTGTTGTAGGTAGGTTGTGGTGTGTTGTAGGTGGGTTGTGGTGTGTTGTAGGGGGGTTGTGTTGTAGGGGGGTTGTGGTGTGTTGTAGGGGGGGTTGTGTTGTAGGGGGGTTGTGGTGTGTTGTAGGGGGGTTTGTATTGTGTTGTAGGTAGGTTGTGGTGTGTTGTAGGTGGGTTGTGGTGTGTTGTAGGTGGGTTTGTATTGTGTTGTAGGTAGGTTGTGGTGTGTTGTAGGTGGGTTGTGGTGTGTTGTAGGTGGGTTGTGTTGGTTGTAGGGAGGTTGTGGTGTGTTGTAGGGGGGGTTGTGTTGTAGGGGGGGTTGTGGTGTGTTGTAGGGGGTTTGTATTGTGTTGTGGTAGGTTGTGGTGTGTTGTAGGTGGGTTGTGGTGTGTTGTAGGTGGGTTGTGTTGTAGGGGGGTTGTGTTGTAGGGGGGTTGTGGTGTGTTGTAGGGGGGTTGTGTTGTAGGGGGGTGTGGTGTGTTGTAGGGGGGTTTGAAGGTGGGTTGTGTTGTAGGTGGGCTGTGGTGTGTTGTAGGTGGGCTGTGGGTGGGTTGTAGGTGGGTTGGGTTGTGTGTTGTGTTGTAGGTGGGTTATGGTGTGTTGTAGGTGGATTGTGTTGTAGGTGGGTTGTGGTGTGTGTTGTGTTGTAGGTGGGTTGTGGTGTGGGTTGTGGTGTGTTGTGTTGTAGGTGGGTTGTGGTGGTTGTGTTGTGGTTTGGTTGGGTTGTGGTGTGGTGCGGTTGTGGTGTGGGTGCGGTGTGGTGTGTGTTTGCGTTGTGTTGTAGGTGGGCTCGGTTGGGTTTGTGGTGTGTGTGTGTGTGCGCGCGCGCGCGTGGTGTGTGTGTGTGTGTGTGTGTGTGTGTGTGTGTGTGTGTGTGTGTGTGTGTGTGTGTGTGTGTGATGGCTTAGTGACAGGCCCCATCTAAGCATTCAAACATTTTGTGTAAACTTTTTGTCTTTAATCCGTAAGTGAAGTGTATTGCAACAATGACATTTAATTCATAGCATGGGATCTTGGTTATACATTCACATATCTACGAGGCAAACTACGACAAATACCTGAGTTAAGAAAGCTTTTAAACCGAAGTGTGCAGCTACAGATTCGTGTTGTTGGGCGTTCCTTAGCCTGACATCCTGTCAGTGAGCAAACTCCACACTCTGTCTCACCCATCTTACCTGGGAATCACTAAGAGACTGTGAACGCACACTGGATGAAACGTTTGCGAGTATGGCTGTTTTCGTGCACCTTACCCTGTAGGCAACCTTAATACATCATGGAAGTAGGGTTTTCTTTTTTTTTTAATCCTTTTAATGGAGGATACAGGATGTTATGCTGAGAGCACATCATGGATGAACAGTTTCGACAAAACTTTAATAAGGACGATGATGATGACGATGATGATGATGATGATGATGATGACGATGGTGATGGTGATGATTTTACAAAGCATAACAACATTTTGGATGCTGGACGCGGCACTTTGCTTACGTCACTAACTGACACAGCTATTGGTCTGGATCAAGTAACTGCTACTGGCTGCTATCCTTTATCCACATGCTGGTTGGGGTGGGAGCTGGCACAAGCCGCTGAACCTAGCACTAGTTATTGACATAGCATTAGTCGCTGAACAGATCACTAGTCTTTGAACCTAGCACTAGTCGCTCAACCTAGCATTAGTTATTGACATAGCATTAGTCGCTGAACAGATCACTAGTCTTTGAACCTAGCACAAGCCGCTGAACCTAGCATTAGTTATTGACATAGCATTAGTCGCTGAACAGATCACTAGTCTTTGAACCTAGCACTAGTCGCTCAACCTAGCATTAGTTATTGACATAGCATTAGTCGATGAACAGATCACTAGTCTTTGAACCTAGCACTAGTCGCTCAACCTAGCATTAGTTATTGACATAGCATTAGTCGATGAACAGATCACTAGTCTTTGAACCTAGCATTAGTTATTGACATAGCATTAGTCGCTGAACAGATCACTAGTCTTTTAACTGAGCACTGAACCTAGCACTAGTGCTCAACCTAGCACTAGTCGTTGAACACTAGTCACTGTACCTAGCATTAGTTATTGAACACAGTATTAGTTATTCAACATAGCATTAGTTATTCAACATAGCATTACTTATTCAACATAGTATTACTTATTCAACATAGTATTAGATATTCAACATAGTATTAGTTATTCAACATAGTATTAGTTATTCAACGTATTAGTTATTCAACATAGTTATTCAACACAGTATTAATTATTCAACATAGTATTAGTTATTCACACAGTATTAGTTTTTTTAACACAGTATTAGTTATTCAACATAGTTATTGAAAATAGCATATTATTCAACATGGCGTTAGTTATTCACCATAGTATACGATCTTCAACATAGTATTAGTTATTCAACACAGTCATTGAACATAGTATTAGTTATTCAACATAGTATTAACTATTCAACTACCATTAGATATTCAGCATGGCATTAAGTTATTCAACATGGTATTAGTTATTCAACATGGTATTAGTTATTCAACATGGTATTAGTTATTCAACATAGTTATTGAACATAGTTTAAGTTATTCAACATAGTATTAATTATTCAACACAGTATTAGTTATTCAACATAGTATTAGTTATTCAACATAGCATTAGTCATTCAGCATAGTATTAGTTATTCAACATAGTATTAGTTATTCAACATAGGATTAGTTATTCAACATAGGATTAGTTATTCAACATAGCATTAGTTATTCAACATAGCTATTCAACATAGTTTAAGTTATTCAACATAGTATTAGATCTTCAACATAGTATTAGTTATGAAAATAGTATTAGTTATTCAACATAGGATTAGTTATTTAACATAGTATTAGTTATTCAACATAGCATTAGTTATTCAACATAGCATTAGTTATTCAACATTCAGTTATTCAACATTGTGTTAGTTATCGAGCATAGTTTTCATTATTCAACATAGAATTAGTTATTGAACATAGTATTATAGTTATTCAACACAGTATTAATTATTCAACACAGTATTAGTTATTCAACATAGTATTTCAACATAGTATTAATTATTCAACACAGTATTAGTTATTCAACATAGTATTTCAACATAGCATTAATTATTCAACATAGTATTAATTATTCAACATAGCATTAGTTATTCAACATAGTATTAGTTATTCAACATAGCATTAATTATTCAACATAGTATTAGTTATTCAACATGACATTACTTATTCAACAAGGTATTAATTATTCAGCATAGTATTGGTTACTGAGCCTGGCTCTAGTTACTGAGCCTGGCACTAGTTACTGAGCCTGGCACTAGTTACTGAGCCTGTTACTGGTTACTGAGCCTAGTTACTGAGCCTGTTACTAGTTACTGAGCCTGGCACTAGTTACTGAGCCTGTTACTAGTTACTGAGCCTGTTACTAGTTACTGAGCCTAGCACTAGTTACTGAGCCTAGCACTAGTTACTGAGCCTAGCACTAGTTACTGAGCCTGGCACTAGTTACTGAGCCTAGCACTAGTTACTGAGCCTAGCACTAGTTACTGAGCCTAGCACTAGTTACTGAGCCTGGCACTAGTTACTGAGCCTGGCACTAGTTACTGAGCCTGGCACTAGTTACTGAGCCTGGCACTAGTTACTGAGCCTGGCACTAGTTACTGAGCCTGGCACTAGTTACTGAGCCTGTTACTAGTTACTGAGCCTGTTACTAGTTACTGAGCCTGTTACTAGTTACTGAGCCTGTACTAGTTACTGAGCCTGTACTAGTTACTGAGCCTGGTACTAGTTACTGAGCCTGGTACTAGTTACTGAACCTGGTTACTAGTTACTGAGCCTGGTACTAGTTACTGAGCCTGTTACTAGTTACTGAGCCTGTTACTAGTTACTGAGCCTGTTACTGGTTACTGAGTCTGGTATTAGTTACTGAGCCTGGTACTAGTTACTGAACCTGTTACTGGTTACTGAACCTGTTACTGGTTACTGAACCTGTTACTGGTTACTGAGCCTGGCACTAGTTACTGATACTGGTTACTGAGCCTGGCACTAGTTACTGAACCTAGTTAATGCGCCTGTTACTAGTTACCGATCCTGTTACTAGTTACTGCGCCTGTTACTAGTTACTGAGCCTAGTTACTGAGCCTGTTATTAGTTACTGAGCCTAGTTACTAGTTACTGAGCCTAGCACTAGTTACTGAGCCTGGCACTAGTTACTGCGCCTGTTACTAGTTTCTGAGCCTGGTTACTGAGCCTGTTACTAGTTACTGAGCCTAGTTAATGCGCCTGTTACTAGTTACCGATCCTGTTACTAGTTACTGCGCCTGTTACTAGTTACTGAGCCTAGTTACTGAGCCTGTTATTAGTTACTGAGCCTGAGTTACTGTTACTAGTTACTGAGCCTAGCACTAGTTACTGAGCCTGGCACTAGTTACTGAGCCTGTTACTGGTTACTGAGCCTAGTTACTGAGCCTGTTACTAGTTACTGAGCCTGGCACTAGTTACTGAGCCTGGCACTAGTTACTGAGCCTGTTACTAGTTACTGAGCCTGTTACTAGTTACTGAGCCTGCACTAGTTACTGAGCCTGTAGCACTAGTTACTGAGCCTAGTTACTAGTTTACTGAGCCTAGCACTAGTTACTGAGCCTGTTCACTAGTTACTGAGCCTAGTCACTAGTTACTGAGCCTGCGTTACTAGTTACTGAGCCTAGCACTAGTTACTGAGCCTGCACTAGTTACTGAGCCTGGCACTAGTTACTGAGCCTGCACTAGTTACTGATGCCTGTTACTAGTTACTAGCCTGTTACTAGTTACTGAGCCTGTTACTAGTTACTGAGCTAGCACTGTTACTGAGCTGACTAGTTCTGAGCCTGGCACTAGTTACTGAGCCTGTACTAGTTACTGAACCTGTTACTAGTTACTGAGCCTGTTACTAGTTACTGAGCCTGTTACTAGTTACTGAGCCTGTTACTGGTTACTGAGCCTGTTACTGGTTACTGAGTCTGGTACTAGTTACTGAGCCTGGTACTGGTTACTGAGCCTGGCACTAGTTACTGATACTGGTTACTGAGCCTTTACTGGTTACTGACCTGTCTGTTACTGAATCGGTACTGTTAATGAGCCTGTTACTAGTTACTGATCCTGTTACTAGTTACTGCGCCTGTTACTAGTTACTGAGCCTAGTACTGTTACTGAGCCTGTTACTAGTTACTGAGCCTAGTTACTGTTGACATAGTTACTGACCTGCACTAGTTACTGAGCCTGGCACTAGTTACTGCGCCTGTTACTAGTTCTGAGCCTGGTTACTGGCCTGTACATATGATTACCGCGCCTGTAATATTTAGTTACTGTTAGCCTGGTTACTGAGCCTGTTACTAGTTACTGAGCCTGGTACTGGTTACTGAGCCTGGTACTGGTTACTGAGCCTGTTACTGGTTACTGAGCCTGGTACTAGTTACTGAGCCTGGTACTAGTTACTGAGCCTGGCACTAGTTACTGCGCCTGTTACTAGTTACTGAGCCAGCTGAGCCTGTTACTAGTTACTGAGCCTGTTACTAGTTACTGCGCCTGTTACTAGTTACTGAGCCAGATGAGCCTGTTACTAGTTACTGAGCCTGCTGAGCCTGTTACTAGTTACGGAGCCTGAACTAGTTACTGATCATCTCATGAACTACAATGATATCCCCGCACCTGGCACCTGACGTGAGGGGTGTTGGTGTAAACTTCTCTATAACACACTTTAATTCCAGTTTCACGGTGAGAAAGGCTCCCTGCGTGTTTGAGCAGTTACACTCTTTTGAGTTCTTGTAATGTTCTTTTTCCACTTTGAATTAGTTTTACGATGTCAGTCCCGCTGTGTTTCATAGCTAGCAGCTGTGGAAATGAGTGTGTGTGCGAGGGGTCCGTGTAAAAACTCGTTTTTAAGAGAGAGATTGTGTGTGAGAGATTGTGTGTGTGTGTGTGTGTGTGTATGTGTGTGTGTGTGTGTGTGTGTGTGTGTGTGTGTGTGTGTGTGTGTGTGTGCATATGATGCTAAGTTCAGACATGGTGGTTTTAGCTGTACATAAATGTTTACATTGTACTCTGTATTCCTGTTTCTTGTATGCCCTCTCTCTCTCTCTCTCATCAGTCAGAGCAAAAACAAAAAAGGAAAAAAACCCAAAACCAAAACAAATCAACAAAATAAAAAAACAGCAACACTCACTCTCTCTCCCTCTCCCCTCTCTCTCTCCCTCTCCACCCACCCCCCCCCCCCCTCTCTCTCTTAAATAAAAACTTTCCTGTTCCATGTACCATCCACCTACTTAAAAGATAACAATCCATTTCCTCAGTCAACAGTAGAATGAATACATGAATCACGATTTTGCTCTAAGTGATTTCTCTCTAATACGCGTCCCGTGGTAGACTTGGAAATATGTTTCTGTAATTCCACGAAAAAGGTTACAACAAAGAGATAAAGAGGTAACATGTCATTCAAACAGACAGGCAGACAGACTGACTGACCAACTGACATAAAAACAGACAGAAATACAAACTGATCAATCATAGTTAGGTTTTTTCCCCGTTCCTCTGCTAGAGCTCAAAGGTTCACCAATGGTGAAATTTTGCCTATGCGGCTGGTTTTGCATACCGTGAAGGTAGCTGCATTCCGACTTCGGGGATGATGTTTCAACACGACACTAGTATGCAGGAGGTGTGTTTAAAAAAAAAAATTAGTCATCCGTTTGTACCGTAACGCAATGGGTTACCCTTCCGAAAGGCGGAACGGGTTTTAACGTATGCCCAAAATGTTTTGAGTGCTTTTGCACTCGGGGCCTCGTTTATAGTCTCATCCGAAGGACTTTCGGGGGAAAGTGGAGTCGGCACTGATGTTAGCTCCAGGGGAAAATTCTCCTCGAACCGTTGCCTCGGTGGTGGCTCGAACCCCGGTTGTCAAATCACGAGCGCAACGTTCTAACCACAAGGTTTCCCCCATCCCCCCCCCCCCCCCCCCCCCCCCGCCCCCGCACACACACACACTCATCCCCTGCTATTGATGAATCATTCAGCAGACAAGTTGCTTAGCAATTCCAGATTCGTTTAAATTAAACCTAATCAATCGAGAAAAAGAGTTGTTACAGAACTCGTTACTGATTTGGCTTCCAGGAGTTTCCCAGACAATAATCTATTGCAGGCGACGCTTAAGTTCGTGTAAACAAGTTTGAGCGAACATATGTGTATTATTGATTGCTTGTGCCGGTCTCCCAGAGCAAATAAATGGATAAAAACTATCGACCGTTGGCAATGACTGTTCCCCCTGATCCCCATTCTTCCCATGATTCTGATAATCATAACTACTAGTGTCAACTTCATCTTGTGCTTTCATTACAGAGTAAAGCACGGTCTTGGCATCAGTGGGATCTGGTTTAATCAGTCTGAGCTACGATACGCTGCCACCTTCCAGTCAAGTTTACGACATGTCTAAAGGACTAATTCATTCGCAAATGGTTCTCTGATATCAACGCAAATAAAATCTTTACCAGTTACAGAATATTAAAACCTAATTGCCTGAAAAAGCAGCATTGATGGGTTGTTTTTTCAAATAAAGTTCAAAACACGTGTGATTTTGATTTTCAGATCAGGGAGGAAGACTAGCAAACATCCCACAGAGCAAACGAACCTGCACCATATGCGTAATAAATGATTGGGCAATGAAATTCATCGCGTGTTTAAATACCCGTATTTCAGTGAAAGTAGATTTAAATTATTGCCAAAGGTAAGCTCTATGAGAAAAAGCTGAACAAAGTAAGGTTGCTCAAGTTCTTTAACATTAATAATGATTGGATATTTGTTAACTTAGTTCGGTTTGTTAAAACCATGCTGAGTATGTCTTGATAATCTCCAAAGTTTGTGTACCTATGTAAGAAGATTAAGTTTAAAGTTGCTAGTTACTTAGTGAGCCAATGTTCAGTGCGTTTATGTTCAAGGGACGGGATAGCTCAGTGGTCGGAGCACTCGCTTTCCCCCAGCCAAGTTAAGCAGCGTCGAGCGTGATTACCAGTTGGATGGGTGACCGTTTGCGCGCCTTGGCTTCAGTACAGTTCCCCCAGTTCACCCAGCTGTAAATGGGTACCTGCCCTCTTTAGGGTCAGGGAAGGTAAAGCAGCGAGGGAGAGGAGATGGGCGCCGCCCTCAATATGCTGGCCCTAGAGAAGTGAGGTCTCTGACGCCTCGCTCCCCTACGACCTTACAGGTTATGGGACACCTTGACCTTTACCTTTACCTTTACTTTATGTTCAAGAGTGTAAGGGGGATCTTTATATTGTTTTCAGCGAGTATCTTCATGTAACCCGTAAGTTTTTTTAAAAAAGATTTTTAATTCTTGACACAACCAAAAGATATCAACTTGCACTGTGGTTTATTACTGTGGTTTATTGTACATTACTTTAAATAGACATGTTCTAAATGACGGAACGTGATAGCTCAGTGGTCAGAGCACTGGCTGTCCCCAAGCTAAGGTTAATCAGCGCTGAGCATGGTCGCTTTGTGAATGGAGGGGGACGGGGTAGCCTAGTGGTTAAAACAATGCGCTCGCAATCTGACGACCAGGGTTCGATTCCCGGTCAAGGGGATATTTTCCTCTGGAGTTAACACCAGTGCAGACTCCACTCTCCCCAAAAGTCCTTCGGATGAGACTATAAACCGAGGTCCCGTGTGCGAACGCACGCAGAACATCTTGCGCACACGTTAAATCCTTTTCCGCTTTTCGTAAGAGTAGGCCATTGTGTGCCGGTGGGAACAGATGACAGAATTTACAAAATCGCATACACACGGAGACTAGATGTAAACAAAGCACATAATTGCTTATTCCATTTTCCCCAGCTGTAAATTTACGACAGGGAAGGAAAACAGCGAGGGAGAGGAGATTGGCGCCGCCCTCAATATGCTGGCCCTAGAGAAGCTGAGGTCTCTGAGGCCTCGCTCCCCAATGACTGTATAGGTTATGAGACTCCTTTACCTTGAACCTTCTTAAACTTACGTCCACGACATGTTTTCAATCATGTGTACTCTTCCACCTGTCACACACTAGCACATCCACAGGTTGTAAGGATGGTTATGGAGAGAAAGGAAGGGTGAAGGCAAGTTTAACACATAGCGTGTCGTTTGAATTCATACTTTCGGCCAGCATCATTCCAAAGCGCTGCATCTGATGGCGCAGTTGAGGTCATCTGTGTGATACGAAGCATCGTTGTGCGTTACCCAACTAAACACCCTGGGGGTCACCCAGAATGTGTACTCTGACTCACTCATCCCACCTGGGAATCACTGTGAGATAGAAAGTACACCGGATGAGAAGTTTGCGTGTGTGACTGTTGTCAACTAACTCGCTATATTGGTTATTCGAAGCATTTTCATTAGTTATTTCCAAAACAGTTATATCATGACATATACATATTAGTTGTCTTGAGTTTTCATTCACTGCTGTAGTGGACTTTCGGAAAAGGGTTGACGGTAGTGGACTTTTGCAGGATGTATTTGGCTTCACGCAGAATTTTGATTTTGTTTGCAAATTTGCAAAATTAATTGTATGACGTGAAAATCTCGCCAACAATAAAGGTAAAGGTGTCCCATAACCTATAAGGTCGTAGGGGAGCGAGGCATCAGAGACCTCACTTCTCTATTGAGGGCGGCGCCCATCTCCTCTCCCTCGCTGCTTTACCTTCCCTGACCCTAAAAAGTCAGGTACCCATTTACAGCTGGGGGAACTGTACTGAAGCCAAGGCGCGCAAACGGTCACCCATCCAACTGTTAACCACACTCGACACTGCTTAACTTGGCTGGGGGGAAAGCGAGTGCTCTGACCACTGAGCTATCCCGCCAACAATATACAGCAAGCAAACTAAACACACACACACACAAAAACACAATCCATTTCTCTCAACCTCATCTAACAACTGTTTAACCCTTTCAGGACCTGTCCTTGTCCTTCTACGTGTACCCAGAGGGCGCCAACACGCAAGGGACGCTACTCAGCTACAAATGCCCCACCGGCAACGTGATCCGGCTTTCCGTGATGCAAGGCCTCTTCTTCGTCTCCTTCTGGGACGAGTACGGAGTGTCGGTGGGCATGACGGCAGTGCCGGGCCTCTTCAGGCCTTCTGCCTGGAACCACCTCGTCCTCATCCGCGAGTTCGCCACGGGCAACATCCAGGTCGGTACGGTGTGGAGTGGAGTGGTGTGGGGTGGGGTGGGGTAGGGTGGAGTGGTGTGGTGTGGTGTGGTGTGGTGTGGTGTGGAGTGGTGTGGTGTGGTGTGGTGTGGAGTGGTGTGGTGCGGTGTGGGGTGGAGGAGAAGGGAGGGAAGGGGAGGGGGTGGGGGAGTGGAGGGGAGTGTGTAGTGGAGTGGAGTGGTGTGGGGTGGGGTGGGGTGGACGGGAGAGGAGAGGTGGGGTAGGTTGGAGGAGAGTGGAGGGGAGTGTGGTGTGGAGTGGAGTGGTGTGGTGTGGGGGGGAGAGGAGAGGTGGGGTGGGTTGGAGGAGAGTGGAGGGGAGTGTGGTGTGGTGTAGTGTAGTGTAGTGTGGTGCAATTTAGTGTACTGTAGTGTAGGATAGGGTGGGGTGGGGTGAGGTGAGGTGATGTGGAGTGTAGTAAAGTGGGGTGTACTGTACTGTACTATAGTGTAATGCAGTGTAGTTTAATGTAGTGTACTGTAATATAGGGTAGGGTGGGGTGTGGAGTGGAGTGGAATTTTACCACTACTGTTTATTTGTATGTATTTGCATACCACTTTTTAAGTCACGGCAGATTTCTGTGCATAACATTCAGGATGTTCTAATCTAGTAGAGCGCGTCGCCACAAGAGCAGCGCCACCTTTTTTGTTTCTTTTTTTCTGTCTGCAACTGTACTTGCTTCCCTCTCAGAGAGGCTTTTCCTACAGAATTTTGCCAGGGACAACTCTCTTGTGGCCGTGGGTTTGGTTGTGTTTTTTACGCGCTTTAAATGCGTGTTAAACACAGGACCTCGGTTTATCGGCCCATCCGAAAAACTAGCACCCTGACCACCACTGGGGAGATTGGGGGTGGGGGGGGGGGGGGGAGTTTCTGGCACAGACGGGGATTGAACCCGGACTTTTCGCTTTCTAAGTAGATGCGTTACCTCTAGACCACCAGATCCAGTCTGTTAGGGATATTATCCGCGCGCGGGTATTGTGTTGTGTTGTATTGTGCTGTGCTGTGTCGTGTTACATTGTGCTGTATTGTGTTGTACTGTATTGTTTTGTGTTGTGCTGTATTGTGTTGTGCTGTATTGTATTGTGTTGTACTATATTGTGTTGTGTTGTACTGTATTGTAATGTGTTGTACTGTAGTGTGTTGTGCTGTGTCGTGTTGTATTGTGGTGTGCTGTGTCGTGTTGTACTGTATTGTGTTGTGCTGTATTGTGTTATGTTGTACTGTATTGTAATGTATTGTGTTGTGTTGTATTGTAATGTGTTGTACTGTATTGTAATGTATTGTATGTAATATATTGTAATGTATTGTGTTGTACTGTATTGTAATGTATTGAGTTGTGTTGTATTGTAATGTGTTGTGTTGTATTGTAATGTGTTGTGTTGTATTGTGTTGTATTGTGTTGTGTTGTACTGTATTGTAATGTGTTGTACTGTATTGTAATGTGTAGTACTGTAATGTGTTGTACTGTATTGTGTTGTGTTGTACTGTATTGTAATGTGTTGTATTGTATTGTGTTGTGGTGTACTGTAGTGTGTTATATTGTGTTTGTGCTGTGTCGTGTTGTATTGTAATGTCTTGTATTGTGTTGTACTGTAATGTATTGTGTTGTGTTGTACTGTATTGTAATGTGTTGTATTGTATGTGTTGTGGTGTACTGTAGTGTGTTATATTGTGTCGTGTTGTATTGTAATGTCTTGTATTGTGTTGTACTGTAATGTATTGTGTTGTGTTGTACTGTATTGTAATGTATTGTATTGTAATGCGTTGTGTATTGTTGTTGTGTTGTAACTGTGTTGTGTTGTACTGTATTGTAATGTGTTGTGTTGTATTGAATGTGTTGTGTTGTACTGTATTGTGTTGTGTTGTACTGTATTGTATATTGTGTTGTTTGTACTGTATTGTAATGTATTGTGTTGTGTTGTACTGTATTGTAATGTGTTGTATTGTACTGTATTGTAATGTGTTGTATTGTACTGTATTGTAATGTATTGTGTTATACTGTATTGTAATGTATTGTGTTATACTGTATTGTAATGTATTGTGTTATACTGTATTGTAATGTATTGTGTTATACTGTATTGTAATGTATTGTGTTATACTGTATTGTAATGTATTGTGTTATACTGTATTGTAATGTATTGTGTTATACTGTATTGTAATGTATTGTGTTGTGTTGTACTGTATTGTAATGTATTGTGTTGCGTTGTACTGTATTGTAATGTATTGTGTTGTGCTGTAAGGTAAAGGTAAAGGAGTCCCATAACCTATAAGGTCGTAGGGGAGCGAGGCGTCAGAGACCTCACTTCTCTAGGGCCAGCATATTGAGGGCGGCGCCCATCTCCTCTCCCTCGCTGCTTTACCTTCCCTGACCCTAAAGAGGGCAGGTACCCATTTACAGCTGGGTGAACTGGGGGAACTGTACTGAAGCCAAGGCGCGCAAACGGTCACCCATCCAAGTGGTAACCACGCTCGACGCTGCTTAACTTGGCTGGGGGAAAGCGAGTGCTCCAACCACTGAGCTATCCCGTCCCCACTGTATTGTAATGTATTGTGTTGTGTTGTACTGTATTGTAATGTGTTGTATTGTATTGTGTTGTATTCTATCGTATGCTACTTTCAGTCACTCGGGGGGAGGGGGGGAGTGAAATCTTCCACAGGAAGAGCGTTCCGCCACTTTTTTCTTAAGTTTTTCTTTCTCCATATCGGTGTGTGTGTGCGCGCGCGCGCGCGTGTGTGTGTGTTTATTTGTGTGCGCGCGTGCCAAAGTGCGTCCTGTAGTTCAAGGGAATGGGACAGAACTGAAAAGTCACAAACGTGTTTCATGGGAAACTAACAAGGAACGGTCGATACTGGGAACTTTTTTTTCTCTTTCCTTCCTTCCTTCTCCATCATTCTGGCTGTTACTGCACCGGAGAGAAACGTTACGAAAACTTAGGTCACTGACGAACGTCTACAAAAAATAATAGTGGGCTGTTCGCCTTGCCAGAAAGAGGTTCTGTGGCTAGCTGAACTTTTAGATAATTATTGTGGTGTGAGGTTTTCGTTCTGTCTCTTAGGTTGGTTGGTGGTTTTTCAAACTGCTTTCCTGTTTACTGTTTTATGTACGGCATTTAACTCACGTGAATTTCTCTGTTGCCTTGAATTGAAAGCCAGCGTGCTTATGCGTACTTACTCGCGGTGTTACTTTACACTCAATCAATTGTTTGTAGGGGTTTTTTGTTGTTTCTTTCGAGGGTAATGGAATAAGCACCCATATGCTTTTTTTTGCATCTAGTCCCTGTGCGGCTTTGTACTATTCTGTTATCCATTCCCACCGGCTCCTCTTTCAAAATGCGTAGCGGGCTTTAAAGTGCACGCAAGATATTCTGTGTGCATTCACACACGGGACAGTAACTCGGGTCCAACGCATCCGACTTCGGCATGGAAGAGAATGAAGTGTTTTTGACCCTCCTCAATATACGAATGATATGTATACTGACGTAAAACCGATTCAAAGATTGAATGAATGACTGAACGAATCAGTGAGTACCTGATAGGCAAGAGGAATGAATGATCGTGGATACAATTCAGCTGACAGACACCCAGTTAACCTAAAATAGCTCGTATATCCTACTCCTTGTGTTGTGTGCCCTTGCTTTCGCGCGCGCGCGCGCGTGTGTGTGTGTGTGTGTGTGTGTTATGTATTTGTCGGCGTGCATGTACGTACACTTAACACGCATGAGTCTTGTCTGTCTATCTATCTGTCTGCCTGGCTGTCTTCTGTCTGTCTGTCTGTCTGTCTGTCTCTGCGCAAGTTGCGAGGGCACTGGAACTTAAATCCATCAGCTCACACGCGAAACATGCTCAGAATCATCCTCCTCCCCCTCCTCCTCCTCCTCCTCCTCCTTGCTTGTCATTTTCTTTTTCCTGCTGCCAAGCATTGCTGTGGGCTAGGGTACGGTTTGTACTGCCGCCACACCACTTCTTTCACTATTATCAACATAGTTACAGGGTCCCTCACCTCTTCCTTAACACACCCACACATACACACACACCCACACATACACACACACACACACACACACACACACACACACACACACACACACACACACAGACGGCCTATCGGTAAAGAAAACTCTGTGTGTGGGCGCGACTGTATGTGTGTTTGTGCGTGCGCGCGCGCTCGTGTATGTGTGTGTGTGTGTGCCTGCCTGCCTGCCTGTCTGCATGCCTGCCTGTCTGTCTGCCCCTGCCTGCCTGTGTGTCTGCCTGCCTGCCTGCCTGCCTGTCTTCCCGTTTGTTTGTCTTCCTGTCCGTCTGTCTTCCTATACACACACACACACACACACACACTGACACACCCAGCACTTCGCCCCCTACACGTATCCCATCTTTCCAAAGAACTTCAGACAAGCAAAGGGACCACCCACCGTTTATTTTGGTCCCCCTCCCCCCATGCCTATCGGAAAAGGAGGTAGCGAGTATTTCAGGAAAGTGACTTTCGCCCTCTTGTCTGGCACTGTGGGTTCTGGTTCAAATCTATGCTTTACCTCTCCCGCAAGGCGTAGGTATTGGCGTGCTATGCTATTAGTCAGAATGTCGTGTCACGTACGTTGGAGCCTTTCGTAGTTATATAATCGCTATGCTATGATTTTGGTGGAGGTGCTGGGTTCACAGGGTGGTATATATATATAGCAGTGTGGGGTGAAGAGGTGCATGGGCCAAAAAAAATGTTGTACAGAGATGTGTGTGTGTGCTGTACAGAGATGTGTGTGTGTGCTTGCGTGTGTGTGTCTGTGGGTGTTGTTTGTGTGTGTGTGATTGGGAGGGTGCAGGGGGGAGAGTAGAGGCAGGGGTGAGGCAGGGGTGTGCGTGCAATCCAATCCAATCCTGTTGTTTATAGCCCCGCCGACCAGAGAGGCCATATCAGGGCTGTTGTCACCTCGTCCACTTTTAAATCTCAGATTAAAACCGTGCAGCTATATACAGATAAAAACAGGGTATAAAGCCAACTCTCCTGTCGTTTCTTGTATCAACGCCCTGGTCAACAATAAGGATGTGTGTGTGTGTGTGTGCGTGCGTGCGCATGTGTGTGAGAGACAGACAGACATACAAGCAGACAGACAGACAGTCGGTGGGGAAGCGAGTTGGTACAGAAAGACAAGATATATAGTCATACACTCTATTAAGTGGAAAGAGGCTAGAAAACAGATTTTTATGATACTCTGCAAAGAATTCAGCGTTCAAAACACACAGGCGTATATAAAGAGACGTATATATATATAGATATAGATAGATAGATAGATTATATATATATATATATATATATATATATATATATATATATATATATATATATATATATATATAACTTAGACCCCAACCGACCAAATCAAATCAGGACAGTCTGTCAGTGTGCTAGCTGAAATGGAACCAAAGGAAATAATTATACCGCCTGTCTGACACCAGACCATGCAAGACATGTCCATCCTCTGCCCAGTTTTAACTCGATCAGCCTGCAGAAGAGCACAATGTATGCCATACATTGTCTTCATAATCGAGTTCCTTTTTAAAACAGATAAGATTTAGGCCATGACAAGGATGTCATCCACAATGGTGAATTCGATACCCTTATGTTACAATCCCAGTATAAAGATGGGTTGTGAATATATCACCAAAACTAGTATTAAAAAGTTAAAGGTGTCCCATAACCTATGTGGTCGTAGGGGAGCGAGGCATCAGAGACCTCACTTCTCACATTGAGGGCAGTGCCCATCTCCTCTCCCTCGCTGCTTTACCTTCCCTGACCCTAAAGAGGCAGGTACCCATTTACAGCTGGGGGATTTGTGCTGAAGCCAAGGCGCGCAAACCGTCACCCATCCAAGTGGTAACCACGCTGGATGCTGCTTAACCTTGGCTGGGGGAAAGCGAGTGCTCTGACCTCTGAGCTAGCCCGTCCTGTAGCCATACCATGAGCAAAACTAGTCATGCAATATAGGCCAATGTTACTGGAGAGTGATGACTGCATTCCCACTGTAGTGTTGATAACGTTACGTTCGGGATATCCAAAACAAAGCAGTACACATAATAAAGGCGTCATAGAAAGCGATAGGAAACAAAAACTATCACCAACAGTAGAAGACCAGCAGGTTGATCTTTCACTTGAACCGTAAGAGCTCGCTCTGTCCACATTGAAGCAATACAGAAGGCCTAAAGTGGACATACTGTCATAGTGCGGGCATAGAGAGAGAGAGAGAGAGAGAGAGAGAGAGAGTGTGTGTGTGTGTGTGTGTGTGTGTGTGTGTGTGTGTGTGTGTGTGTGTGTGTGTGTGTGTGTGTGTGTAAATTCGATAATCTGCCAGTCATACTCCGGAAACGGTCACTTGCGTCTAAATGATTCGAATACAAACGCTCTGATTTCTTTGCTTTACAAGATTCAGCGCTATACAAATTCAATACATTATTACTAATCATAACTATTATCATCATCCATCATCATCATCATGATGATATTTCTACTGAAATTGCCTCCATTTCTCCGGTTGGAAAAGGGAAAGAGAAGAGAGAGAGAGAAAAATAGAGAGAGGGGGGGGGAGGGAGAGAGAGAGAAAGAGAGAGAGAGGGGGGGGGGGGGGAGGAGAGAGGGAGAGAGAAAAGAGAGAGATGTCGTAAAGATAGAGGGAGACGGATAAAGAGATATATAGCGAGTGAGAGAGGGGGGAGAGCGAGAGAGGAGACACACACACACATACACACACGCGCGCACACTCACTCACACATACGCACGCACACACACACACACACACACACACACACACACACACACACACACAGCTAGCTATAGAAACGCCCAAGACACACACACACAAAACCCCCTGCGAGACACCACAACACATAGACGACACACCACGTACCTGGCTTGTCGCTGACTGCACGCAGATCTACCACAACGGTGAACTGGTGGAGGACCTGGATGACGACTTCCCCAACAGGATCCAGCTGCCCACCACGGGCATCCTGCGGGTGGGCAGAGGTCAGGGGGACGACGACCAGGGCTTCAGGGGCCGCTACTCCTGCCTGCAGGTCTTCGACGCCGTCCTGACCCGTGACGACGTCCGGAACCTTCCCGCCAACTGCCTGCCCCAGTCCTGGAACATCCAGCCGCAAGGTAGGCGCACTGCTGGTGTGTAATTGTATATGTATATAAAGGTGAAGGGGTCCCATAACCTATGGTGGTCGTTGGGGAGCGAGGCATCAGAGATCTCAGCTTCTCCAGGGGCCGGCATATTGAGGGCGGCGCCCATCTCCTCTCCCTCGCTGCTTTACCTTCCCTGACCCTAAAGAGGGCAGGTACCCCATTTACAGCTGGGTGAGGTAGGGGGACTGTACTGAAGCCAAGGCGCGCAAACGATCACCCATCTCCTTGGTAACCACCACGCTCGATGGTGCTTAATCTGGGCTTGGAGAAAGTGAGAGATCTGACCACTGAGCTATCCCATATATATATAGAGAGAGAGATATAGATTTAATCTTACCTGCTATATGTATTATGATTATGTATGTTCGTTATTGCTATGGAATTTTTGCATAGTTTGTTTTGACACCTTTTTTTCAGGACAGGCAAAGGAGACTTTGTTTCTATTGAAGAAAACTGGTAACATGTAAAATATTCGAGCCAATGGCGGTGCTTTTCAACATTCTTTGGCCGCCCTATCGAAAAAAAAGTCAGAAAAATCTCGCCCCCAAAACAGGTAACAAATCAACGCAGCACACCTTTCTTATTCTGCCGATTCGGGTTCAAAATCCTTTTCAAAGAGATCTTTCTCCTGGATTTAACATCAATGCAGACTCCACTCCCCCCTTCGGATGAGACTTTAAACCGAGGTCCCGTGTGCGAATGAACTAAGAACATCTTGTGCACGTTAAAAGCTGTTCTGCTTTCCGGAAGAGTAGGCTATTGGGTGTATTGGGTGGAAGACAGAATTTACAAAACCACATGCGCACTGGGACTAGATGTACAAAAAGACACCCGAGTGCTGATTCCATTATCCTCGAAATAAAAGGTTAATTAGATTGATGATGATGATGATGATGATAATCATCATCATCATCATCACCATCAAAAACTAGTCGAAGTCCGAAAATCTCCAAAAATGGACTAATGCAAAGCTTCGGCGACTGACGACACGAGAGTGATTTTAGATCCTACAAAACAAATATTCCTGTTGTCTGTATCGTCCGAGTTTTTCCGAGGACAATTGATCCCCTGAAAAGTCAGCATAGCAGACTTTCTCCTTCTATCTGAGTATGGCTTGTTCAGCATTTGAAATTTATCATCATTGAGTAAGCGGTCTTCGGTACAAATATTGTATTTTTTGGTGTAATCTGATTTTGCGATCATTTGCTTGTTTAATCTGTTTCATTATAGCCCTCTCTAAAAACACGCAGAACATCTTGCACACACGTTAAAACCTGTTCCGCTTTTCAGAAGAGTAGGCCATTATGTGCCGGTAGGAACGGATGACAAAATTGACAAAACTGCATACACACGGGAACTGGATGTCAAAAAAAGGCACATGAGTGCTTATTCTATATCCTCAAAATAAAAGAATTTTAAAAAACATATTGATCTGCAATCAAGAAGAAAGTGTGTCATCTTTTGATTTTCATACATTGATTATATAATATACTTTGAAACAAAAACGCTATTTCAAGAGAAGGATTTCACTTTAAAATTCTTCACCCACTAAACGAGTCTTTATTATCAAAAGAGATGATCACAACAACTGACGATACTGGCAACGGTAGTCAGTGCAGTGACCAGATGACGATCACTGTCCATGATGATAATAATAATAATAATAATAATAATAATAATAATAATAATAATAATAATAATAATAATAATGTATGGAATTTATATAGCGCTGAATCTTGTAAAGCAACAAATCAAATCGCTCAGATGACTTCTTTTTCTTAAATATCGAGGATAATGGAATAAGCACTCATGTGCTTTTTTTACATCTAGTCCCCGTGTGTATGCGGGTTTTGTAAATGTTATCTGTTCCCAACCGGCACACCATGACCTACTCTTTCGAAAAGCGGAACCGGATTTAACGTGTGCGGAAGATGTTCTGCGTGCGTTGGCACACGGGGGCCTCGGTTTATAGTCTCACCCGAAGCACGACCGGCGGTGGTTTCAGTGGCGCTGGAGAAGCGGGCGGTGCAGGGCGAGGACAGGCTGTGCGTCACGGACTACGTGTCGCCCGCGGAGGCGGCGGACTCGGCGACGGAGCAGCTGAAGGCGGTGAACTGCGACGTGCTGGGGCTGCACTGCCTGACGCGGAGCCAGGCCTGGCAGAGGGTGATGCGCAAGCACCAGTGGCGGGACAGCGGCAAGGCGGAGGCCTACTACAGCATGGTGGCCCGCGGGCGCCTGCCCAGGGTCCCGGAGGGGGACGGCCATCTCCTGGGCAAGGTCTCGGCCTCGGACCGGCGCGTGTGCTCGCGGCTGTGCATGCGCGTGGAGGGGTGCCGCGCCTTCGCCTTCAACGCGCGATCCCTCTCCGGGGTGGTCTGCTACATGTACGACTCCGTGCTGGAGCCCGAGGAGGTCAGCGAGGGCACCCGCTACTACGCCCTGCGTACCGCCAACAAGGGCTGAGCGGGTGGAGGAGACGGACAGCAGGAGGGGAGGGGTGGTGTTGAGCAGGGTAGAAGGTCTTTTGTCAGGCATTTGTTGCGGATGGGATGTGATGTGTCAAGAGGAGAAAGGGTCCACCTCAGTTTTTTTGTGGATTTTTGTTGGATGTGGGTTTGGTTTTTTTTTCGTCTCCGCGAACAAGTGTGTGTGTAGTCTGAGGAAGGTTTGCAGGTAAATGTTGGTTATGTGTTGGGATTGGTTAGGATTTCTTAAAGCTGAAGCCTCGAGAAAGGTCAAAACAATTTATTTTTAAATGGATATTCGATTCTTTTTTGCAACTATCGATAGCGAGTACAACCTACCATTCATCTTTTGCACTTGGTCTAAAATATGGCAAATCATAGTATTTTCTCCATTAATTGATAATCAGGTATTATTAACCGATTTTAACAAGACTTCTAATTCTTCCACCTTTTGGGGAAACAAATTGTGTATTTTACCATTATATTTTGTACTAAAACTTACAGTGGAATCATCTAATAATGTCTTCTAAAGCTTAAAGTTATGTAACATATTTTGTTTTATTGTAAACGACGTGAAACACATTTAAGAAACATCAGTAGCGTGAAACACTTTTGAATCCTCGTGTAAATCACTAATTACTGGATCATTTGATATTTGGACAGGCCTTTACCTGTACGTAGCAGTACCCAATGGCTGTTTCTATGTGATTAATAGACAGATGATAATAATTACACTTCATTTCTTTGCGCTTTCCATTACACAATCGATAACACTTAAAGCGCATTACATGGGTAAAATGATGTGACGAAGACGTGGTTTGACTTTCATTCCATCGCACAAGTCTTGATCACACAACAATCATTCAATAAAAGCAAAACCTAAACGACATAATACAAAAACTACAACCAGTTACCTTCAACAAATTCTCGCAGTCAGCAAAATTTTGTCTTCGTTGTTTACCAATCGATCTAGATCTTGATTAACGAACACAACAATTTTAACCAACACTTTCCCCCCCTTGATTTGCAGGTACCTCCTAGCCAATTTTACAAATAAGATTTTACGATCCTAAAACGGTACTTTCTCTGACATGTCCATGGTTCCTTTCGCGTGGCTTCATCTTTGAGAATGGTGCTGCTATAGCGCCCATTGGAGCAATACGGGTGATCATGTTTGGAACGCAAACGCCAGTGATATTTTCTGTTCGGATACGGTCAGCTTCGAAAGGACATTTTCTGTCCAGGATTGTCAATAGATACGAGATTGTTTGTGTACATGAATAACATATCTATTCGTTGGTGTATACACGTGTTTTCTTGTGTAATGACAGCGGGGGTTTTTTGGGAAATGTTGAAGTAGTCAATACAAAGGAATGCGATTTTGTATATGAAAAGATGTTGGGGGCTTTTTGTTGGAACATTGTTTAGGATTGGTGTGGCGTGATTTGGACCATATTTTGGTGAAGAATTGGACACGAGTTTCTGTTTTGGTATGTGTTTTGGGGAAGTAAGTTTTGTACAGCTGTCAACAAAGATGTGTTCTAAAGTATACCGCGGTTGTGATGTGTATTCTCAAGTTGTATTTTGATGGTTCGTTTTCTTCTATTCTAAACAGAAATATAAGGCTAATAGAGTTCTTGTTTGTTTTCCTTGGAAGTGGGAGTGATAGGAAATAATCTTGATAAGCAGAAAATGCACATTCCTTATGAAAATGTAAGGGCCATCATTTCGTGAGCAAGAGCGTAACTTGGGAAACGAAACGGGCAGAAAATTTGTTTTGTATATACAACAAAATCTCAACACTCTTGTTAACTTCACAAAACTATTTCAAAAGAGGTTCATTTGAAGCAATATCCTTAACTTTAAAAACATGCCCTTATGTTTGTGCATCATGCATAGATGTTCAATCTCGAGACATAAGGCATATTTACCCAAAGCGCTGATGTGCTAGTAAACCATGAGTCTGCCAAACAAAATCCAATCTAAAAGGAGGCAGACAAAATAACAGCTGTGAAAAGTCTTAGGTATGATAGCAGGGCGACGGCGGAATTCAAAACAGATGCACGTTTAGACACTAGGCCAGAAACAGTCTGGTTATAGACCGCAGTGAAAGTATCCAAAACCACCGTTTGGGAAAGGGAAAGCAAGACAAGACGAGCCATAGAAAATAATCTAAGAGGAAACGCCGTAAAACTGGACAGTGCAGCCTTTCCATTTCATCACAACTTGTATAAAAAGCAAGTACTGAGCATCTGTGTTTTGAGACCGGAATGAAATTAAGGCTTGCTTTTCTGTACCTGTTCTAGAGGTATGTATTCCCCGAAGTCGGAATGCGGCTACCTGTATGGTGGGCAAAACGGTTACAAACGCAAAATTTTCACCTTCGGTGAACGTGGTAGCTCTGGCTGAGGAACGACAAAGAAGAAGATGTATATACATGATGTAGTTTTGAACCACTGTGTAAAAAGATTGGAAATGTTCCGTTAGCTTGTGGTGATCCTGTTTCATATCACATACCGTACTCTCTGTCGCTATTTGTGCACAAAGATGTTAACATAAACTCTGTGGTTACACTTTCTGTTCAGAGCAGACGTTCGTGTACTCTCTTTAAGCCTTCGAAATGTTGTCCTGATGTTTTCGTGGTTAGAAGTGTCAGCAGGTTCAAGGAAGACATTGTCCTGTCACATTTTTGTCATTAAAATCTGTGTTACTTTTTAGAACCAAAACTTGTAAATCTTTAGATTGTAATTTTTTTTGTAATTTTTTGGTTTAGCAACAAACTATCCTTGATGTTGTACCGATGTAAGTTGTGTATTCCCCAAAGAAAACATTTGTTTAATCATACATCGTAAACGGAAGAAACTTTTTTTGTGATTTTCTAAAATATTGTTCTAAATAATCATTGATAAAAATCGTGACAAATCGTCAGTGTCTGAAGTGTGTTAAGTTTTGAATCTGGAATTTCAGAAAATGAACATTGAAAAGCTGTTGAGCGATAAACCTTTTTGTTGTTGTTGTTTTTTCCCCCATCTTTGCCATTTCTTTCTTAGTATTTGGTGTGTTTTTTCAAAGATATGTATACTTAGTATGTTACTATCCGTTGGGTTTCTCCTGTATTCATAGTTAATGTTTAAAGTGTGTACAATCATTATGTAACCACTATATAACATTATATCAGTTCAGTATTCTTAGACATGTCGTGCGTTTCCTACACATCGAAGTCTTGTACAAGATTCATGGCACTGAGCTGTATGTATATAAATAATGCCATCATTTGATGGGGTGAAACAGATAGCGACTTTTCAGACATTTTTCTTAATGATTTTTATTAAGTTCTTAATTTATTAACCCCCGGGCCCCTCCCTCCCCTCTTCCCTACCTCCCTCCCTCTTTCTCTCTCCTGCTTTGAATACTGTCGAAGTCTCACAGTGTCTTTCTACCTTGTCTCAAAAGGGATGGTGTCATGGACACAGAGAATAGAAGCCAGAATGTGTTAGCAGGCTGCACCCTGTACATAAAACTATTGTCAAAATTATCATCATGAAAACTGTTATACCTGACCTTCCTAACCCCCCAAGCCACCCTCAAACAATACCTTTCACCTGGTCACCAACCGTCATAATTATAGATAACGTGTCTACGCTCCCTTAGCTGTTCATTCACTTGCAGGTAGACAGCGTTCATTCCTGCTTCTAACTCTAGTTCACACCTAGCCAGGCAGACTGTACCCCACGCCCCTGCCTTCTACCTGTATCTGTATGTTAGTCCGTCGTGTTGACGATGACCTCCAAAACAGCAGAGGAGGCAGCTGCTGTTTCGGAAATTGGGCAGAAATTTGATTATAGTGGAGATGCCTTGCCCACACTGCATCCCCACTCTCTCGGCCAAGTGGGTATAAGGACAGTCAGCGTTGGAGATGTTCTCCAAAGGCCAACTAGCCCCCAGGGCTGCAGCACATAAGGACTGTGCGAGTCAAGCCTCCTAGTCAGAGAGTCATAGTCGATCACTAAAGACTAAGCTGTAAAGTGGAATTCCATGAGTGGGAAAGAAAGCCACTGGTCATACAGCCTCTCACTTTTCTGTTGACCCAGCGCCAATGGTTTAATCAAGAACTGTGATAAAGCCCAGGCGCTGACGCCCACAGCCTGCAAATCCAACCTCACTCAGTCAAGAGTGCTACATTTTGCCTGCCCCTTCCGTTCCCTAGTCCAAGTGTGGTCAGCTCCTGCTGTAATCAGCACCAGCTGGGCCGGGCTGGGTTGGAATAGAGTAGATAGCGGCTGAGAGTGGGGGAATCTGACAGCTGTGCTGCCTGCTGCCAACTGTCACGTAGTGTCTATGCTCCCTACTCGGTCATTCACGGTCAGGTAGACAGCGTTCGTGCTTCTAACCCCTAACCCCGAATTCAGATAGACAATAGCTACCTCCCTGGTGGGTATAAACGTTCGCGTACGCAAAATCTCGCCATTGGTGAACCTGGAGATCTTGCCGAGGAAGCGAAAATGAAAGAATATACTCGCCTCTTACCTATGCACCTATTACCTATACCTATTGTTTTCTATCACTTTACTGGCATTATCTGTGAACCTTGAAATCAATAATGTCTTGTAGCCAGTTAGCGGAATGTTTTTGATAACGGTAGGATTTCGTTTTTGATGTTTAACTGTTGCTTTGTTATGTGTACCCGTAGCCTACCAAGTGTTGTACATAGGTATGATTATTGAATTTGTGATACATAGGTATAATTATTGAATTTGTGACCAGAGTCGTTCGTAGGCATGGATGTACATAATTCTAGTGCACTGATTAATACTGGTAGATCATTTGTGTAACTGGTTATATGCAACCAAGCTTGTGAGAAGTTTGTGTAGAAAAGATGTCCAAAATATTATATCTATAAGGAGATATTCATACAGAGAGAGACAACGATTTTGATATATCAAAAAATCACACACAAATCCTCCTATGATGATCTGACAAAGAAATCAGTCACATATTTACAAATATTTCACTCTCAAACATAAACACTTTGCAGTACTGTCTTTTGGCATTTCCAATTATGTCTGTACAAAATCCCACATGCTTTTATTTAGCAAACGAATTTGAATATAGCCGAAACTTTCTCAATTTGTCTTGAATTGTTGTAAAGGAATGTGTGTCATTGTTTGATATCGCAAAAAAATGCCAGTTGTGTTGTTAAGTCATTTTAAAATTCAGTATTGATATGTAGGAAATAATGTTTTTAAAGAGTTGATTTAGAGTGAAAGAAAAATTCAAAACCCCAACTTTTTTTTAAATGCTAAACGAGTCTGGTCTTCATGTTTCAAAGCATGTGATAGAACTTTCACACAGGGCTGATTATTAAAGTCATGAAGGGAAAACAAATCACGAATTTATGAGCATCTATAAGCTATTGACGTTCCTTTGGTACTGTATTTTTATGCTGATCTATATATAAAAATATGCATTCTTGAATAATTTCTATTCTAATTAGAAACGTTGTACATTATTCCACTGGTGTAACTGGCTCGCTGCTGAGAAAATTCCTGAGTCATGTGAAACTAACAACGTACAGATATCCCGTACTTGTTGAAAGCAATGTTAGCCTAATAAGGTGTGACAAAAATGAAGTTTGTTAAAGGTTTCACATTGTTTTGTGCTGTATAAAGGCTTTGCTGTTGACTACTATGCTCTTCAAAGTCTCCTGTATTCAATAATGAACAGTTTTTATTGCTTGTTCCCATTTCTTCCACACACACACACCCTCCAACTTTATGAAACATTTCACAACTAACAGTGAGATAGCTATTGATACATTTTACCAACTTGTATAAATATTTTGACAAAAATTCCAAAATGGAACTATGTGTATGATACTTTTTGTGGCTTTTTTGGATTGCTGGGATACATATGGAAAAAGGGAAAATTCTGGTTAATTCGAAAGAGTGGGTGGGAAAATAATAGTGAATTAATCTGTCCAATTTTGTGGTCATGTCATGTTCTAAATAGTTGTATCTGTGTTAAACAATGAAATAGTAGAATGGACGAAAAAGAGTGACACAAGCAGATGGTATGAGTTTGATTTTGAAGAAAATGTTCTGCCGCATTAAAGTTTTAATGGTATCTGGCCACGATTCACAACAGCATTGCCGCTGTCTGGTCTAGATGGTATCATTTTCTAAGAAGAGCTTGGAGAGTTGTGTCTGTGTTAAACAGTGAAGTAGTGGAAAGAACGAAAAAGCAGATGGTAAGAGTGTGATTTTGAAAACAGTGTTCTGCCGCAATAAACAGTATCTGGACATGATTAGCATTAGCATTGCAGTAGTCAAGTCTGGGTGATACCTGAACATAGGCAAGAGATTTTGTCCAGGATTTGACAGCTATGTGCAATGTGCTGAAATAAAACTGTTGATCAGTTACTCCCAAGATTTGGCACACTTTTTGAAATAGGAATATTTATCACTTTAGCTGGGATACTCGGAGTTATTAGTACTGTCTTTGAAATACAAAATATTATGTTCATTCAAAACAAAGCGAAGTATTGCTTATTTGATGCTGGTGATCATATACAGCGCCTCAGTCATTACATGGAGCGCAGTTTGGGGCTATCACAGAAAACTTTATACAAGTGGTACACTGTGGAGCAGAAACGATCATTTCAGAAGGTTGAGGAGATAGCCCCAAACCACGAATTCTGTGATCGCTGTGAGCCCCAAACTGAATTCTGTGATCGCTATGAGCCCCAAACCACGAATTCTGTGATCGCTATGAGCCCCAAACCACGAATTCTGTGATCGCTTTGAGCCCCAAACCACGAATTCTGTGATCGCTATAAGCCCAAAACCGCGAATTCTGTGATCGCTTTGAGCCCAAAACCGCGAATTCTGTGATCGCTCTGATGACTTCAGTCAGTGCGAATAAAAAGAACTCTCGAATAAAAACCAAAGAGAATTGTTCTCTGGATATATGCTGAAAGAATACCGAGCTTCTAAATCACACTCAAGACATACCCTACCAATTGCAACATCCTTTTTCCCCTCCTTTTTCACTCCAATAATACGCAAGCCCACTTTATGACAAAATTCGTAAGTGATAAAAATGCCTTAAGAAAATTGAGCCTTCTTTAAGAAGAAACTCAACCACTGCAAGATTCCTCCAAAGTATTGTTCTGTTATTCCTGGTGACTTCAAACGGATTTTTTGGGAAAACTTTTGGTTAGATTTTTTTTATATAACGAGCTTACTTTGAAAAGCATTGTAAATTTGTTTACTACACGAAACTGACTGTTGATAAGATATCCATGTATAATTATCAGCCCGAACTGGAGTCAAGATTTTTTTGTGGTGGTGTTTGTTGTTTTTTGTGGTGGGTGTTTTTGCTGTTCCTGTTGGCACACGTGACGATCGACCTGCTGGGGTCAGATATGAGGGGAGAGATCAATAAAGAGTGATATATAACCTCCTCCCTTCTTTCCACGATTAAAAAAATATACGGGAGAGAGAGAGAGAAGGGGGGAGGGGGTGCCGATTACACTCCCATTACGAGAGAGAGAGAGAGAGAGTGAGTGAGTGTGTGTGTGTGTGTGTTGTGTGTGTGTGTGTGTGTGTGTGTGTGTGTGTGTGTGTGGGGTGGTGTGGGGGGTGGTGTGTGTGGGGGGGGGGGGGGGGGGGGGGGGGGTGTTAGGGGGGTGCGTGTGCACACACGTACTGTGTGTGTGTGTGTTGTGTTTGGCAGGAGAGAGATAGAGAGAGAGCCCGCGTGTACATTGTGTCCATGCGTGCGTGTGTTTGCGTGTGCATGCGCGCACATGCGTGTGTCCATGATGTGAAAGAAGACGTGAATGGTGAATCTCATTGAACGAATGTGATCAAGGCAACATTCTTTCCAGGCTAAGGAGCCCCACTTTTGGTTGTTTACACTTGCAGCTTCTCAGACTCTTTTGGATTTCCGAGTCCCGATTTCTACACAGTGTTATGTCAATGCTGCTGTCTGTGTTGGGCGTTTCCCAGCTTAACGCCCGGAGGTCACCCACATTATAGGCTGGGTATCCCTCCCTCCCCCCCGCTGGTTATCACTGTGACCCCGTTCCGTGAGTAGCATACATGTCGGATGAGAAGTTGGCCTACATTTTGTGTGTGTGTGTGTGTGTGTGTGTGTGATTTTACTGAGGGACTATTAGCCGCGGCTAACCTTTTCTATAAAATATGTCTTTTCATTTTCATGAGCTTTTGACAAAACGCTGTATTTTTCATGGGTGAATTTGCTGTTTTTCTTTTTTGTCTTTTTTTTTTTTTTTTTTTGGGGGGGGGGTCATCTGTTTCTGTCGGCACGAAATGCCCTACTCTTCCGAAAGGCAGAACGGGTTCTAACGTGTACGTGTGCAAAGATGTTCTGCGCACGTCGCACACAGGACCTCGGTTTAGAGTTTTATCCGAAGGACTTTTGGGGGAAGTGGAGTCGGTACTGATGTCAACTCCAGAAAGAAATACCAACAGAACCGGCTATTAGGATTAACGAAAGGAGAGCATGCAACCATGACAATGGACAGAACACCTTTCTCCCACTAAACTTAATTTAATCCTGTGCGGAAACCGTACATTGTTTTTCTCGGTTTTTTTGTTTGTTTGTTTTTTGGTTTGGTTTGTTTTTTTATTTCTTAATTCAGTTCCCGTGGTTTGTTTTCCGTATGTAACCCAAAGGCCACTCCCCCTTTCTTGTATTTTAAATTAATATATTATTCTGAAAGTTTTCCATTCGTGCGAAGGACCGTAATGTAATTTACAACACAAACAGATGGGATTTTCCCCTGAAATTTGGCATTGGTGAACATTTTTGTACAATCGCATTGTTCTCAACCGCCAGGGACTTTTTGAAAAATACTTTTTTTTCAACCAAACGAAAAACCCAGTGCAAAAGCAACTAGTTGGAGGTGGGAGAATTGCCAACTTGTGATTCATGAAAGTGCACAAAACAAAATCGTCGGCATTGTTAGGTTTTCGCAGTATTTAGAGGTTCGTTTGGGTTTGTTGTTTTCGTTCCTCGGCTAGAGCTCCGAGGTTCACCAATGGTGAGATGTCGCGTACGCCACCGCTTTTAACCAACATGAAGGTAGCCGCATTCCGATTTCGAGGATGGTGTCTAAACATGACACCTGTGTGCATGTGGGGTTTTTGTTCGTTAATTTGTTTGCTTTTTGTCGTCCGTTTCCACCGGCATAAAAATTAAAATGGTCAACTTTTTTTTTTCGACAGGCGGAACGGTTTTTTAACGTATGGGAAAGATGTTTCTGCGTAATCTATGTTCGCATGCGGGACTTCGGTTTATTGTCTCATCCCAAGAACTTTTTTTGGGGGGAGTGGAGTCAGTACTGATGTGAACTCCAGGGTAAAATTCCCTAAAGCTGGTGCCTCTGTAGTGGCTCGATCCCGGGCCTTCAGATTACGAACGCAACGCTCTAACCACTAGGTATATCCCACCTCCCGTTTCTTTCTTTCTATAGGAATTTTTGTGTTTTTGTTCTCATAAACCATACCTTATTTGTAGAGACATCTCAGAAGTATCCCAAGAAGACGACAGAAGACACAGCTTTCGATGGATGAATCCACTGACTCCAAAGAAGAGTGGACGGATGGTTGACTTCAAAGAAGAAGAAGAGTGGACAGATGGCTTGACTCCCAATGCTGCAGTCCACTCGCGTTGGTCAAGCAAGAGGCACATAGCCAGCAGTTGTGTTCACGTCCGTCTGCACTGACCACTCACCTGTCGTGTAACTGGGCATCTTGTGGCTCGTGCAAAGGTTTTGCGCCTTGAGAGGGTGTAGGCTGTTGTTTTGGTGTGAGTGGTTTTTATTTGTGTTTTGATGATTTTGGGTTGTATTTTTTTTTTCTTTTTGTCTATTTTTTGGGGGGGGGGGGGGGGGGATGCGTGCTTTTTGTTGTGTTTTTTTTTTTTTGTGTTGGGGGTGTGGGGGGGGTGCTTTTGGTAGCTGGTAGGCATGTTTGCTTGTTTGTATGTTTGTTTGGTTTGGTTTGTGCTATATATAACTTTCTGGATAGCAGTGCTCCAGTCTCTGATGTTTAACAGCTCGAAAGCAACAATATGCAACACACATTCTATAACAACCAAGACAGTACACTACAAAACAATACACTGCCCAACACCTAACAAGCATATCACCATAACTCCAATAACACATATAGCAACAACACACCATACACACACCACACAACGACACAATAACAACAATAACAGCACAACAACAAACTAACCAACACACACAACAACAACAATACACACAAAACACACACACACACACAACAACAACAACAACACACAGCCACCACATAACACACAACAACAATAACAACACCAACAACACACACAACAACACAATAACAACAAAACACAACAACAAACACAACACACACAACCACAACAACACAACAACAAAATACAACACACAACAACAACACACAACACCACAACAACACAAAACAACAAAACACACACAATAACACACACAACAACACAAACACAACCACACACACACACACACAACACACCACCACCACCAACAAACCACACACACAACCACACACACCAACAACACAAACAACACAACAACACACACACACAACCAAACAAACACAACAAGAACACACACACAACCAACAACAACACAACACATCACACACACCACACAACACAATCAAAACACAACAAACATACAAACAAACACACCAACAACAACAAACACCAAACACAACACACACAACAACAACACACAAACAACAACACAACAACACAACAAAACAACAAAAATAATATACAATACACACACACACAAACAACAACACACACAACACAAATACCACACACACACACACACCACTGCATATCATCAACACCTCTCTGAATACAAAAACGCCCAAGAGATAACCTGACAGACGACACAACACAACACAACACAACACAATGTGACATGCCTCTGTGCAGTACAAACTAAACAATATGCACATTGTCTTTGCGCCAAAGAGAGAGACAGACAGACAATGGTATGCAGAGATAATCTATATACCGGCGATTGCCATGGCGTGATAATGACAATGATGGCCGCTTTGGGATAACCGCGATGGCGACCACAACAAGGGAGTTAAGTGTGGATGGATGTGCTGGTCGACCTCTTTAGTAAGTTATTCCGTGACGCTAATTATGTCCCTTGGGGAATGTCTCGGTCTGCCTTTGTGTGTGTGTGCGTGTGCGAGTTGCGTGCGCACGCACGAAAGTGAGTGTGTGACGAGGGAGGTAGTGTAGTGACTGTTTCTGCTGTTTAGTTGTGGCTCTGGTACATTAAAAAGTTCTGTGGTCCCTCATCTAGTGTATAATTTATTTCTCTCCCCCCCCCCCCCCCCCCCCCTTTTTTTTTAAAATGATGATGATGACGCGTGCTAAATCTGACAATTTTTTTTTTTAGGTCAAGTATCATCAGGCAGTTGTGTGAAAGGGTTTGGAATATTTATGTCATCAGCATTTTTTCTGTGTGAGATATGTAGGTAGGTAGGTGGTAGGTAGGTAGATGATAGATAGATAAATAGATAGATAGGCCGGTCGGTCGGTCGGTTGGTCAGTCGATAAGATAGAGACTAAGGTAGGTAGGTAGGTAGGTAGGTAGGTAGGTAGGTAGACAGATGGATAGATAGGTCGGTCGGTCAGTCGATAAGATAGATACTAAGATATGATAGATAGACAGATAGATAGATAGGTCGCTCGGTCAGTCGATTAGATAGATAGAAACTAAGATAGGTAGGTAGGTAGGTAGACAGATAGGTCGGTCGGTTAGTCGATAAGATAGATACTAAGATAGGTAGGTAGGTAGATAGACGGACTGATGTGTGTGTGTTTGGCAGTTGGCATATTTAAAATTGGAAAATGCATTACACTGTACACATTTGATTCAAACACTCACTCACACACACACACACACACACACACTGACAGTTTGGATACAAGTCTTTTATTCATAAAGGCCACGATCCCTTATGCAGGGATACATTGAAAAAAAGAAAAACAAAGAAAAAGCATCCACAAGTATGATCTGCTATTAATAGTTTTATATAAGTTGTTGTTTTTTTTCTCAGTGTTAAGCACAAATGATAGATTTTAACACATCCACATTTTCCATGAACTTTTGTCATTTGATTACACGACATGAAAACACGAAGGGAACGGTTGATAGAAAGCAGATCCACAGGAAAATTACTACTGATACATACATGTATGTGATTTTTTTTTTTAAAGACAATATGTGATTACAAAACAAAAACAAGACAAAGACCAAAAAAACAACAACAGAGAACACAAAAACAAACAACAACAACCAAAAATAAACAAAACAACAACAAAAAACCATAAAGCACATTCACTATTACATCGTACCCTTAAGTGTAGCATCTCATTGTTCCTTTTCCTTTCTCTCTCTCTCTCTCTCTCTCTCTCTCTCTCTCTCTCTCTCTCTCTCTCTCTTCTCTTTCTCTCTCTCTCTCTCTCTCTCTTTTCTATTTTAGAATAAAAAATAAAATAAAAACAACCCATACTGAACAGACGATAAGAATCTGAAATATACCGTCTAAATTCTGACCAAAAATTATTTTTAAAACACGCACATGATTTTACAATCAGACATGCACACTGGGCAAAGTCCATGTAAAGGAATAATTACTGACACATATACAGTGTACATGTGGAATCATACATATATAGTGGAACACATAAGACCATTAAGAAGTCTGCAACACACACACACACTCAGATCTCTTTAGCAAAGATACAATAATATGACTAGCTAAGTTGTATGATGTCCAGCCTTCCAAAAGCATAAACAACTAAATAAACAATATTATTCAAATGAATGAGAAAAAGATATTCAGGCATCAAGGAATAGTTCAGTAAAATGAAATAAAATAATGCAGAAATAAAAATAAATCACGCCAAAAAAAAGTCACAATTTTGGACAGGCAGAAAATACCACATGGCAAAACAATTTAATTCTAAAATCAATGTCATGTTTTAAGCAATATGTAGTGGAGAGAGACACAGACAAGAGAACACAGAGAGAGGCAGACAGACATAGAGAGACAGACAGAGAGAGAGAGAGAGAGATGCAATATGTACAGCCTTACATGCGACTAGAAAGAATTTTGGAAAAACTTTCCTTCAGTTCCCATGGTAGACAAAAATTAGTTACTTCCCCTGCCTTGACTAGTGCCTGGTGGCAGCACAAACTTCCAGTTGAACTCTCCCCTAAATTTGGGGTTGCTTTGTGGGGCGAGATTTGTTTCCCTTGGGAAAGAGGGGGGGGGGGGGGGGGGGGGGGGGGGGGGAGTGCTGTTTCTGGGGTGTTTTCTACGGAAAGGGGAGTGTGGGTCAAGTTTGACTTTCTGCTCCGGTACTTATTTTGGGTAATTTATTATTTTTCTTTTGTTTAGAGTCAAAGCTGCCCTCCTTCTGTTTATTTGCTTTTAAACGTTAAGTGTGGGGGGCGAGATAGCTTGGTGGTTAGAGCGTTGAGCTCGTGATCTGACGGGCCGGGATCGAGCCACCACCGAGATGCCCGTTCACCAGGATTTCTTCCCCAGAGCTAACGTCAGTACCGACTCCACTGCCCCAGCAGGCCTTCAGAATAGACTATGAACTGATGACCTTGTGTGAGAACGTACGCAGAACATCTTGTACATTCGTTAAAACCCATTCTACCTTTTGGAAGAGTAGGCCGTTGTGTGCCTGTATGAACGGAGGACAAAACTGTGCCGATAAGAACAGTGACAATTTTTTTTTCAATAGCGCACTGGTGTCGTGTTTATACGTCATTCCCAGATTTGGAATTTGTGGTGGGTAAAAACAGTTGCATACACAAAAATATCATCATTGGTGAATCTCAGAGTTCTAGCCAAAGAACGAACCCCCCCCCCCCCCCCCAAAAAAAAACAAAACAAAAAAAACAACAAAAAAACAAAAAAACAAACAAAAACCCAAACCAAAATGCCACACACATGTTGAAGAAATTACCCAAGTACAGTGGTCTTCTTAAAAGAACCAGACTTGTTTGCTTTTTGTTTACAATTTTATCTTAGTGACAAAATAGCAACAAACGCGGCAGCTTTATTTCATAACTTATGGGGGAAAATTCTATTAAGTTACTTATTTCACTGCATCTGATGATTTCTCTGTTCATATATGTTGTTACATTTTGATATTTGTTTACATAGGGATCAACTTAGCACAGATAGTACAGTACGTTCCCTTCTATCAAGTTTACCTGATGCAGTGTCCTTTTTTTTTTGCATCATTTTTTAAAATTTATCTATTTTTAACAATATTTTTTAAATTTTTTACTTATTTTTTACCATCTCTCTTTGAACAGCAGCTATAGCATGTTTCACTGAAGACAGTATTATATATAGTTTTTTAATCTATAAACAGCTGAAATTGTTATTATACATATTTTTTTAATCTATTAACAGCTGAAATTGTGGCACAAAAACAAAATGATATACCTAAAGCTAATCAGTCTAGTTCTATATACCGTATTTATATTTTTATACATGGCATCTCAAACATGTACAGAAAAAAACAGATATGAACACACGCACTCACATAATAAACAGCATCAATGAAAGCTGGGAAGAATGACATCAAAAAACTATGATGACAATTTGTTCAATTTTATATATACATTTTCATATATATATGTGTGTGTGTGTGTGTAAAAACTTTCAGTCACAAACACATAAAAGTCATAAGCTTTGGTATAATGCCAAACTAAGCACATAACAGCACCGTACTAAGCCAATCTAACACGCACACCTGGCGCATGAAGAATCTATTAATGATGGAACATAAAAACAAACGAAGCAAAAGAAAAAACCAATAAATGAAATAACATCAGCTGAAGGAACTTTGACCATTGAATTTTTACACATAAACATCCAAACAAAACGCACAAAAAAACAAACCCAAACCAACCAACAATAACAACTCCAACAATAAAAAAAAAACCAAACCTCAAAGATAGCAACATACGGAATTCACACAACTTTAGATAGATATCTTGAGCACACCCCCCCCCCCCCCCCCCCCCCCCCCCCCCCCCCCCCAACATTAAAAGACAACACTCACACAAACAACAAGTTCCAAAACTCCCCTGTCGGGAGTGTCAAAACTCTCAAACAAGGTCAAGCTCCCCCCAAAAAACCTTCCCTAGGTGTCTTGAGATGGACACAAGAAGACCTTCTGACCTCACTTCAACTCTTGACGTCATCGGAGATGTCCAATTCGGCGGCGCTGGCGACGTCAGAGATCTGGCGACAGTAGAAGTTGGCCACGACCTCCTGCCTGCCTCCCCGCCTGGCCTTCAGAGTCACCGTCTCCCGACACTCCTCTCCTGGCCCGATGGCTTTCCTGGGGAAGCGGGGGTGAAGGAAAGACAGAACGAATAAGGTGAAGCAGATAATGATGCAGAAAAGAGAGAATGAAATGGAACGAAAGATTCAGTCACTTGTTTTATAGGATGAAACCTTCGGTTTATAGGATGAGTCCTTCGGATGAGACTATAAACCGAGGTCTCGTGTGCGAACGCACGCAGAACATTGCATGTCTAAGATTTGTTGTTGTTGTTATATGTGATCCAAGACAGCAGCTGCCTCCTCTGCTGTTTTGGAGGTCATCGTCGGACACGACGGACAAACATACATGCTGATGTGTTTTGGGGTGGTTATTTTTTTTAAAAATATGATCCCTCCCCCTTTTCTTATTTCTCCTCATCTAATATCACTAAGAGGGAAGAGATGCAAACATCGAAGACAACAACAAAACGCATGTATGCACGCAAGCAAGCAAGCACGCACGCACACACACACACACACATACATGCACACACACACACACAGCACACACACACACACACACACACTCAAACACACACAGCACACACACAAAACATGCACACACACACAAAACACACTTCGCCACCCACCCACCCACACACCACCACCACACACTCTCTCTCACCCCTCCCCCCCCACCACCCCTCACCCCTCCCCAACACCCCTCCCCCACACCACAAGATGAACGACACACACACACACACACACACACACACACACTATCCAGCACCAAACCAAACCCAACCCCATCTGTCTACAGCGCGGTACTGACTTGAGCTTGACGCCCATGACTCGCTGGATGCCGGGCCCCTCCACGTTGAAGACCCCGCTGGTCAGCGGCACACTGAGCGTGTTGACCACCTTCAGCACCACCTGGAAAGGCTGCGACAGGCTGGTCCGTCCCTCCGTCTGCCACACACACACCACACCAGCACACCACACACACACCACACCACACACACCACACCACACACACACCACACCACACCATACACACCACATCACACACACACCACACCACACACACCACACCACACACCACAGACAAACACACACACACACCACACCACACACAAACACCACACCACACACTCTCACACACCACACCACACCACCACACACACACACCACACCACAGACACACACACCACACACACACACACGCGCGCGCGCGCGCGCGCGCACACACATCACACCACCACACCACACACACCCACCACACCACACACACCCACCACACCACACACCACAACCACACACACACCACACCACAGACACACATACACACGCACGCACACACACATACGCACGCACGCACACACATACGCACGCACACACACACACACGCACACACAAACACGCACGCACGCACACACACACACACGCACACACAAACACGCACGCACACACACACACACCATACGCACGCACACACACACACATACACACACGCACACACACATACGCACGCACACACACACACACACACACACACACACACACGCACGCGCACACACACACGCACACACACACACCACGCACAGGGACTGTACAATACCACCTTGTGCGAGAAAGCAATCAGGCTGACTGGCTGGCTAATGAGTGAGTAAGCGTGTGTGTGTGAGTATACATTCATACATGTGCATGCACATGCACACACACACACATATGTTTTGTTGTTGTGTCCAATAAGTTTACTTGACTTAAATGGCAATAAAATATTCTGAATCTAAATCTGAATCTATAGAGACACACACGCGCGCGCATGCATGCATGCGCGCGCACATGCACGCACGTGCATACACAACACACAAAGATTCTAGATTTAATTCCTTTCACCCCTTTTGGGGTATGGATGATTACAAACAAACCCAACAGGAGAATAAACCTAACAGCAATACACCCCAAAATATCAATACTCACAGGAACTGCACACACACACACACACAGACACACACACACACACACACACACACACACACACGGGGACGGGATAGCTTATTGGTCAGAGCATTGCGCACATGATCTGCTGACCAGGGTTTAAATCCCGTTCAAGGGGCAATTTCCTCTGGAGTTAACATCAGTGCCGACTCCACTACTCGCAAAAGTCCTTCGGATGAGACTATAAACCGAGGCCCCGTGTGCGAACGCACGCAGAACATCTTGCGCACACGCTAAAAACTGTTCCGCTTTTTGAAGAGTAGGCCATAGTGTGCCGGTGGGAACGGATGACAACATTTACATAACTACATACGCACGGGGACTGGATGTAAAAAAAGCTCATGAGTGCCTATTCCATTATCATTAAAATAAAAGAATAAATAAATGAATACAGAAATAATTAAAACTGATAAAACTGTAAACTTAACAAAGAATGCATAAACAAATCAATAAACGGTTTACAAAAGCATTACAATTTCAAACCAAAAAAAATTCCCTAAAGAGAAACTCCAGGCTTATTCTTTCACTTCGCAAATTCACACAACATGAGACAGTAGAATGCATGGTGTGGACTCAAATCAAATTCATGAATATTCAATATCTGAATACTTTCTTGCCCTCTCTGTTTGAAATATCCGTTTCAGATGAAATAATGAGAAAAGCTTCTGGGACTAGTTCACACACACCATTCACTTCACATACTGCTAGTGTCCTTGTTCGAAAAAGCAAAATAAACTGCCCCTTTTATTTTTTGTTTTGTTTACCCAATACTTGACCTGTCAGATCATTATCTATTCTATATCGGCACAAATCGACAGATTCCACAGCCGAGTGGTTAAGACCATTCGAGTTCAATCCTATGGGTCCATGAAGTCATGGGTTCGATTCTCGGCAGCTTCAGGCGAATTAAGGGTTGAGGATTTTTACGATCTCCCAGGTCAACTTTCACGTGCAGACCTGCCAGTGCTTTAATTAGTTCCCTTCGTGTACAACATACACAGGAAGAAGATAACGTACGTATGTTAAAAATATTCCAAAACTCACGTAGAGAAATCTCGTGACTTAAACTGGTATACAAAAAAAATTTAAATAAAAAAAATTCATGTCAGCGTTTGGTGGATTATAACTCGAACTTCCCCAACATACATCCCTGAAGTCGGAATGCGGCTACCTTCATGTTGGGCAACACATGGTCACATACGAAAATCTGGCCATTGGTGAGTGAACCTGAGAGCTCTAGCGGAGGAACGGGGACAAAACGCGGGACCCTGCAGTGCATGCTGCCCCTACCTTCACTTCCAGGTGAGGCTTTTCAATCCAGATGGTGTCCCGTGTGGCGTAGCGCTGTCCCGTTTCCCGCACTTTGGCGATGACGTAGATGTTGACGTGCGAGTCCGTGTCCTTGCTGTTGATGTAGTCAGCGCACTTCAGCGTCAGGGCCACGTCACCCTCTGCAACCAGTCCATCAATACACCGTTTAAAAAAAATAAACCCTTTAACTAATCCGTCTACCAAGAATCGATCCACTAACCATATAACTATTCATCTCAGCTTACTGACTCACTAGCTTACCTCGTTCAAGAGGATTTTTCCTCTGGAGTTAACATCTGTGCCAACTCCACTCTCCCTTGAAGTCCTTTGGATGAGACTACAAACCGAAGTGTATATATATACAAAGGGAATTAAGGCACTGGCAGGTCTGCACTTACAGTTGACCTGGGAGATGGTAAAAACCCCGTCCCCTTAATTCGCCAAACACTGCCGATATTTTAACCAAGACTTCAAGGACTAATGGCACTGAAGTCACACGGATTTAACCACTCGCCTAGAGCGTCCGTGAAAAAAACAAAACCAAAACCAACCAAAACCAACAAAAGCTGTCAAAGATTAAACCAATCAAATCCAACACTTCAGTCCCCCCCCCCCCCAAAAAAAAAAATCCCCCCACTCCCAAATAAGCCCCCCCTCCCCCCCCAACCACTCCCAAATAAGCCCTCCATCCCCCTCCCCCCTACTCCCAAATAAGCCCTCCTCCCCCCCCCCTACTCCCAAAAAGTCCTCCTCCCCCACCACTCCCAAATAAGTCCTCCTTCCCCCCCAAAAAAAACAAACGTCCTCCTTCCCCCCTCCCAACCACTCCCAAATAAGTCCTCCTTCCCCCCCCCCCCCCAACTCCCAAATAAGCCCTCCTCCCCCTCCCCCCCACTCCCAAATAAGCCCTCCTCCCCCTCCCCCCAACTCCCAAATAAGCCCTCCTCCCCCTCCCCCCCACTCCCAAATAAGCCCTCCTCCCCCTCCCCCCAACAAGCCCTCCTCCCCCTCCCCCCCACTCCCAAATAAGCCCTCCTCCCCCTCCCCCCCACTCCCAAATAAGCCCTCCTCCCCCTCCCCCCCCCACTCCCAAATAAGCCCCCCTTCCCAAAGCCTTTCACTCCCAAACAAGGTCCCCTCACCCCCACCACAAAAAGCCCTCCTCCCCTCCCCCTTTAAAAAAACAGGAGGGGCCAGCCCTTACCGGCATGGGGCTCAATGACGGGGGACTCGGTGTGGTCTCGCAGGTCATTGGCGGGCACCCCTGTGTTGTAGGCCGAGGTGGCGCACAGGTAGACGTCCACGGTTCTGCTCTCCCCACTGTCGTTCTTCATCTTCAGACTGGCGCTGATGTCCCCGGATTTGTGCCCTTCCCCTGGTGGATGATGGAGGGGAGAAATATAACGGTTTTCTTTGTGATGATGATGATGACGATAATAATGAGGATGATGATGATAATATTAATAATAATGATGATGATGATGATAATATTATTATTGTTACTATTCTTATTATCGCTAATTATTATTATTATTAATTAGTATTATTATCCTTATCCTTTTATTCCGATAAATACTGCTACTACTGACAAATAATATCATCATCATCATCATTATTATTATTACTATTAACGATGATGATGATATAATGAATTCATATTGTACTGAATCTTGTGAAGCAAACAAATAAAATTATTATTATTATTATTAATGCTGATGAAGATGATGATTAAAATAATATATGGATTTTGTATAGCGCTGAATCTTGTAAAGCAAACAAATCAAAGCGCTTACATTCAAACCATTTACATGCATGTATGCGTCCATGAATAAGATGAACAAAAATTAATATTGAATTTACATGCACACAGACACAGACACACACAGACACACACACGATGGCTTACTCAAAGTACCATCTGGAAAAAAAATTGCCTACACAATTGTGCGTGTGCGCGCGCGCGCATGCATGCATGTGTATGCATGCATGCGCGCGCGCGCACACGCACAAACACGCATGCACGCACAAACACACCTACACACACATTACAGAGCACACTTAGGCAGGCTGATAGAGATTGTGAAAGTGTGGACAGATTGAGAGGTTTTTTTCTGGATTTACCTTGCTCAAGTCCAGCCCAAACGTGGTGCCACAATATCTGAGCTGATAAATTATTCATCTAGTGAAAATTTAAAGATTTTAAAATTCAGCAGCTTATCTATAAACTAAATTTCCGTTCGTATCGAACCCCCCACCACCATCCCCAAAAAACCAGTTTGTAAAAACTAACAGCCATTGGCCTCAAATTGCCAAAAAGAAGAAAACTGGGAATTTTAGTTCAAACACTGATGTAGTGGGAGTCTGGAATTTTTTAAAATATTATTTATGTGAGGGTGGGTGAACACACACACACGTGCGCGCGCACACACACACACACACGCAATACAACACAACAAAACACACACACGCGCGCGCACCCGCGCACACACACACACACACACACACACACAACACACACACACACACACAGAGGAAGAAAAAGAACGAGACAAAAACAAAAAGAGGGAATTCCTAGCACAGAATTTCCAAAAGGTGGGAATGCTATCTATACTGACATCCCCACAGGAAGAGGGTTTTGGGAGGGAGAGGGAGGGAGGGTTAGGTACCATGGAAGCTGAACTCCATGTCCTCAGTGCCGTTAGCGATCTGTCGAGGCATGGAGCGGAAACACAGTCTGGAGGCCTTCTCCAGCACCTCCTTCTCCTCGCTGCTCCCTGCAACCAGCCCGCCAGACATACAGCCCACATCACACACTGGACCCATCAGTCACTCCATTAGTCGGCCAGACATCCAGTCAGCCCACCAGTCAGTCAGTGAGTCAGAAGGTCGGTCAGTCAGTAGGTCAACGATCCATCCATCTGTAGCACGTACTCTTTCAATGGGTTGATCAAAGATCTATACAGTACTTTTAATCAATCGGTCAGTTGGACAATGATCAAACTATCTATAAATAAGCCGGTGTGTTGGCCAGTCAGTCTTTCAGTCAGTGATCAAAGTTCTCTAAAGTACTTAAATGATCGTCCAGTGGGACGGATGGGAGATAGCCTGTTGGCTTCACAATCTGACGACCAGGGATCCGTCCAGGTTTGAGCTACCACCGAGGCGCCCGTTCGAGAGGATTTTTCCCCCCTGGAGTTAACATCAGTGCCGACTCCACTCCCCACTAAAGTCCTTCAGATGAGACCATAAACCGAGGTCCTGTATCCAAATGCACACAGAACATCTTGCGCACATATTTATTACAACCAATTCTGCCTTTCAGCCATTGCATGCAGGTGAGAATGGATGAAAACAAAAAAACCCTGCTCAACTCATGCACTACTTCTCTATTCAACCTGTCCGTCTTCCAAACTACTAGGTTCAGACATCATCCCCGAAGAACAAAACTGCATACACACAGGGACTGGATATAAAAAAAAGCACACGAGTGCTTATTCCATTATCCTTGAAATAATAGAAGAAATAAATAAGAGCAATGTTTGAAAGAATTGCTTATATTTTTTTTTAAAAGGCAGCAAATACACGAGATATGAGAGAAAGGTCAAGGAAAAGGCAGAAATGAAGAGTGATAGAAAAGAGGAAGTTTCTAGCAAAGAGTTTCCGTAAGGTTTCTAGCAAAGAGTTTCCATAAGGTGGGGATGCTAGTTATACTGAAAGAGCCCTTGGCATCCCCATTGTGTGCCGGTGGGAACGGATGACAAAATTTACAAAACTTCAAAACACACGGGGACTGGATGTTAAAAAAGCACACGAGAGCTTATTCCGTTATCCTCGAAATAAAAGAATAAACATAAAATTAAAAAATGGGGAAAAAGGTGCAGATAATGGATTCATCATCATCATCAATGCCTTTGTGCCTTAATGGCACGTAGGGCAGCAACAAAAGTTCTCCACTCCTGTCTGTCCTGGGCCAGCTTCTGAATGGTTCCCCAGGTATGTTGGAAGGTCTTCAGCTCTGTTTTGACAGTCCGACGCCAAGTGTTCTTGGGTCGTCCTCGTTTTCCCTCTGGTGTCCATTGGAGGGCTATTCCGGCGATAATGTATTGCCAGAGAGTAATCATACACACTGATAACAAAAATAAAGATAAGAAAACCTCTCGCACACCCACCCATCCTAAAATCAACCCCCCCCCCCCCCCCCTCCCCCCGCCCCCCCCCAAAAAAAAGGTAAAGCTTAAACAAAAATCAAAACAAACAGAACGATAAAACATCAAACCAACAACAACCCACCCACCCCAAAACCCCTCCCACCTACCATCAGCAGGCTTGTACAGCTCGGTGATGTCCAGCCTGGAGATGGTACCCGGGGCTTTGGTGGAGATCTGCCGGCCCACCACCCGTTTCTCCACCCGGAATGCCGTCATGTTGCCATCCGAGTCCACCAGCCAATGCACCCGCTCCCCGTGAGCCTCCGCGAACAGGAACTTGGAGTGGAAGCCATAGAACAGCTCCCCGTTCCTCACCGCCTTCACCGAGGCAGGGCCACACGTGAACACGCCTGGGGGGACGGGACAGCCTAGTGGTTAGAACACTGCGCTCGCAATCTGACGACCCGGGGTTCGATTCCTCCCGTTCAAGGGGATATTTTCCCACCGGAGTTAACATCAGTGCAGAAGACTCCACTCTCCCCTAAAAGTCCTTCGGATGAGACTATAAACCGAGGTCCCGTGTGCGTTAACGCACGCAGAACATCTTGCGCACACGTGAAATCCTGTTCCGCTTTTCGTAAGAGTAGGCCATGTGTGCCGGTGGGAACAGATGACAGAATTTTCAAAAAACCGCACACACACGTGGACTGGATGTAAAAACGTACATAAGCGCTTATTCCATTATCCTCGATATAAAAGAATAAAATAAATAAATAAATAAAATAAATAGGTACAGGTGTCCCATAACGTATAAGGTCGTAGGGGAGCGAGGCGTCAGAGACCTCACTTCTCTAGGGACCAGCATATTGAGGGCGGCGCCCATCTCCTCTCCCTCGCTGCTTTACCTTCCCTG
>CM054149.1:5720966-5735966 GCA_028751875.1 Rapana venosa
TGTCGTCTCATCATCATTGTCATAACCATTATCATCATCATTGTGGTCATCATCAACACCATCATCATCGTCGTCATAATTATCATCATCGTCATCATCATGATCATCGCCGCTGTCATCGTTGTCATCAACACCATGATTATCGTTGTCATCATCATCGCCAACATCGTTGTCATCATCATCACCACCACCACTGTTACCATCATCACTACCATACCACAGTAATGATCGCCATTATCTTCATCATCATCATCCCATCACCACCAGCATCATTGCAGTATCATCACCATCATGTCTTTCACCGCCGTGAGAGCAGATGATAGATATTTGAACCAGCTCATCTTCCACACACAATGATGACGATGATGATGACGACGATGATCGTCATCATCGTAATTGTATCCGCTATTGCCATTATTATCATAGTCATTATCATCATTATGATCTATCATCCACCTTTCATCGCTGTGAAAGCAGATTATAGCTGTTGACATCTGCCCCCCCCCCCCCCCCCCCCCCCCTCACACTATAATTCCTGTCTTATTCATCATTATGATCATTATCATTGTAGGTATTATCGCTATTATCATCGTCATTATGTCTGTCTCTCTCTCTCTCTCTGTCTCTGTCTCTCGCCATTGTGTGCCGGTGGGAACAGATGACAAAATTTACAAAACCGCATACACACGGGGACTTGATAAAAAAAAAGCATATAAGTGCTTATTCCATTATCCTCGAGATAAAAGAATAAAATAAAAATTAAAATTAAAAAATCTCCCTCCTCCCCTCCCCCTTTGGGAAAGGAAGTTACAACCAGATAGCATCGTCCATGTTTTGCGCGGTATGTTGTCCATCACCAATGACGGTTGACGGATTGTGAAGCATTCATTACGACCGAAACACGTCACACAGCTAGAATGCCCAACACGACACTCCCACACCAAATGAAGAATAAAAATAATAAATATAATAATGCAATTTATATGCGCTCATCTGAAAAAATCACAAGCCTTCTGTGACACCAACCTCCCACACAAATGCCCAACCAACAATTACACCAATCAAATTCAAATACATAATACGCCAATACATAACTCAAATGACAATCCAACCTACACTTTAACCAACAACATAATCCAACCCAACCCACATACTCAACCCAACATAACCAACATAATCAACCCAACCAAACCAACATAATCCAACCCACAACCCACATAACTCAACCCATCATACCCCAACCCACATACCCAACCAACATAACCTCAACCCAACATAACTCAACCCAACATAACCCAACCCACATAACCCAACCCAACATAACCCAACCAACATAACCCAACCCAACATAACCCAACCCAAACATAACCTAACCCCAACAACCCAACCCAACATAACCCAACCCAACATAACCCAACCCAACCAACCTAACCCACCAACCCAACCCAACCCAACAAACCAACCCAACAAAACCCAACCCAACATAACCCAACCCAACATAACCTAACCCAACACCAACCAACCCAACCAACCCAACCCAACTAACCCAACCCAACATAACCAACCCAACCAACCCAACCCAACCAACCCAACCTAACATAACCAAACCCAACCCAACATAACCCAACCCAACATAACCCAACCCAACCAAACATAACTCAACCCAACATAACCTAACCCAACCAAACCATAACACCAACCCAACCACCTAAACCCAACTCAACCCAACCTAACCCAAATAACCTAACCCAACATAATCCAACCAACATAATCCAACCCCTACAACATAATCCAACCAACCCAACTAATCCAATCCAAAATAACCTAACTCAAACCCAACATAACCAAACTAACCCACCCAACCTAACCAAACCCACCCCAACCAAACCCTAACCAACCCCCCCCCACCCCAATCAACCCACCCCATCCCCACCCTATCCATCACTCACGGGTGGTGGCCACGGCGGCAAAGGTCCAGCACTGGCCGAACTTGACTCCTTTGCGCTTCTTGAGGAACTCCTCCAGGATGGCCGAGCTGCCGTTCCAGGCGAAGGGGGCCACGCCGTCATCGTACTTGCCCGACCAGTTGCCGCACAGCACGCCGCTGTCCCGCTCCGTGCTGTTGATCTGAGCACCAGCCGGGGTGTGAGAAAGTAATAATAATAATAATAATAATAATAATAATGTATGGAACTTATATAGCGCTGAATCTTGTAAAGCAACAAATCAAAGCGCTCAGATGACTTTTTTTTTATGTGTGTATGCGGTTTTGGTAAATTTTGTCATCTGTTCCCACCGGCACACGATGGCCTACTCTTTCGAAAAGCGGAACAGGATTTAACGTGTGCGCAAGATGTTCTGCATGCGTTCGCACACGGGGCCTCGGTTTATAGTCTCATCCGAAGTAAGTAAGCAAGTAAGTCTTCAATGTTAACGTCTTTCCACTTGAAGTGATACCAGACGATCCTAAAGTAGGAGGCTAAATATGAAGAGGAGAGAGTAGAGAGAGAGAGAGAAGAGAGAGAGAGAGAGAGAGAGAGAGAGAGAGAGAGAGAGAGAAGAGAAGAGAGAGAGGGAGAGAGGAGAGAGAGAGAGAGAGAGAGAGAGAGAGAGAGAGAGAGAGAGAGAGAGATCTACTCTGTGTGTGTGAGTGAGTGTGCGTGTGTGTGGGCGTCCCTGCATGCATGCGCACTGTGTGTGTGTAATAAATAGTAATAACAAAGGAAAGAGTATTCTTAACATGAACAAATCAAGAACAGTAATTTAAAAATTAAAGTCGGGGTGTGTTGTGTGTGTGTGTGTGTGTGTGTGTGTGTGTGTGTGTGTGTGTGTGTGTGTGTGTGGTGTGTGTGGTGTTGTGTGTGTGGGGGGGGGGGGGGGGGGGGGTGTTTGTGTGTGTGTTGTGTATGTATGTGTGTGTCTGTGTGTTTGGGTGAGGGTGTGTGTGTGTGTGTGTGTGAGTGAGTGAGTGTGTGTGTGTGTGTGTGTGTGTGTGTGTGTGTGTGTGTGTGTGTGTGTGTGTGTGTGTGTGTGTGTGTGTGTGTGTGGTGTGTGTGTGGTGTGTTGTTTGGGTCAGCCGGGCGGGCTAGTTGGGGCTATAGATGCTGTTGTGGTTGTTGGGAATTATTGTTATCTTTGGTTGTTGTTTTTGGGGTATTGGTCTTATTTTTTACTGAGAAAATAATTATTTATGTGCTTGGACTTTTTTCCCTTTTGTTTTTAGCTCCTTGGCTGTTATTTACTTTTTGGGGGGGGTTTGTTTCGTTTTTTTGTTGTTGTTGGTGTGTTTCTTTTTGGAGGGGGGGGGGCGGTTGGGGTTGGAGGACGTTTTCGAAGGCTCGATGGAAAAAAATAGTCTTTGTTCTCATTCTATCACCCCTCTGGGAATTAGAATTCACTGATTTATTATTCTCTTTATTTTCATTATCATCATTGTTCTTCACAACAAAAGCGACGACGATGATGATGATGATAATGTTGAGACGACAATGACAATGAGATGATGATGACGAAAAAGAGGAGGCGGAGGAAGAAGAAGAGGAGGAGGAAGAGGAGGAAGAGGAGGAGGAGGAGGAGGAGGAGGAAAAGAAGAAGAAGAAGAAGAAGAAGAAGAAGAAGAAGAAGAAGAAAAGAAGAAGAAAAGAAGAACAAGAAGAAGAAGAAGAACAGAACAAGAACAAGAAGAACAAGAAGAACAGAACAAGAAAACAAGAACAAGAAGAAGATGATTGATTGATTGAATCGTTAATAGGTAAAGAATTAGGCACAATAAAGGCCTTTTGACAATTCTGTCCAAAAAGAAGAAGAAGAAGAAGAAGAAGAAGAAGAAGAAGAAGAAGAAGAAGAAGAACAAACAACAACAACAACAACAAGAAGAAAGAAAAAGATAATGATGACGACGACGTTGACAATGACGACGAAGAAGATGACTATGATGCAGATTCTGCTGCAGCTGCTGCTGCTGCTGACGGACCAAGGACGGACCCAGGACAGGACTCACCACGCGGCAGATGGCTCTGACCACCTGTACCGGGTTGTTGCGCGCCTGGTCTCCCAGCTCCGATTTCTCCAGCAAGGCCAGAGCCGCGAACAGGCACACGTCGTCAAACTGCCCACACAATCATAATGATGATAATGATAATAATAATAATGATGATAATAATAATGATGATGATGATAATAATAATAATAATAACAACAACAATAATAATAATGATAATAATAATAATAAATGGAATTTATATAGCGCTGTAGTTTGCACAGACAAAATCAACGCGCTTGCACTCAACTCATTCTTACACAGTCATGCAACCAATAGCAAATAATAGTTCTAACAAGACCAAATGCACATCAACACACACACACACACACACACACACACACACACACACACACACACACACACACACACACACACACACACTCACTCACTCACTCACTCACTCACTCACTCACTCAAAGAGGTTATACACTTTGGCAGGGTGATGGAATTTTTGGCTGTTGAAAAGCAGGGCCAGGGATAGCTATGAAATGAAACAGGAGAGGAAATTCTTAGGTTTGAAACAAATATGTCTTGAGGCCAGATTTAAAAGTGTCACAAGAAGGTCTTTGGCGAAGAGAGATAGGGAGGCCATTCCAAATCGATGCATATGCGTTATTTAAAGTGTGTGTGTGTGGTGGGTGTGTGTGTGTGTGTGTGTGTGTGTTGTGTGTGTGTGTGTGTGTGTGTGTGTGTTTGCGCGCGTACATACACACGCATTATATAATTAAGTGTGCGTCTGCGCGCCTACATACAAACTCAATCACTCACTCGCGCGCGCACACACACAGAGAGTTCAGGCATTCAGGGGGACGCGATAGCCTAGTGGTTAGAACATTGCGCTCGCAATCTGACGACCCGGGTTCGATTCCCGTTCAAGGGGGATATTTTCCCCTGGAGTTAAAATAAGTGCAGACTCCACTCTCCCCAAAAGTCCTTCGGATGAGACTATAAACCGAGGCCCCATGTGCTTTTTTTTACATCCAATCCCCGTGTGTTTAAGGTTTTCTAGATTCTGTCATCTGTTCCCACCGGCACACAATGGCCTACTCTTACGTAAAGCGGAACAGGATTTCACGTGTGCGCAAGATGTTCTGCGTGCGTTTGCACACGGGGCCTCGGTTTAGTCTCATCCGAAGGACTTTGGGGAGAGTGGAGTCTGCACTGATGTTAACTCCTGGGGAAAATATCCTCTTGAACGGGAATCGAACCCGGGTCGTCAAATTGCGAGCGCAATGTTCTAACCACTAGGCTATCCCGTCCCCCCTAGGGATAGACTGAGAGAGATAAAGATAGAGTGAAGAACAAAATGTATGTTTCAAAGAAGAAAAGATAGGGGGGAAAAGGAGAGACTGAGAGAGATGAAGACAGAGTGAAGAACAGAATGTATGTTTCAAAGAAGAAAAGATAGGGGAAAAAAGGAGAGACTGAGAGAGATGAAGACAGAGTGAAGAACAGAATGTATGTTTCAAAGAAGAAAAGATAGGGGAAAAAAGGAGAGACTGAGAGAGATGAAGACAGAGTGAAAAACAGAATGTAATTTTAAAGGAAGGAAAGGAGATAGTGAAGAAAAAGAAGGAAAATGAGAGACCGAGAGAGAGAGAGAAGAAAATATATGTGTTGAAGAAAGAAGAAAGAAGAGGGGGGGGGGGGGGGGGGGGGGGGGGAAGAGACTTAGAGAGACGAAGACAGAGTGGGAGGGAAGAGACTGAGAGAGACCAAGACAGAGTGAAAAACAAAATATAAGTTTCAAGGAAGAAAAGGACATAGGAAAAAAATGGTGAAAAAGGACAGACTGAGAGAGAGAGACAAAGATAGAGTGAAGAACAGAATTGACGTCTGAAGGAAGAACAGAAGATAGGGTGGAAAAGAAAAGGAAGAGACAGAGACAGAGAGAGAGAGACAGAGACAGAGAGAGAGAGCGAGAGAGCGAGAGAGAGAGAGAGAGACAGACAGACAAACAGACGGACGGCTGCTGCAGCGGAAAGCTGGACTGACCTGGCCAAAGTTCCAGGGTCGGACACAGAACTTGCCCACAGTGCCCAGCCAGATCCTTGCCTGTCTCCCGCAACACGTACTCCTCCCTGTCCGTGCTGTTGTCCAGGTACACCTCGTCAGCTGACCCACACACAGGCAGGATGGAGGAATGAATTAATGGATGGATGGAAGGAATGGATGAATGGATGAAGGAAGGCAGGAATGGAGGAAGGAAGGAAGGAAGAATGAAGGAAGAAGGAAGGAAGGATGGGAGGAAGGACGGACGGAAGGAAGGAATGGAGGAATGGGTGGATAAATGAATGAATGAATGAATGAATGAATGAATGAATGAATGAATGAATGATGGATGGATGGATGGATGGATGGATGGATGGATCAATGGAAAGAATGAAGGATGGAAGGAAGGGAAGAAGGAAGGAAGGAAGGAGGGGGAAAGGAGGGAAGGAAGGAGAGAAGGAAGGAAGAAAGGATGGATGGATGAATGAAGGAAGGAAGGAAGGGAAGGATGGATGGATGGATGGACGAATAAATGAAGGAAGGAAGGAAAGGGAGAGGGAAAGAAGGAAGGAAGGATGGATGGATGGATGGATGGATGGATGGATGGACGAATAAATGAATGAAGGAAGGAAGGGGAGAAGGAAAGAAGGAAGGAAGGAAGGAAGGAAGGAAGGAAGGAAGGATGGATGGATGGATGGATGGATGGGATGGATGGATGATGGATGGATGGATGGATGGATGGATGATGGATGGATGGATGGACGAATAAATGAATGAAGGAAGGAAGGGGAGAAGGAAGGAAGGATGGATGGATGGATGGATGGATGGATGGATGGATGGATGAATAAATGAATGAAGGAAGGAAGGGGAGAAGGAAAGAAGGAAGGATGGATGGATGGATGGATGGATGGATGGATGGACGAATAAATGAATGAAGAAAGGAAGGAAGGGAAGAAGGAAGGAGGGACAGAATGATGGATGGATGGATGGATGGACTGAACGAAGGATGGAAGGAAGGAAGAGAAAGGAAGAACAAAAAATGAAGGAAGGAAGAAGAGAAAGAATGAGGAAAGGAAGGATGAAGAGAAAAATGAATAAAGGAAGGAAGAAGAGAATGAATAAATGAAGAAAGGAAGGAAGAAGAGAATGAATGAATGAAGAAAGGAAGGAAGAAGAGAATGAATGAATGAAGAAAGGATGGAAAAGAGAATGAATAAAGGAAGAAAGAAGAGAATGAATAAAGAAATGAGATGAGAACAGAAAGAAAAAATATGAATGATTTCATGTAGAAAAAAGGAAGAAAGAAAAGAGAGAGAGAGAGAGAGAGAGAGAGAGAGAGAGAGAGAGAGAGGAGAGAGAGAGAGAGAGAGGAGGGGGGGGGAGAAGACAAGACAAGACAAGACAGGAGATAGAGACAGGCAGACAGAGACAGAGATAGAGACAGGCAGACAGAGAGGAAGAAATAGACAGGCAGACAGCGACAGAGACAGAGACAGGCAGACAGAAACAGAGACAGGCAGACAGAGATAGAGGCAGGCAGACAGAGACAGAGACAGAGACAGGCAGACAGAAACAGAGACAGGCAGACAGAGGCAGACAGAGACAGGCAGACAGAGACAGGCAGACAGAAACAGAGACAGGCAGACAGAGGCAGACACAGAGATAGGCAGACAGGGACAGAGATAGAGACAGGCAGACAGAGATAGAGACAGGCAGACAGAGACAGGCAGACAGAGAGACAGAGATAGGGACAGGTAGAGACAGAGAGACAGAGATAGGGACAGGCAGACAGAGACAGAGACAGGCAGACAGAGACAGGCAGAGATAGAGACAGGCAGACAGAGACAGAGACAGAGGCAGAGAAAGAGACAGGCAGACAGAAAGAAAGAGACAGACACATACACTGAGAGAGACAGCGACACAGAAAGAGAGACAGAGACACAGAAAGACAGACAGACATACAGACAGAAATACAGAGAGCAGCAAAACAGACAGGACGACGATAAGTCTACAGCCACGAAACCCCAACGAAACAGACACGCAAGACACTCAAAGACACTCCAGACACTCGGCTGACCCTCAATCCAGGGATTGAAGACCAGGTAGATGTCGTCAGGATGCTTGTAGCGGTGCTTCTCCGTCTCCGCCCCTGGCGGCTGGTGAATGGAGTCGATGAACATTTCGTAGCGGCCCACGATGGCCTCAGAGGCTGACGTCACCTTCAACGTCACGGCCCGGTCCATGATGCTGGTGACCTCGTAGGTCCAGTCACCCGGAAGGGCTTCCGCGGACTTGCGCACTGACACCACGCTGCCTTTGCTCTGGAGAGGCCGACTTCCTGTTTGGGAGAAGAAGCAAGTTTTCTGGTATGATGGCGAAGATAGAGACGGGTTAGTGGTTTTTGTTGTTGTTGTTGTTGTTGGTTATTGTTATTCATAAAAGCTACAATTCTTTATTCAAGGATAAGAAAGGGAAATGTTGAGCGCAAAATACGTCTTTGATTGATTGTACTCGTGCGTGCAAGCAAGCAAGCAAGCGAACTCTCTCTCTCTCTCTCTCTCTCTCTCTCTCTCCTCTCTCTTCCCTCTCTCTCTCTCTCTCTCTCTCTCCTCTCTGTCTTTCTCTCTCTGTCTCTCTCTCTCTCCCTCTCTCTCGCTAAACCGAGGCCCCGTGTACGAACGCATGCAGAACATCTTGAGCACACGTTAAATCCTGTTCCGCTTTTCGAAAGAGTAGGCCATTGTGTGCCGGTGGGAACAGATGACAAAATTTACAAAACCGCATACACACGGGGAATGGATGTAAAAAAGCACATGAGTGCTTATTCCATTATCCTCGGGGGAAAAAATCTCTCTCTCTCTCTCTCTCTCATCTTCTCTCCTCTCTCTCTCTCTCTCTCTCTCTCTCTCTCTCTCTCTTCCTCTCTCTCTCCACCTCACTCTCCTCACACACACACACACACAACACACACACACACACCACACACACACACACCTTCAGACAGTTTAATCATTAAGGCCATAGCCCCATAATTTTATGAAAGGAGGTAAAATTGTCGTGTGAACAGAACACGACTTGTAAAAGACAAAACATTGCCAAGTTCCAATGATGTGATAACATAATGATAGGACAATCATGACAAAGTGTTTCCCGTAACTGAAAAGTTGATACAAGTAAACTGCTAGATTACGCACAAAATTTTCGTTATTTGATGTCATTACAGAAGAGAGAGAGAGAGATAGAGAGAGAGAGAGAGAGAGAGAGAGAGAGAGAGAGAGAGAGAGAAGAAGAGAGAGAGAGAGAGAGAGAGAGAGGAGGGGGGGGGGGGGGAAGAGTGAATTCTCACAGGCCCAGAGAAGAATTAAATTTGCCATCAGAAATAGACTGCGCTTTGAAAGCAACTAAATCGTAAAACACAAACACACACACACACACCACACACACACAACACACACACACACACACACACACACAGCACACACACACACTTAGACACACAACAACACACACACACACACACACACACACACACACACAAGCCACCATCACTTTACACAACGGACATAAGCCGTTTCTCTCTTCTTCACAAAAAGGACCCATGATATATCTGCAATGTGCCAAAGTCGGATGTGCTGGGCCTGACTTGTTAGGCGCTTAATGGCAGCGCAACGCATTTTCGCTCGTATAGCAGGCAACAATAGTTGTTGTCCGAGCGTTCAACGAAGAAGAATTTACAACGTGGTGTTTTCCCGACTTTCACACGCTGTACAGTGGAGCTTTTGCAATGGTTACTGCTAGACAGAAAAGGAGAGAGAGAGAGGCAAGACAGTGACAGTGATGCATGCTTTTTAGCACTGTAGAGGTGTCCATGTGGAATGGAGTGTCTATGTCATGACGTTTATCAGACAACTGCGGGTTTTAACCCTAGGAGAATGATTATGTTTGTGTGGTAGCATTTTTGTAGCGCTTTTACACATCAAAGGCTACAGAAACAGGGGAACGATTTCGAGGAATGCTTTTCACAAAAATGGGGGTGGGGGTGGGTTTTCAAATTCGATTTGTTCGTTTACAAAATTCAGCGCTATATAAATTCCATATATTATCCTCATTATTATGTAAATGCGAGGCAGAAATCAAGCAAAAACTTGAATGGCAGAAAGAAAAGAAACAAGGCAGAAACAAACAAAAACTGACAGAAAAGAGAAAACTCCTTGTCCAGAAACCTGGGGTATTGTAACCCTAACTACTGGGATAGCTCAGTGGTCGGAGCACTCGCTTTCCCCACAGCCAAGGTTAAGCAGCATCGAGCGTGGTTACCACTTGGATGGGTGACCGTTTGCGCGCCATAGCTTCAGCACAGTCCCCCAGTTCACCCAGCTGTAAATGGGGTTTCTTCATCAGTTTGCCACACTCTCTCCCAAAACAACACAGTGACGCGTCGCTAAAACTAAAGTCCAGCTATATAAATTTTAAAAAAGACGAAAAAGTCCATACAGCAAACCAAAAAAAACCCAGCACATTTACAATAACTATAACTACACACAAGTGGACCTTACAGAATCATCTACAGGCTGTACTGGGGAAAGAAGGCCAGATTAAAAGAAGAAAAAAGCCAAGGCGTGAAAGCTCTTTCCGGCCAAACAGCATCACCCTTAACATGCGGACAGCAGGCTGTCAGGCCTCCCATAAAGGGTAGTGACGGACACGCAGCACGTGCTGGTCATTAGTCTGTCTGCGCTGAAGGTCTGGGTGGGTCAGTCAGTCAGTCTCTCTTCTCCCCCCCCCCCCCCCCCCCTGCCAGAGCTAACGAGGAAAAAAACCAAAAAGCAGGCCAATACCTTCCTTCAAAGGAACGGATGCCAACATTTACAAAACTGCATACACACGGGGACTGGATGAAAAAAGCACATGAGTGCTTATTCCATTATACTTGAAATAAAAAATAAATAAGAGCTTGGGGTCAGTTTTAAAACACAGGTCTACCATGTCATGTCGTCGATTTTCTGGTTTAAAAGTTGGTTCATCCCCCCAAAAAGAGGATTAATTGAACTTTTAGATGATTTTTTTATATGTATAAAATCATCTAAAAGTTCAATTAATCATATATATATGTATATATATATATATATATATATATATATATATATATATATATATATATATATATATATAATCGTGAAAAAATAATGGTTGAATCAAACGGGAGAGTGAGGGATAGAGAGAACAAATATATCATTATATATTTATATTAACAAATTCTATTGCTGGTAAAGCCACTGATCAGAGAGAGTGAGAGAGACAGACAGACAGACAAACAGAGACAGAAACACTGACAAAGAGAGAGACAGAGAGGAACAAAGAAAGAGAAACAGACAGAGAAAGAAAAAGAGACAAAGACAGACACACAGAGAGAAAAACAAAGACAGAGACAGACAGATAGAGACACACACACAGAGAAATAGAGACAGACAAAACAGAAGGAGAAGCAGAGAAAGATGGCATGTCGACAGACAGACAAACCAAACTGACACACACAGACTCTCCCCTCCCCTCCTAACCTTTCCCAGCCCACCTACCCCCCCCCTCCCCATCCCCCCCCCCCCCCCCCACGACACACACACACACAACAACACACACACGACACACACACTCACTCACTCACTCACTCACTCTCTCCACACACACACACCACGACTCACAATCACACACACACACACACACACCACGACACCCCCAAACACACACTCTCTCTCTCTCTCTCTCTCTCTCTCTCTCATCTCTCTCTCTCTCTCTCTCTCTCTCTCTCTCTCTCTCACCACACACACACACACACACACACACACACACACACACGACGACACACGGAACCAGACAAAGCCACTCTCACCTGTAACAAACTTGAGCACGACGGAGTCTTCCTTGGGGTTGAAGGCCCTCTCGAAGTTGACCACCATCTGGAAGGCCTGTCCCCGGCGCAGCACCAGGTTGGGGATCTCGTAGTCACTGGTGTGGTGGGCATGGCGGTTCACCGTCCGGCTCAGGTCCACGTGCTTGGGCTTCAGCTGACCCTCTGAAAGACAGCGGTGCTGGGATTACTACAAGGCGCGCTGCTTCCCGCCTTCATAAAAAAAAGTAAAGGTAAAGGTGTCCCATAACCTATAAGGTCGTAGGGGAGCGAGGCGTCAGAGACCTCACTTCTCCAGGGGCCAGCATATTGAGGGCGGCGCCCATCTCCTCTCTCCCTCGCTGCTTTACCTTCCCTGACCTTAAAGAGGGCAGGTACCCATTTACAGCTGGGTGAACTGGGGGAACTGTACTGAAGCCAAGGCGCGCAAACGGTCACCCATCCAAGTGGTAACCACGCTCGACGCTGCTTAACTTGGCTGGGGGAAAGCGAGTGCTCTGACCACTGAGCTATCCCGTCTTCTAACTTAATTTGAAGAAGAATCGGCGAAACACTGAAGCGTTCATGCAATGTGTCTTGGGCAGGTTTTTATTTTTATGTTCTTAGTTTATTCTTTTATATCGAGGATAATGGAATAAGCACTTATGTGCTTTTTTTTTACATCCAGTCCCCGCGTGTGTGCGGTTTTGTAAATTCTGTCATCTGTTCCCACCGGCACACAATGGCCTACCCTTAGAAAAGCAGAACAGGATTTAACGTGTGCGCAAGATCTTCTGCGTGCGTTCGCATACGGAGCCTCGGTTTAGAGTCTCATCCGAAGGACTTTTGGGGAGAGTGGAGTCTGCACTGATGTTAACTCCAGGGTTAAATATCCCCTTGAACGGGAATCAAACCCGGGTCGTCAGATTGCGAGCGCAATGGTCTAACCACTAGGCTAACCCGTCCCCCGGGAACCGGGTTGAACCTTACAGAAGCCGTTCCTCTTCAAAACGCAAATACTGTTGAATGCCCCGTGTCTTGAACTTTTGACAGCAGACTTTGAGAAGAAGATGCAGGGCATAAAGTTAAAATGCTGTCCCCAAATTTCTCAGCATCTTCTACAAAGATCATCACTTGCCCACGTAGAAGAGTGGAACAGAATCAGGCAAACAATCAGGCCCTATGAAGACTTCCAGCCCACGGTAAAGAGAGACAAAACCTGAAGTAGTGTGGGTACTTCTCATGATCAAAATGGCTTGTCAAGACAGTCCTGCAAGGCATGGTGCAAAGAGGGAGAATGAGACAAATCAGAGAAGGGAGAAGGTCTCAGACTGGACAGGATGAGGGTTGAGTGAAGCATTGCGAGAGGAGGAAGACACAGAAAGACGGAGAGGGGCTGGTTGTCCATGGCGTCTCCACGGTAGAGAAGACTATGGGATGTGAAAGATGAGAGAGAAATGTCTGCGACATCTTTGGCATCGGTCATAGCTGACCTACTCGTTCAACGAAAGGTAGGTGGTGTTTGAACATGTATCATACAAAACATGGGGGACGGGACAGCTCAGTGGTCCGGTACTTCTTGTCTTGTTTTGCTTGCATTTTTGCTTTGGTTTCTTTTTTCATTAAAATACCAAATCTTTTTCTCTCCTTCCCTGTCCCCTCCTCCCCTCCCTCCTTCTTAACTTTCTTTAAAACAAACGAAGGGGACGGGCAAAATACTCTTAAATTAAACCAAGCCAGTACGAACCAAGTTCTTCTTCGTCGTCGTAAGCTCAAACAGCAACTAGTGTCGTATGTCATGCAAGCAAGCATACGTTGCGCTGCCGTTAAGCACCTGACAAGTCAGGCCCAGCACATGCCACTTCGGCGTAGGAGAGAATTGTGTGTGTGTGTGTGTGTGTGTGTGTGTGTGTGTGTGTGTGTGTGTGTGTTGTGTGTGTGTGTGTGTGTGTGTGTGTGTGTGTGTGTGTGTGTATAGTCTTTCTGGGAGAAGAAAAAAAAAGGCAGGAGAATGAACCAAGAAGGCTGGAAATACACAAGAAGGAAGGGAAGGGGAAAAAAGGAACAAAAGAGAGAGATAGAAAAAGAGATAAATTTCTAGCGCAGAATTTCTAGAAGCATGCTGTTGATACTGCCAGCCCCCCCCCCTTCCTCCCCCCCCCCCCCTTCCCCCCAGGTGGAAGGAAGAGACTATAGCCACCAGCCAGGTGCACGTGCAGTGGGGATGGATGGATGGATGGATAGCGCGAGTGGTGAGGACAGACAGATCTTCAGTCATGTCAATACAGGACAGGCGTGGTGTCAGACAGAGGCCAAGGGTCAAGTCTCCATCATCTGTCAATACTGGGGGGTCAATTTGCCATCATCTGTGCTTCTCATCGACTTGCCAGGCCAAGGGTTGTGTGTGTGTTGTGAGTGGGGTGTGTGTGTGTGTGTGTGTGTGTGTGTGGTGTGTGTGTGTGTGTGTGTGTGTGTGTGTGTGTGTGTGTGTAAGTCTGTGTTGTTGTTGTTGACTTCAATTTTACGTCTGTTCACTTCTAGTGATATTAGACGAGTGTGTGTGTGTGTGTGTGTGTGTGTGTGTGTGTGTGTGTGTGTGTGTGTGTGTGTGTGTGTGTGTGAGTGTAAGTGTGTGTGTGAGTGTGTGTGTGTGTGTGTGTAAGAGTGTGTGTGTGTGTGTTGTGTGTGTGTGTGTGTGTGTGTGTGTGCGTGTGTGTGTGTGTGTGTGTGTGTGGTGTGTGTTGTGTGTGTGATTGTGCGCGAGTGTGTGTGTGTGACTGTGTGTGTATGCGCACGCACGCGTGTGTGTGTGTGTGTGATTGTGTGTGAGTGTGTGGGTGTAAGATTGTGTGTGAGTGTGCGCGCGCGCGCAAGTGTGAGTGTGTGTGTTGGGGGGGGGGGGGGGGGGGTAAGGGGAAATCGTCACCTGTACTGAAACGTTTACGGGATAATTTAATGTCAATAAAAGAACACATAGAATAATAGTACGGTAAATATTTTATTTGCTTTAACACGAAAAGAGGGATTTTTTTTTCGAATATCTTGATGATTAGAAAGAAAGAAAGACAGAAAGAAAGAAACA
>CM054149.1:5740966-5753466 GCA_028751875.1 Rapana venosa
CAGAATTGTTTTGTTCCTCTGCTAGAGCTCCGAGGTTTACTAATAGTGTGATTTTTTGTTGTTGTTGTGTATGCGACCGTTTTTCGCCCATCATGTAGGTAGCTGCATTCCGACTTCAGGAACATCCACGAAAAAGAAACCAACTTGTTTTGTGTGAGTGTGTGTGGTGTGGTTGTGTGTTTGTTGTGTTTTGGTGTGTGTTTGTGTTGTGTGTTTGAAAGACTAACCTCTGACTCAAAAACTTGTGTGATTTTTTTGGCACAAATTTGGTAAGTCTGAATTTTTTTTTTTTAATAACATTGTCTCCCCCCCCCCCCCCCCCCCCCCCCCTTCTTCAGTCCTTAAGTCGTCTGCTAGCTTTCTAATTACAATATGTATGTGCGAGGACAAAACTGTAGGAACACAAGCAATCTTCATTTGTTGATTATTTCCAACTTTCTCGTGACTGCCTGGTATTGCTCTAGGTCCTCAATCCCACCCCCCATCCCACCCCATCCCCCCAAAAAAAACCCACACCAACAACAACAAAACCCAATTACACGGTGCATTTTTTCCTACTGTTAAAAATTGTGAGAAAATCAGACAATGTTTTCTTCTTCTGACTAGCGTTATGTAGAATCTAAAGGTGGAGTGAAGCCTGTATGTAAGACAGCCAACCTCTGCTAGAAAAATGGGACAGATGTGTGCAAATGTGGTGACTGTCCTGGGTTGACCCTTATGGTTGGTCAGGGCATTGATACACAGAACGACAGCAGACTTGGTTTTATAGCCGGTTTCACTCTGTTAACTATTATTAGGGGACGGGATAGCTCAGTGGTCGGAGCACTCGCTTTCCCCCAGCCAAGTTAAGCAGCGTGGAGCGTGGTTACCACTTGGATGGGTGACCGTTTTCGCGCCTTGGCTTCATACATTTCCCCCCAGTTCACCCACTGTAAAGGGGACCTGCCTTCTTTAGGGTCAGGGAAGTAAGCAGCGGGGGAAAGGGGAGATGGGCGCCCCCCCTCAATTATCGGCCCCCTAGAAGCTGAGTCTCTGACGCCTCGCTCCCCTACGCCCAAGGTTAGGGGACATTTATACGCACATTTTTATCTGAGTTTTATAATCTACACGGGGGGACGTGGCAGCCCGATATCCCCTATGTGGTCGCGGACTTAACAACAAACGAGGTTTGGATAGAAGCCTGTAGAAAAAAGGGAAAAAAGGCAGGGGGTGAAAAGGGTTCGTGCGGGGTTTGGGAGAAGCGTTTGACACATTCGGGAAACATCATTTAAATACGAAATAATATTTTATTGCCTTGGGGGTAAACACGCACGCGCGCGCCCACAACACACACACAAAAACCGCGCGCACGCACGCACGAACCATGCACCCACCCGCACGCATAAACACGCCACACACACACACAAATAAGAACAACAGACGACAAACACAAAAGACCAGCGACACAGAGAAAAAGGGGCACACACACCAACCACACACATACACAAAAAAACAAAAAACCAAAAAAAGTACAAATTCCCTCTCTTTCTCCTCTCATGCACACAAACAGACACACAGACACAGACACAACACACACACACACCGCACGCACCACGTCGCGCAGCGCCCAGAAGACAGAGAAGCAACAGAAGAAAGGAGGAAAAAACATAAAAAACGTCTCTCGTATCTCTGTCCGTCTCCTCACCACTCACCACACACACCCCTTTAAAAGACACTCTCCACACACACACTCACTCCCACACACACAAACACCAGACTCCTCCCAACACTCATCACCACACAAAAAAAGACATTTCCTCACACCTCACTCACTCGGATGAACTAAAACCAGGCCCCGGGCCCAAGAAAAGCAAAATTTTTACTTCGCACACGAAAAATCTTTTCCGTTTTTCGAAAGGGGCCCCATTGTTGCCGGTGGGAACAGATGACAGAATTGACACAACCGCAAAACACGGGGACTGGAGAAAAAAGCACTAGTGCTTAAAATTTCCCTTATCTTCGAAAAAAAAGAATAAAAATAAAAAAAAAAATAAAAAAAACACCACAACACCTTTACACACTCACACAAACGCAGCCTCTCACACACACACACACACCACACCACACCTCTCCTCCTCCTCTCTCCTCCCTCAAGAAGACAGGGGGAGGGGGGGAGGGGGGGTCAAAGGGTGGACAGGACAAAAACGATGGGCGACACGCAGAGAGAAACAAAGACGTCTAAGAATGGGGCTGCACTAGCCGACTGGGAGGGGGGGGGGGGAGGGGGGGGAAGGGGAGGGGGGGGGTGTTTAGATTTGAGGGAGGGGGGGGGGGGTGCCGGGTTGGGGGGGGGGGGGGGGGGGGAGAGAGAGAGAAAACCCCAAGCTTGAAGACTATGTCTTTTAAAAGGGGGAACGAGCATAAAAACACGTTTGGGGAGTGGGGGGGAATTAGAGAGAAGAGGGCAGGAGGGGGGGGAAAGGGGGGGGAAGGAGGGGGGAGAAGGGGAGAGAAGGAAAAAAGGGGAAGGAAAAAGGGGGAAAAGGGGAAAGAAAAAGGGGGGGAAAAAGGGGGGAAAATTGGGGGAGGAAAAAGGGGGAAAGGAAGAAGGGTGAAGGGGGGTGAAGGGAGGGGGGAGAGGGGGGGGGATGGGAGGGGGGAGAAAGGGAGGAAGAGAAGGGGGAAAGGAGAAGGGGGAGGGGGAAGGGAGGGAGGGGGGGAAGGGAAAGGGGGGGAAAGGGGGGGGAAGAGGAAAGGGGGGAAAAAGGGGGGGAGAGAGAAAGGGGGGGGAAAGGAGAGGGAGAGGGGGAGAGAGAAAGAGGGGGAAAAGGGGAAAGGGGAGAAGGAGGGAGGAGGAGGAGGGGGGGGAGGGAGGAGGGAGAGAGAGAGAGAAAAAAGGGAGGAAAGGAGAGGGGGAAAGAGAGGGAGGGAGAGAGGGAAAGGGGGGGAAGGAAGAGGAGGGAAAGAGGAGGAAAGGAGAGAGAGGGGAGAGAGGGAAGGGAGGGAGAGAGGGAGGGAGGGAGAGAAGAGGGGGGAGAGAGGGGGGAGGGAGGGAGGGAGAGAGAGAAGAGAGAAAGGAGAAAGGAGAGGGGAGAGAGAGGGGGGAGGAGGGGAGGGGGAAAGGGGGAGGGGGAGAGAGAGAAAGGGGGAAAGGAGAAGAGAGGGGAATGAGGGGGGTGGGGGAGAGGGAGAGAGAGAAAAAAAGGGGAAGGAGGAGAGAGAGGAGGGGGGGGGGGGAGAAGAGGGGGGGGGAAGAGAGAGGGAGAGAGAGAGAATGACAAATGACAAATTCCTTTTAATTTCGAGAATAATGAATAAGCACCTATGTGCTTTTTTTTTTACATCCAGTCCCCGCCCTTAAGGATACCAGAGAGAGATACAGGCAGACGGACAGACAGACAGACGAGACAGAGACAGAGAATTCAACTTTGTTTGGGGGGTTTTTTGGTTTTTGTTATGCCCTCAAATTTAAAAATTTTCATTACTAAACATCACGCGTGTTAAACGCCTCTTCTTCAAAAATCTGAGGCAACAGCTTACACCACTCTCTCTCTCCTCTCTCTCTCCTCTCTCCTTCTCTCTTTTTCTTCTCTCTCTCTCTCTCTCTCTGTGTCTGTCTCTCTCCTTCGTTATGAAAGATATTTGCGGAGACTGGACAGACTGGTTTGAAAGCGGCTTAGCTTGTTTGTTAATGCTGAGCCATGCTCCCTTTACTCATTATAGCATCGTCCACCAGTGAATCTAGCTAGCTGTGCTGTGCCCCAGTATTTGAATCACCCTTGTGAAAGAATGTTACAGACAATTACTTAATTCATTTATTTATTTATTTATGCCACTTTAAGTCACGGCAGATTTCTCTGCGGGAAATTCGGGCTGCTCTCCCTCCCCGGGGAAGAGCGCGTCGCCACAAGAGCAGCGCCACCCTTTTTTTTCTTCTTTTTCCTGTACAGACCTGGACAGACACGTAATAGAGAGAAGAAAGGCTAGGGTTAAGTCATGTGTCTAGGCCAAAGGAAATTACTGACGAAAGAAAGAAAGGAAGGAAGGAAGAAAAGAAAGAAAGAAAAAAAAAAGGGAAAGGGAAAAGGGAAGGGAGGATAAGAAAGAAAAAGAAATAAAGAAAGGAAAAGGAAGGAAGGAAGGAAGGAAGGAAAGGAAGGGAGGAAGGAAAGGAAAGGGAAAGGGAAAGGGAAAAGGGAAGGAAGGGAAGGAAAGGAAAGAAAGAAAGAAGAAAGAAAGAAAGGAAGGAAGGAAGGAGGAAGGAAGAAAAGGACAAAAAGAAAAGGAAGAAAAAGAAAACCAAGCCCCCCAAAAAAACAAAATAAAACAAAAAACAAAACAGAAACAAAAAAGAAAAAGAAAAACAGTTACCAGTCTAATTTCATTTAGTACGTGTAGTATAGTAGTAGTAGTATTGTAGTAGAAAGAAAGTAGTTGATTTCGAGGATAATGGAATAAGCGCTCATGTGCTTTTTATATCTAGTCCCCGTGTGTATGCGGTTTTGTAAATTGTATTATTATTATTATTATTATCATTATTATATCGAGGCTAATGGAATAAGCACTCATGTGTCCTTTTTTACATCCAGTCCCCGTGTGTATGCACTTTTATAAATTTTGTTCTCCGTTCCCACTGGCACACAATGACCTACCCTTACGAAAAGCGGAACAGGTTTTAACGTGTGCACAAGATGTTCTGCGTGCGTTCGCACACGGGACCTCAGTTTATAGTCTCATCCGAAGGACTTTTGGGGGGGAGTGGAGTCTGCACTGATGTTAACTCCAGAGGGAAAATCCTCTTGAACGGGAATCGAACCCGGGTCGTCAGATTGCGAGAGCAATGTTCTAACCCCTTTGGGTATCCTGTCTACCCAAAAGAGAGAGAGAAAAATGAGAGAGAGAGAGAGAGAGGAGAGAGAGAGAGAGAGAGAGAGAGAAGGGGGGGGGGGGGGGGGGAGAGAGAAGGGGGGGGGGGAGAGAAAGAGAAAGAGAAAGGAGAGGAGAGAGAGAGAGAGAGAGAGAGAGGGGAGAGAGAGAGAGAGAGAGAGAGAGAGAGAGGAGAGAGAGAGAAGAGAAGAGACAGGGCCTTGCTTTGCCTAGCCTCATTCAAATGATTTTAATCCATGAATATAGTCTCCCTTGGATCAAAACTTCCACTAAAACTACCCTTTCTTTCCTTGGGTTTTTTTTTCCTGATTTTTGTTGTTTGGTGTGTGTGTGTGTGGGTAGGGAGGGGGTGTTCTTTTTTGTACGTTTCCAAGCTAGAGATCTGAGGTTTCACCAAAAGTGAGATTTAAGCGTACATGACCAGACCCCCCCCCCCCCCCCCCCCCCCCCCTTCCTTCCCAAACTACCACCAGCGTCCTGCCACCACCACCACCACCACCACCAATAAACAACAACAAACACCAGCAACAACAACAATTTTCAACACAATCATGGCAGATGAAAATCCTCAGAGGCCATACTGTGTGCCCCCTGAGTTTACCCCCACCTCCCCCCTCTCTCCTCTCCCTCTCTCTTAACCCTCTCTTCCTCTCTATCTCTCCCTTTTTTCCCTCCCCCTCTCTCTCCCCCTCTCTCTGTCCTCCTCTCTCTCTCTCTCTGTCCTTCTCCCCTCTCCGCCCCCCTCTCTCTCTATCCCCCTCTCCCTCCTTCATTCTCTCCCTCTTTCTCTCTCTCATCTCTCTCTCCCCCCTCCCTCCATCTCTCTTTCCCCCCTCTCTCCCTCCCTCCTTCTCCCTCTCTCCCCCACCTCTCCCTCCCCTTTTCTCCCCCCTCCCTATCTACAAACCCCCTCCCTACCTCCCCCCCTCTCCCTTCCTCCCCCTCCCCCCTCTCTCTCTCCCTCCCTCCCCACTCTCTCTCCCCCTGACTGTGGAGCTAAACGTTGTTGACAAGGACCAACGGAGCTTAGGAGCAGAAAGGAGTACACAAGCTAAACTGGGAATTACGCGAATTTTTCCAACAACATACATCGCCCCCCCCCCCCCCCCCAAGGCATCAGCCAAAGGTCGGGAGAGAAGGGAGAGAGGGAAGGGGAAACAAAGACGGGAGGGGGGGAGAAAGAGAAAGAGAAGAGAGACAGAGACAGAGGGAGGGGAAAATAGACAGGGGAGAGAGAAGGAGAGACAGAGGAGGGGAAAAGAGGGAGGCATAGAGGGAGGGGAGAGACAGAGGAAGGGGGGGGAAAAAAGAGAGACAGACACGACAGAAGGAGGGGGAAGAAAGAGAAGAGAGACAGAGAGGGGAAAGAGAGAGAAGAGGAGGGGAGGAAAACAGATACAGAAAGAGACAGAGGAGAGGGGGGGGGGGGGGAAAGAAGGGGAGGGAGGGCACAGAAAAGACAGACAGAGACAAAGACAATGGCAAATTCTTTTTATTTCGAAGATAATGAATAAGCAACTTCATGTGCTTCTTTTACATCCAGTCCCCCAAAGACACAGAAGACAGGGACAAAGAGTGGGGAGAAAAAAGAGGGGGGAAAGAGAGGGGGGAAAGAGAGGGAGAGAGAGACAGAGAGAGAGAGAGAGAGTAATGGAAGAAACAATATGAGACAGACAGAAACAGTTAGACAGAGACAGACACGGAGAGACAGACAGAGAAACGGAAAACAGCCAAAAAACAAAGTCCAAAGGACAGAAGAATAATCATAAACGCACAACAACATAACTCGCGCTATCAACAAGCACTGGACCGTTTTCTCACAACGACTCTTCTTCTTCGTCGTCGTCGTCGAACGCTCAGACAGCAACTATTGTTGCCTGTTATACGAGCGAAAATGCGTTGGCGCTGCCGTTAAACGCCTGACAAGTCAGGCCCAGCGCATCCGACTTCGGCATAAGAGAGAATTCTTATATTTCAAGTCTTTCTGGGATATGGGGGGGGGAGGGGGGGGGGAGGCAGGAGAATGGACCAAGAAGACAGAAAACAGACAAGAAGGAGATGACAGGAAGAAAAGGAACAAGGCAGAAACAAAGAGAGTGATAGAAAAGAGGAAAATTCTAGCACAGAATTTCCACAAGGTGGGGGAATGCTATTTATACTGACAGGTCCCCCGGCATCCCCACAGGGAAACAACGACTCAAACCACAGTTCGCTTTTTTTCTTTTTAATTCATTTATTTATTATTAAAGTGCCGCTTCATGCTGCGTGCGTCAGCATCACAGAGTCCGTACACTTTTAAAACTTTCTCTCTGTGTGTGTGCATGTAGGCTTGTCTGCCTGTCTGTTCGTCCGCTTGCTTGCCTGCATCTCAGTGTGAATGTGAGTGAGTGAGTGAGTGAGTCACAGTCATGCAGTCATCATCTGCGATCTGCAGCAGGCTATACTACTACTAGGCTAGGGTATGGCAAGTCTGCACTGGGCAGTACACTATACACTATTATACAGTCATAGGGCCTAGCTGGGAAAGATTTACTAGAGTTGCCGGTTTGCATTCAGCACTTAATACGCCTTTTATAATGCCATTAATGGTGTGTGTGTGTGTGTGTGTGTGTGTGTGTGTGTGTGTGTGTGTGTGTGGAGGTGTGGAGGTGTGTGTGTTTGTGGGGTGTTGTGTTTGTAGTGTGTGGTGTGTGTGCGTGGGTGTGTAGTGTGGGTGTGGTTGTGGTTGTGGTTGTGGTGTGGTGTGGTGTGTGTGTTGTGTGTGTGTGTTGTGTGTGTTGTGTTGTGGTGTGGTGTGTGTGTGTTGTTGTGTGTGTTGTAGTGGTTGTGGTGGTGGCGGTGGTGGTGGTGTGGTGTGGTGTGTGGTGTGGTGTGGTGTGGTGTGGTGTGGTGTGGTGTGTGTGTGTGTGTGTGTGTCTGTGATTGTGTATGTGTTTTCTCAGTGTGTTTTGTGTGTGTTGTGTTGTGTGTGTGTGTGTTGTCTGTGATTGTGTGTGTATGTGTTTTCTCAGTGTGTGTTGTGTGTGAGTGTGTGTGTGTGTGTGTTGTCTGTGATTGTGTGTGTATGTGTTTTCTCAGTGTGTGTTGTGTGTGAGTGTGTGTGTGTTGTCTGTGATTGTGTGTGTATGTGTTTTCTCAGTGTGTGTTGTGTGTGAGTGTGTGTGTGTAGGAGGAGGAGTGAGGTGGGGCGAAAAAAAGAAAGATGGGGGGGGGGGGGGGAGCAAGGGGAGGAAACTCGACAAATAGTTGGCAGGGGAGGGCGGGGGCGGGGGTTTGAAACGGGGAAGAGAGGGGGGGGGGGGGGGGGGAGAGGAAAGCCAGTACCTTGCAGATTGCAAAAGCAAAATGATCAAACCATGTCAGTGCTCTCTCTCTCTCTCTCTCTCTCTCTCTCTCTCTCTCTCTCTCTCTCTCTCTCTCTCTCTCTCTCTCTCTCTCTCTCTCTCTCTCTCTCTCTTCATGATCTCCTGCAGTTTTACCTTGGCTGACAGTGTGTGTGTCGCAGAGACTTGACACAAGAAAGGCTGGGAATGTCGTAACAAGTCTGGACAGTAAAGAGTTTCGTGATAGGCTGTACATGATGAAGATCAATGCCGTGGTTTCCATGTCATGTAATTGCGTCGCGCTGCGACGCTTCGCTGCTGTATGAGCTTATCAGCTTAACAGTAATAAAAATTTTGTTATCATTCTCTCTCTCTCTCTCTCTCTCTCTCTCTCTCTCTCTCTCTCTCTCTCTCTCTCCTCCTCCTCCTCCCTCCTCTTCTTCTTTTTCTTCCTTCTTCTTCTTCTTCTTCTTCCCATGAAGATGAAGGTGCATCAATGTCTTACTGCCACATTGGCGTTGGTTTCAACAAATTATTCAAGAAAAGTGTCGTCAAAAACACAAGCACAACTCTGAAAAGACAACAAGTAAACTTATAAAAATAATAAGTCTTGTCATAATTTACACATGTTTTGTCATAATCCACATATGTTTTGTCATAATTCACGTATGTACACACACGTTGTGACAGGTGATTTCACAGTATTTTAATAATAATAATAATAATAATAAATGGAATTTATATAGCGCTATATCTTGCAGAGACAAATAAAATGTGTAATGAGAGCAACCGTTTATTTATTTATCTTTTATTTCGAGGACAATGGAATAAGCACTCACGCGCTTTTTTTTACATCCAGTCCCCGTGTGTATGCAGTTTTGTAAACTTTCTCATCCATTCCCACCAGCAAACAATGGCCTACTCTTCCGAAAAGCGGAACAGGTTTTAACGTGTGCGCAAGATGTTCTGAGTGCGTTCGCGCACGGGACCTCAGTTTTATAGTTTAATCGAAGGACTTTTGGGGAGAATGGAGTTAATAATAATAATAATAATAAATGGAACTTATATAGCGCTATATCTTGCAAAGACAAATCAAAGCGCATGCATTCAACCTAATCTTACACAGTCATGCAATCAATGATAAATAATCAAAAGTTTAAACAAACAGATATTTACAAACATGGTGCGATGCAGACAAAATCTATGAAATAAAATTTCGATAGTCAAATGTTTTTCAAAAGCACACATACACTCGCACAGGCCGTATACTTTAGCAGGGTGATAGAACATGGGTTAGATATGAAACAGGAGGGGGGAAGTCTTAGGTTTGAAATAAATATGTTTTGAGGCTGGATTTAAAAGTGTCATAACTAGGTTTCTGGCGAAGAGAGAGAGGAAGGTTGTTCCAGATGGATGGACCAGAAATAGAGAATGAGCGGAGGCCAACAGTGGATTGGTTGAATCTAGGTATACGTAGGCACAAGGTATCTGCAGTAGATCGGAGGGAACGTGAAGGAGTGTACAGGTTAAGACATTCACATAGGTAGGAAGGTGCAGTTTTGTGGAGACATTTGTAACAGAGGGTATTGATTTTATAATCTACTCTCTGTGTCACAGGCAGCCAGTGGAGAGATCGCAAGAGAGGGGTAATGTGCTCAGATTTTTTCTTTCTGAGAACTAGTCGAGCTGCGGAGTTTTGTATACGTTGAAGGGAGTGGATAGATGTTGCTGGCAGACCAGCTAAAAGAGAATTGCAATAGTCCAGACGTGAGAGAATGAGAGAAGTGACAAGTTTGGCTGTTGCATCAGTGGACAGGTACTTTCGAATTGCACTAATACGCCGTAATTGATAGTAGCACGACTGACAGGTCTGGTTGGCACTGATGTTAACCCCAGGGGGAAAATATCCCCTTGAACAGGATTCGAACCCAGGTCAGCAGATCACGAGCGCAATGTCCAACGCTCTAACCAACCAGGCCACCTCGTTTCAAATGGACATGCAAGATACCAACAAATCTACTGTTTGACTTCTCGTCAAAAGGATGTATACATACAAACTGGCGTTAAGTATAAAACTGCACACACACAAAGAAAGATAGAAGTTTTTGACCTATGAATGCATTCAATATATTCTATTCATTCGTTTATATCTCAGCTCGATTGTCCAGAACTCGCGCGCGCGCGCGCGCGCGCGCGCGCGTGCGTGCGTGCGTGCGTGCGTGCGTGCGTGCGTGCGTGCGTGCGTGCGTGCGTGCGTGCGTGCGTGCGTGCGTGCGTGCGTGCGTGCGTGCGTGCGTGCGTGTGTGTGTGTGTGTGTGTGTGTGTGTGTCAAAGTCAGACTTTTATTTTCAGATGATGTGTATGTGTTTTATTTATTTATTTATTTTATTTTATTCTTTTATATCGAGGATAATGGAATAAGCACTTGTGTGCTTTTTTACATCCAGTCCCCGTGTGTTTAAGGTTTTGTCAATTCTGTCATCTGTTCCCACCGGCACACAATGGCCTACTCTTACGAAAAGCGGAACAGGATTTAACGTGTGCGCAAGATGTTCTGCGTGCGTTCGCGCGCGCGCGCGTGTGTGTGTGTGTGTGTGTGTGTGTGTGTGTGTGTGTGTGTGTGTGTGTGTGTGTGTGTGTGTGTGTGTGTGTGTGTGTGTGTGTATGTGAGTGAGTGAGTGAGTGAGTGAGTGTATGCGTGCGTGTGAGAGAGCGTGCGTGTGTGCCAGAACTCGTGTGTGTGCGTGCGTGCGTGCGTGCGTGCGTGCGTGCGTGCGTGCGTGCGTGCGTGTGTGTGTGTGTGTGTGCGCGCGTGTGTGTTTTGATGAAAATCAATTTCCTGTCTCTTAAAAGTTAAATGTGGCGTTACTGATGATAGAACATTCTTTGACCGTCTTACCATAATTATGCAATATGGGGAGGGGGACAGAGGAGGGGGGATGGTTCGGGGAGGAAGAGGGGTTTGGAAGGGGGGGGGGGGGTAACACACCTGGGATCGGTTTCAAACGTGCTGGCACAGGTGGTAGAAATTAGGCAGACTAATTAATTTTTAGAGGGGAAAAAGAAGATGCGCAAACTCAACTCTCTGTCTGTCTGTCTGTCCGTCGATCCGTCCGTCCGTCCCTCCCTCCCTCCCTCTCTCTGCTTTATATTTGTGTAAAGCCTTTAGAATGAGAGATATCTTGGTTTCTTAAGTCATATTTTTGTAACTGATTTTTTTTTATTGTGGTGGTTGTGGTTGTACAATAACATATTGGGGGGGTTTTGTGCTTCCTTATTTTTCTCACTAAAATACTAAGCAGTTCAGCAACCCCCTTTCATGTATGGGCCAATGGCCTTTCTGTGAATAAATCCTTCGAGTTCGAGTTGAGTTCTCTCTCTCTCTCTCTCTCTCTCTCTCTCTCTCTCTCTCTCTCTCTCTCTCCCATGCATGTTTTCTCTTTTTTCTTCCATTTTTCATGGGGGCCTGGTGTAAAGAAGCTTCTGGCTTATCCATAATTATACCCTCAAAAAAACATTCGAGTTCGAGTCTCTCTCTCTCTCTCTCTCTCTCTCTCTCTCTCTCTCTCTCTCTCTCTCTCTCTCTCTCTCTCCCCTCCCTCCCTCCCTCTGGATAGTCTTGTGGTTAGAGTGATGCGCATTGCGTTCGTGATCTGCTGACCCGGGTTCGAATCTCGTTCAAGAGGATTTTTCCTCTGAAGTTGACATCAGTGCCGACTCCACTCTCCTTAAAATGTCCTTCAGGTGAGACAATAAACCGAGGTTCCGTGGGCGAATTACGCAGAACGTCTTGCGTACAAGTTTAAAAACCCGTTCCGCTTTTCGGAAGAGTAGGCCATTGTGTGCCGGGTGGGAAGGGATGACAAAATTTACAAACCTGCATATACACGGGGACTGGATTTAAAAAAAGAAAAGCACATGAGTGGTTATTCCATTATGCTCAAATAAAAGAATAAAATTTTAAAAAACCCAACTGAAATCTCTCTCTCTCTCTCTCACACACACACACACTCACTTTCTTTCTCTCTCTCTCTTTCTCTCTCTCTCCCTCCCTCCCTCCCTCCCTCCCTCCCTCCCAGAACCGCACTTCTCAAGTTTACAGTCTCATCCGAAGGACTGTTACCACCAATATTGTGTGAAGGATTTCAAAGAAGACGAGGTTCATTTTGTACCTTCTTGCATGCTCAAAACCTGAAAAGACAGTCATCACGTCTCACACACAAAAAACGATTTACTGCAACAAACTAACTAGTCCAGGCATCTCAGCCTGGTTTCAGCTGCAACAGGGACCGATTATGGATGTAGACAGAC
>CM054149.1:5770966-5773466 GCA_028751875.1 Rapana venosa
GAGTGTGTGTGTGTGTTTGTGTGTGTGTGAGAGAGAGAGAGAGAAAGAGAGAGAGTGTGTGTGTGTTTTTGTGTGTGAGAGAGAGAAAAGAGAGAGTGAGTGTGTGTGAGAGAGAGAGAGAAAGAGAGGAGAGAGGAGAGAGTGTGTGGGGTGTGTGTGTGTGTTTAGAGAGAGAGAGAGAGAGAGTGTGAGTGGGTGTATGTGTGTGCGTGTGTATGAGAGAGAGAGAGGAGAAAGAGAGAACGCACGCATGCGTCCACGCGCCTGCGTGTGTGTAAGAGCACATGCGCGCATGTGTACAGTCGTTCGCGCACTTACACACATAACTGTATGTTTAGTATGCGTTGCAGCACACATGTTTCAAATATCCATAATTTTGTTTTCAAAGCATTCAAAGTATTTTGAAGCCAAAGTACAGAAATCGATGCACGATAGTATCTTAACAGAAAATCTTTGACATGCCCTCCTCTCCTCCCCTCCCCTCCCCTCCCCTCCCACTTCCCCGCTTTTCAATCCCTCCCAACCACATAATTATTATATTATCACCGGACAGTGAATGCTTTTGATAACAGCATAGTCGGAAGTGATAATGCTATCACGGTTGCTGATTTTGTTTTATCTCGAATATCTTTGCGTATACTAGAAATCTGTGTGTGTGTGTGTGTGTGTGTGTGTGTTGTGTGTGTGTGTGTGTGTGTGTGTGTGTGTGTGTGTGTGTGTGTGTGTGTGTGTGTGTGTGTGTGTGTGAGAGAGAGAGAGAGAGAGAAAAGAGAGAGAGAGAGATGTGTGTGTGTGTGAGTGTGTGTGTGTGTGTGTGAGTGTGTGTGTGTGTGTTGTGTGTGTGTGTGTGTGTGTGTGTGTGTGTGTGTGTGTGTGTGTGTGTGTGTGTGTGTGTGTGTGTGTGTGTGTGTGTGAGTTAGAGTGTTAGTGTGTGTGTGTGTGTGTGTGTGTGTGTGTGTGTGTGTGCGCGCGCGCCTCAACTGCATCGCTATTTGACGAAAGATGGACGGGTTTTTTATGTGTGCACAACATGAGAGCGCGTCGCCACAAGAGCAGCGCCACCCATTATATGTTTCTCTTCTGGTCTGCATGTGCATTCCTTTCCATATCAGAATGGCTTTTTTTCTTCAGAATTTTGCCAGGAACAACTCTTTATTACCGTGGGTTCTTTTACGCGCACTAAATGCACACAGGACTTCGGTTTATCGTCTCACACGAAAGACTAGCACCCAGACCACCACTCACGGTCTAGTGGATGGGGCGAAAGTTTCGGGAGCAAACGAGGATCGAACCCGGACCTTTGGCTCTCTAGGCAGGTGCGTTACCTCTAGACCACCTTAGCTGCAGGCTAGGCATCTTCCTGTGTCCGCATTCCAACCTAACGTTCATATGAATGGCGAGATCTTTAACGTGCAAAGATATATTTTTTTTCTTTTTTTAAAAAACTTTTTTATTCAGTTTTTATTTTTACATTGCACAGTTATACGGATACTGTTTTTTTTGTTTTAAGGCGCATATACAGGAAAGTCATCAAGGCACTCGCAGGTCTGCACTTGTGTTGGCCTGGAAGGCAATAAAAAGCCCCCTTCAATCCCCCCCCCCCCCCCCCCCCCCCCCCCCCCCCCCCCACCCCCCACAAACGCTTACGAAAATAGTGCTCCACTTGGCTCAGAAAAATTGTTAAAAACATAGAGAAGCAAATCTGTAGTCTGATGAGATAAGAGAAAGGCAGACCATCAGAAAGTCAGCAATACAGACAGACAGACAGAGACAGAGAGAGAGAGAGAGGAGAGAGAGGAGAGAGACAGAGAGAGAGAGAGGAGAGAGAGAGAGAGAGAGAGAGGAGATGAGAGAGAGAGAGAGAGATGAGAGAGAGGAGAGAGAGAGAGAGAGAGATTAACTTTAAAAAAAAGAAAGAAATAGAAGACAGAAAGAAAAAAGAAAGGAAGAAAGGTTAGACAGACAGAGGCAGAGAAAGAAACAGAATGAGACGGACATACAAACAAAACTACAGAGAAAGGAGGAAAGAAAGAAAGAAAGAAAGAAAGAAAGAAAAGAAAAAAGTAAGAAAGAAAGAAAGAAAGAAAAAGAAAAGAAAGAAAGAAAAAAAGAGAAAAGAAAGAGAGAAAACAAGAAAGAAAGAAAGATAGATAGAAAGAAAGAAAGAAAGAAAAGAAAGAATAAGAAAAGAAAAGAAAGAAAGAAAAGAAAGAAAGAAAGAGAAGAAAGAAAGAAAGAAGAGAGAGAGAGAGAGAGAGAGAGAGAGAGAGAGTGAGAGAGAGAGAGAGAGAGACAGACAGACAGACGGGACAGACAGACAGACAGACAGTAAAGAAAAGAACAACCAACAACAACTAACAACAACTACTAATTACTAATGAGAAAAATAATATTAAAAAATATGAACAGCCAGTCTGACAGAGACTAAAAGACCACTCCCCCCCCCAACCCCCCACAACCACTAATTACTCATGAGTAAGGAAGAAAAATAAGGAATGAC
>CM054149.1:5778466-5783466 GCA_028751875.1 Rapana venosa
GCACAGAAAATTAAAACAAGACAAACTACACACCAAAACACAACACACACAAACACACACACACACAACACACACACACATTCGTAGCACAGCAAAACAAACCATCTCTCTCTCTCTCTCTCTCTCTCTCTCTCTCTCTCTCACACACACACACACACCACACACACACCACACCCCAAACACACACACGCAAACACACACACACACAGAGTTGTGGGAAAACAAACCAAACGCACACACACACGAACACACACACACACCCCGCGCGCGCGCGCGCGCACACACACACACACACACCACCCCACACACACACACACACACACACACACACAACAAAACACACACACACCTCCGAGTTTTAACCAAAAACCAACAACAATACCTTACCCTTCCCCCAAACCCAAATGCTGACTTACTTTAAACACAATAGAAAGAACTTAATGCGAAAATAATTCAGGATTAACACACGCACACATACACGCACACACACACTCCTCTTCTCTCTCTCTCTCTCTTTTCTCTCTTTTCTCTCTCTCTCTCTCTCTCTCTCTCTCTCTCTCTTCTCTCTCTCTTTTCTTTCTCACACACACACACACACACACCACACACAACCACACAAACACAAAACACACACACACACACACAAAAACCAAAGGGCCCCGGATTGCAAAAGTAAACATGCAAAATGTTTCTTTTCCTTCTTCTTTCCTTTTTGCATAATTATCATCATACCAACAGGGAAAAAACAAACATAATTACCCACGAGCTAGAATGCACTTCTGTCAGCAACAAAATTAACTCCCTAGAGTCCGAAATGACAGCCATTAATTTACAATACTCCATCAGAAACCAGTTACAGGCGAGAAAGTCCCTTTTTGTTATGCATGGGAGACAATTTCACTTAAATGCAAGTAGTACTGAGTTGTCTCATAAGGGGACTAAAACTTATGAAACTTTAAAGCGAAACGTTTTAGAATTAGACATGAATGCACTCGTTTGTAGTATTTTTTCATTTTTTTTATTCTTTTATTTCGAGGATAATGGAATAACCACACGTGTGCTTTTTTTACATTTAGTCCCGGTGCGTATGCAGTTTAGTAATTTTTTTAAAGACTGGAGGTATCTGGAATATTGTGCTCTGATTCCCAAGAGTATATGACTAACAGAGGAAAGCCCTCTACTTTGGAAGTCCGAGAGAGGGTACAAGATTCAGCGCTATATAAATTCCATATATTATTATTATTACCATTATTAAAAATGGTTCCAGAACTGTGTGGGCAGGACCCGTGCTTTCTGCAACCACGTATTGGGCCGTGTCCTTCCCTCCGTCTGATAACCAGGGTCCCTAAAGATCTTCTCTACGGAGAACATGCGCAGGGAAAACGTCCCACAGGCAGACCACAGCTGCGATTCAAAGACGTGTACAAGAGGGGGCTTAGAAGCCCTGAACATCGCCGACCAGAACAACTGGGAAGCAACAGCCCTTGAGGAGTTAACCTGGAGAGTGACTGTGCAGAAAGGTCTCTCCCAAGTTGGAAGAGACACTTGCACGAGGCAAAGAGAAGGAGAAGAAAGGCTGCAGCCCAGGCAGGCAGACAGACAGACCAGCATTGTCACACTTCATCTGTGCCTTCCTCTGCCATAGGCTGTCTGTCATTCCCGTGTGGGACTGGCCAGCCACACCCGACGCTGTACCTGAATGAATAACACCTAGAGCGCAACTCCACAGTCTTCCCAGACTGAAGGAAGCCTAAAGACACCTTTTCCTGTCAGGCTTATACTTCGATTTTTTCATACACTCCGTCAGAATCACTGTAGAGAAGTTTTCAGATACTCTTCCTTAGCATACGAGGGTTTTACACACAAATATATTAGATTTGATTTACCACTTTTTTCTGTCAAGGCTATTTCTCTGCATGAAATACGACCTGCTCTGCTTGGTTGTGTTCTTTGGGGAAGAGAAAGTTTAGTTCTTTAGAAACGGGAAACGAACTGTACTTAATCGTTGTCTCTCTAACAGTTTAACTGATAAAGCGTCTTTATGTCTTGGTTATTTCTATTTTTCCCCTAAAAAAAAATCTTTTTTTACAATATCGAGAAGCAAACTATACTTTGTGATCGTTTCTATATCAGAGTAACTGGTAAACTATACTCATGTTTATCTTTTTTTCTTGGAAACGAGTTGTGCAATACCATAAAACGATCTGTACTTCGTGATAGTTTCTCTTGGTGAAACTTTTCCCCCATCCATTAGACCATGAGTGGTGGTCTGGGCGCTAGTCTTTCGGATGAGACGATAAACCGAGGTCCCGTGTGTTGCACAAAATTATTCAGCGCACGTAAAAGAACCCACGGCAACAAGGGAGTTGTCCCTAGCAAAATTCTTAGAACAAGCCACTCTGATAGGCAAACAAATACAGATCAAAAACAAAAAAAGAAAGAGTGGCGCTGCCCTTGTGGCGACGCGCTCTCCCCGGGGAGAGCAGCCAAATTTCACGCAGAGAAATCTCATGACTTAAAGTGGTATAAATGAATAAATAAATATATATAAAAAATAAATAAATAAAATAGCAAAACACTTCTATGTGTTTACCTAATTTGTTTGGCAAGACTTTTTTCACTGGAATTTATTTTTCCAAGTCCTAACACGAACTGGAAAGGAGCTGTACTTGATCACACTGCCAGCTGCAGTCTCTATTGCAAAGTGGTTGGCCAGACACGTTTTATGCTGTGATGGCTTTTAGCGATGGAGATGTTATCGCCCTTTGACGAGCTGCCTTACAGCACTTCCACACACACTTAGCAATCGTCCATGCATACCAAAGCACAAACACACGCACGCGTGCGTGAACCAGCAAATGCGCGCATGCATGCGTGCCTGCATAATCACGCGCGCACGCGCACACACACACACATATACACACACACATTTATACATTCATACACACGCGCGCAAGCACGAGTGAGAGAGAGACAGACAGACAGAGACGGAGAGACAGACAGACAGAAAGACAGAGACTGGCAAACAGAGGCAGAAACACAAACAGACAGGGAGAGAGACTGGCGCAGAGACAGATTTGCACAGGCACGCAGGCAGGCTGTCTGCAGGCAGACAGACAGACAGACAGAGACACAGAAGTCAGGCAGGCACAATAAAGCAAAGAGGGACAGCAACACACAAGCAGAAGAAACAAGCACCTCTCTCTCTCTCCCTCCCTCCCTCTTTCTCTGTCTGTCTGTCTGTCTGTCTGTCTGTCTGTCTGTCTGTCTGTCTGTCTGCTCTGTCTGTCTCTCTCTCTCTCTCTCTCTCTCTCTCTCTCTCTCTCTCTCTCTCTATATATATATATATATATATATATATATATATATATATATATATATTGTGTGTGTGTGTGTGTGTGTGTGCGTGCGTGCGTGCGTGCGTGCGTGCGTGCGTGCGTGCGTGCGTGTGTGTGTGTGTGCGTGTGTGTTCCTTGGCTAAACTCAAAGTTCACTGATTTAACCCGCCATTATTAAGGCAACTGCATTCCTATGTCGGAGTTGATGCCTAGACACACCAGTCTGCACGCGTTTAGAAAACACATTCTCATCCGTTCCTACAGGCACATATGGCCCACTCTTTCAAAAGGTGGAACGGGTTCTAACATGTGCGCTCGCACATGGTACCCCGGTTTATAGTTTCATCGTAAGGCTACCTGTCCATTACATATAGATATAGATAAATAGACAGAAAGACAGACACAGACAGACAGACAGACAGACAAGATAAGATAAGATAATATAAGATAAGATAAGATAAGGTAAGGTAAGGTAAGGTAAGGTAAGGTAAGGTCAGTCATGTCAGGTCAGGTCAGATCAGATCAGATCAGATCAGATAGATAGATAGATAGATAGAAAGATAGGATAACATAAGATAAGATATATAAGATAGATAGATAGATAGATAGATAGATAGATAGATAGATAGATAGATAGAAAGACAGACCGACAGATAGATAGACAGACAGATAGATAGATAGATAGATATATAGATAGATAGATAGGGAGATAGATAGATAGATAGATAGATAGATAGATAGATAGATAGATAGATAGATAGATAGATAGATAGATAGATAGATAGATAGATAGGTAGATATTTATTTTATTTATTTATTTTTATTTATTTTATTTTACTCTTTTATATCGAAGATAATTGAATAAGCACTTGTGTGCTTTTTTACATCCAATCCCCGTGTGTATGCGGTTTTGTCAATTCTGTCATCTGTTCCTCACCGGCACACAATGGCCTACTCTTACGAAAAGCGGATAGATAGATAGATAGATAGAATAGATAGATGGATAGATAGATAGATAGATAGATAGATAGATAGATAGATAGATAGATAGATAGATAGATAGATAGATAGATAGATAGATAGATAGATAGATAGATAGATAGATAGATAGATAGATAGATAGATAGATAGATAGATAGATAGATAGATGTGTGTGTGTGTGTGTAGCACAGATAAAAGGCCGAGAAAGAAAACAACAAAGTAATAACTGAAGGAAAAACAGAAAGAAAAGGAAAGAAGAATAGAAAGAAAGACAGAAGGAAGGAAGGACAAGGGAAAGACCCAAAAAAAGACCGCTACTTCCACATTCATTACCGCCCCCCCCCCCCTCCCCCCCACCACCACCACCAACAACAACAACAGGATCAACTTTCCCAACCAGAAAACGATTTGCAGAAGCAACAGCACAAGAAGTAAATGAACAGAAACAAACAACAACAACAACAATACCAAAACTGCATGGACAGTGCCAAAACCAGTCCACAAAAACTCTCTCTCTCCTCTCTCTCTCTCTCTCTCTCTCTCTCTCTCTCTCTCTCTCTCCGTGCTAAGCGAACAAGCACGTGCAGCAATGAGCACATATTACATTACACGCACAGTGCAGACGAGCACAGTGACATAGACTCGCTCTGTAGATTGCTGATAAACACTCCGTCAGGGAAG
>CM054149.1:5785966-5795966 GCA_028751875.1 Rapana venosa
AAGAAGTCGCACAGGTCTTTAAAAAAACAACAATACTTTTCAACAAAAGCCGATTGTCACACACACGTACACACACCAAAAACGCCAGCAATCCAGCCCAGCCTTCTTCCTTCCCCTCCACAACAACGTACGTACGTACACACATACCTACGTACCAGCAACACAACTAGCTAGCTGCCAAGCCAGTAGCGAGCGACAGGTAAGGAAACGGTGCAAGCTTGCACATGTATCCCCTGTGTCTTATTTGCAAAGAGGGTGTAGGTATGCAGCACAAACACACCGAAGAAGCCACGCAAGGAGGAGGCTTTAAGTGTCCGACGATGACCTCCAAAACAGCAGAGGAGGCAGCTGCTGTTTTGGAAAAGTGGGCATAAGGACAGTCAGCGTTGATGTTCTCCAAAGGCCAACCAGCCCCCAGGGCTGCAGCACATAAGGACTGTGCAAGTCAAGCCTCCTAGTCAGAGAGTCATAGTCGATCACTAAAAACTAAGCTGTAAAGTGGAATTCCATGAGTGGGAAAGCCACTGGTCATACAGCCTCTCACTTTGCTGTTGCCCCCAGCGTCAATGGTTTAATCAAGAACTATGATAAAGCCCACAGGAGGTATAGTGGTTAGATTGATGGCTTTGATTGATTTATTTATTTGTCCATTTATTCATTTGTCCATTTATTCATTTATATATATTTGAGGAGGAGGCTTTAAGTGCCGTAAGTTCAGGGTGTATAGTGGTTAGATTGATGGCTTTTATTTATTTATTTATTTGTCCATTTATTCATTTGTCCATTTATTCATTTATATATTTGAGGAGGAGGCTTTATGTGCCGTAGTTCAGGGTGTATAGTGGTTAGATTGATGGCTTTGATTGATTTATTTGTTTGTCCATTTATTGATGTGTCTATTTATTCATTTATATAATTATTTGAGGAGGAGGCTTTAAGGGCCGTAAGTTCAGGGTGTATAGTGGTTAGATTGATGGCTTTGATTTATTTATTTGTTTGTCCATTTATTCATGTGTCTATTTATTCATTTATATAATTATTTGAGGAGGATGCTTTAAGGGCCGTAAGTTCAGGGTGTATAGTGGTTAGATTGATGGCTTTGATTGATTTATTTATTTGTCCATTTATTCATTTGTCCATTTATTCATGTATATATTTGAGGAGGATGCTTTAAGGGCCGTAAGTTCAGGGTGTATAGTGGTTAGATTGATGGCTTTGATTGATTTATTTATTTGTCCATTTATTCATTTGTCCATTTATTCATGTATATATTTGAGGAGGATGCTTTAAGTGCCGTAAGTTCAGGGTGTATAGTGGTTAGATTGATGGCTTTCATTGATTTATTTCTTTGTCCATTTATTCATTTGTCCATTTATTCATTTATATATTTGAGGAGGAGGCTTTAAGTGCCGTAAGTTCAGGGTGTATAGTGGTTAGATTGATGGATTTGATTTATTTGTCCGTTTATTCATTTATATATATATATTTATCTAATTAATTTTTTATTTTTGTATTTTGATGATAATGGAATAAGCACTCCTGTGCTTGTTTACACCTAGTCCCCGTCTGTTTGCAGTTTCGTAAAATTGTGTCTTCCGATCCCACCGGCACACAATGGTCTACTCTTCCGAAAAGCGGAGCAGGTTCTAACGTGTGCGCAAGATGTTCTGCGTGCGTTCGCGCACGGGACCTCGGTTTATAGCCTCATTTGAAGGACTTTTTGGGTGGAGTGATGTCTGCACTGATGCTAACTCCAGGGAAAAATATCCCCTTGAACGGGAATCGAACCCAGAGAGAGAAGAAAGAAAGACAGAAAGAGAGAAAGAAAGACAGACAGACAGACAGACAGAAAGAAAGAAAGAAAGAAGACAGAAGGAAAGAAGAAAAGCAAATGAAAGGAAAAATAGAAAAGAAAAGACAGAAAGAAAGAAGAAAAGCAAATGAAAGAAAAAACAGAAAAGAACAGAAAAGACAGAAAGAAAGAAAAAGGGAAAAAAGAAAGAAAAAGAGAAAAAAAGAAAGAAAGAAAAAAGGAAGAACAGAAAAGAAAAGAAAAGAAAGCAAAAGAAAGAGCAAAAAAACAAACAAACACAAACCAAAAAATACAACAAGCAACAAAAAAAAAAAGACACTTCTTCTAAGTACATCACCATAGGCGCTGACTATCTCCACTACACTACGCCTGGATTTGAAAGATAAGACCGAGCACTATCTCCCACAGCAGTGCCAGAGGGTACAGGGTGGAATTCCACCCTGAACTGAAAGACACTCTGGCAGAGAGTGAACCTACCAAACAGCAGGTGAACCATCACAGCTCCCTGCGGTAATACAATACAAATACACACACACACTAACACACACACACACTTACACACACACACACACTTACACACACACACACACACACACACACACACACACACACACACACACACACACACACACACACACACACTCACTCACTCACACACACTAACACACAACACACACATAACACACACTAAACCACACACACACACACACACACACACACATCTGCTTTTCTCCAACCATGCCCTCCTGAAAGAAGAGGAGAGGAAGAGGGGGGAGGGAAGGAGAGGAGAGGAGAGAGAGAGGAAAGGAGAGGAGAGAAGAGGGGAAGGGAGGAGAAGAGAGGAGGAGAGGTGAGGGGAGGGTAAGGAGGGGAGGGGAGGGGAGGAGAGGAGAGGAGGGGAGAGAAAGGAAAAGAAAAATAAGAGGAGAGAAGAAAAGAGAAGAGAAGAGGAGGAGAGGACAGGACAGGAGAGAGAGAAAAGAGAAGAGAAAGTGAAGAGAAGAGAGAGAAGAGGGAAGAGAAGAGAAGAAGAGAGAGAAGAGAGAAAGAGAGTAGAGAAAGAGAAGAGGAGAAAAGAGAGAGAAGAAGGGAGAGGAGAGAAGAGAAGAGAAGAGGAGAGAAGAGAAGAGAGAGGAAAGAGAAGAGAAAGAGAAGAGAAGAGGAAGAGGAGAGGAGAGGAGAGAAGAGAAGAGAAGAGAAGAGAAGAGAAGAGAAGAGAAGAGAAGAGAAGAGAAGAGGAGGAGAGGTCAGGACAGGAGAGGAAAAAGAGAAGAGAAGAGGAGGAGAGGACAGGACAGGAGAGGAGAAAGAGAAGAGAAAGTGAAGAGAAGAGAAGAGAAGAGAAGAGAAGAGAAGAGGAGAGAAGAGAAGAGAAGAGAGGAGAGAAGAGAAGAGAAGAGGAGAGAAGAGAGAGAGAGAGAAGAAGAGAAAGAGAAAGAGAAGAGAAGAGAAGAGAAGAGAAGAGAAGAGAAGAGAAGAGGAGAGGAGAGGAGAGGAGGAGGAGAGGAGGGAGAGGAGAGGAGAGAGAGGAGAGAGAGGAGAGGAGAGGAGAGGAAGAGGAGAGAGAGGAGAGGAGAGGAGAGGAGAGGAGAGGAGAGGAGAGGAGAGGAGAGGAGAGGAGAGGAAGGAGAGGAGAGGAGAGGAGAGGGAGGCGAGGAGTAGAGGGCTATTTGCTGAGGAGTTAGGATCGAGAGGGAGCGCTACGACGTGCTATAGCGAAGAGAAGTATGTAGAGAAGACGGAGTTTATAGCAAAGCAGAAAAGGCAAGAGAAGAACAAGAGGATGAGAAGCGAGCGAAAAAAGAGAAGAGAACGCACTGGCATACCCCGGATAGGGTGAGCCCCTGGCGAAAAAGAGAGAGGATGACGAGATGCAAGCAACCGATCAGAGGCGAGGGCGCGGCGGCCGACAGGTCTAGGCAGTGCGGACTGACGAAAGCCTACAAAGAGAAAAGGAAGATCAGTAGCCAAACACAGTATACAAAACAAAGCAGCCAAGCCAACACCTCGGGGATCACCCACACTAATACACTCTGTCCTCACTTCATCACACCTGGAGAATCACTACTGGGAGACTGACAGCACGCACTGGAGGATAAACTGCTATTGCGCACAGGGCCTGAAGTCTTCTTCTCTTTATTGTCGCTGAACGCTCAGACAGCAACTACTGTAGTCTGTCGTCTGAGCAAAACTGCGCTGCGCTGCCGTGAATTAAGCGGCTACCTTCATGGTGGGTAAAACAATTTTAAAAAGGTCGCAAAATGTCCTCGGTTGGTGAACCCCAGAGCTAGAGAGGTATCCAAGGTTTGAAAAACAATATCTTCAACACAGATGTGATTCACATTTTGGTTTTTTTTAAAAACAGCTTTGAAAAGAAAGGAAGGAAGGAAGGAATGAAGAAGGAAGGAAGGAAGGAAGGAAGGAAGGAAGGAAAGAAAGAAAGAAAGAAAGAAAGAAAGAAAGGAAGGAAGAAGAAAGAAGAAAGCAAGCACGAAGAAAAGGAAGGAAAGAAAGAAAGAAAGAATGAAGGAAGAAAAGAAAGAAAGAAAGAAAGCATGACGGAAAGAAAGAAAGCAAGCAAGCAAGCAAGAAAGAATGAATGAATGAATGAATGAATGAATGAATGAATGAATGAAGCAAAGAAACCAGGAGGAAGGAAAGAAGAAAGGACAGATTGAAGGAATAAAAAAAATATTTTTTTTAAAACAGGAAAAGGAAAGAAGAAAGAAAGAACGAAAGAAAGGGAGGGAGGGAGGGCCGAAAGAGGGAGGGAGGGAGGAAGGAAGGAAGCAAGCAAGCAAGCAAGCAAGCAAGTAAGCAAGCAAGAAAGGAAGCAAGAAGGAAGGAAACAAAGAAAGAAAGGAAGAAAGAATTTAAAGCTAACATCATCAACAACAGCACACCACACAAAAAAGAAAGAGTGACAGAAAATGAAAGAAAAGAAGGGGAAAAAAACAAAGAAACCAAAGAGGAAGGAAAGAAGAAAGGACAATTTGAAGGAATAAAAGGATTAAAAAACGGAAAAGTAAAAAAAGAAAGAAAGAAAGAACGAACGAACGAAAGAGAAGAAAGAAAGAAAGAAAGAAAAGAAAGAAAGAAAGGAAGAAAGAAAGAAAGAAAGGAAGGAAGGAAGGAAGGAATAAAATAGGAAAAAAGCAAAGGAAGAAAGAAAAGAAAGAAAGAAAGAACAAAATAGAGGAAGAAAGAAAGAAGAAACAGAAAGAGACACAGAAAGAAAGAATGAAAAAGAAAGAAAAGAATGAAGAAAAAAAAAGGAAACATAGAAAGGAAAATAATAGAGAAAAATATACAGAAAGAAAGAAACAAACAAGAGCCCCCTCCATCCACACACACACACACACACACACACACACACACACACACACACACACACACACACACACACACACACACTCACTCACTCACTCACTCTCTCTCTCGGGATAGCCTAGTGGTTAGAACATTGCGCTCGCAATCTGACAACCCGGGTTCGATTCCCGTTCAAGGGGATATTTTCCCCTAGAGTTAACATCAGTGCAGACTCCACTCTCCCCAAAAGTCTTTCGGGTGTGACTATAAACCCGAGGCCCTGTGTTCGAACACAAGCAGAACATCTTGCGCACACGTTAAATCCTGTTCCGCTTTTCGTAAGAGTAGGCCATTGTGTGCCGGTGGGAACGGATGACGAAATTGACAAAACCGCATGATGGACTGGATGTAAAAAAGCACATAAGTGCTTATTCCATTATCCTCGATATAAAATAATAAATAAATAAATCTTTCACACGCACGCACGCACGCGCGCGCGCGCGCGCACACGCACACGCACACACACACACACACACACACACAAACCTCCCCTCCCACACACACACACCCACACACACTTCCCAACTCTTAGAAGAAAAGCAGCACGTGCAACAGGGACCGAGGCAGCAGACGATGCAGAAACCAACACAACATTGCATACCGGCACACAACACTGCCAGCTGCCTCACCTGCATACACACCGCAGCACAAGCAAGGAAGGCAGGCAGACAGGCACACAACTTAGGCAAGGTTGCCCAAATTTACCAAGGGTGGTATCATAATATAATATTATATTATATTATAATAACCACGTGTACCCATCAACCACATGGAAAACGAATAATACGCGCGTGTGGACGCATGCACACATGTACGTGCATGCAGGCAGAGGAGTACAAGCGCGCATGCACGCACGCACGTGCGCATCTTTATTCTCTCACGTGCGCGCGACCACACACAGACACAGACTCATTCTCTCAATCTCACCACTCACTCGTTCACTACTCACAGAGGGAGGGAGAGAAAGAAAGAAAGAAAGAAAGAAAGAAAGAAAGAAAGAAAGAAGAAGAAAGGAGAAAGAGAGAAAGAAAGAAGAAGAAGAGAAGAAGCAAAGAGGAGAGAGAAGAGAGGGAGAGAGACAGAGTGCGAGGAGAGAAAATAACAGAAGACATAGAATACAGACAGACAAAGAGAGGAGAGAGTCAGACGAGAGAAGACAAGCTGGGCTAAAGATAGTGGGAAGAGCAGAAAACAAACGAAAGAGATGATGAGCTAATAATCAAAGAGACAGTGGAGAGAGAGAGAATAGACAGACAGGAACATGACACAGTGACAGACAGCCAGAGAGACAGAGGAGAGAGAGACGGAACAATAGAGGCAGACTTAGAACTGGAGCTTATTATATAAAGACAGTTGGGAAAAAAACAGAGAAAAGAAGGAAAGGGTATAAATGATCACAGAGAGAGAAGAGAGACAGAGAAGAGAAGAAAACAACAAATGAACCAATTTTATTTATAGAGGGTTATGAAAGCACATCAGCTTTTTTTCTTACATCCAGCCCTTGGAAAAAAAAGAAAAGCAAAAAAGCAACAGGACAGTAACAAACTTCAATACATAAGCCAGAAAAAATAATCTAACGAAGAAAGAAAGACAAATACATAATTATAAAGATAGATGGACATTCACAAATTCACTCCAACATAATTTCATACATTGTGAAGGGAGACAGACAGACAGAAACAGACAGACACAGACAAATACAGACATTAGAGACAGAACAAATACAGACATTAGAGACAGAGACAAATACAGACAGACAGACAGAGACAGACAGACCGCCACAGAGACCGAGAGGGAGAGAGACAGATAAAGACAGACAAATACTGGAGCTTAATTAAAGACATTTGGGGGAAACAGAGGAAGGAAGGAAGGAAAAAGGTAGAAATTATCACAGACAGGGAGAAAGACAGAGACAGAGAGAGAAAGACACAGAGAGAGAAAGAGAGATAGATAGATAGATAGAGAGAGAGAGAGAGAGAGAGAGAGAGAGAGAGAGAGAGAGAGAGAGAGAGAGAGAGAGAGAAAGTCAAAGAGAGAGAAAGAGACTGACAGTCGGAGACAGACAGATGGGAAAAACAGAAAACAGAGGAAGGAAAAGAGTACAAATGATCAGAGAGAGAGAGAGAGAGAAGAGAGAGAGAGAGAGAGAGAGAGAGAGAGAGAGAGAGAGAGAGAGGGAGGGAGGGAGAGAGAGAGGGAGAAAGAAAGGATGACAGTCGGAGACAGACAGATGGGAAAAACAGAAAACAGAGGAAGGAAAAGGTAGAAATGATCAGAGAGAGAGAGAGAGAGAGAGAGGGAGGGAGAGAGAGAGGAGAAAGAAAGGATGACAGTCGGAGACAGACAGATGGGAAAAACAGAAAACAGAGGAAGGAAAAGGGTAGAAATGATCAGAGACAGAGACAGAAACAGAGAGACACAGACAGAGACAGACAGACAAACACAGACAGACAGACAGACAGACAGAGAAGGGAAGAAAAAGAAACAAACGGGTAGAAGCAGACAAAAAAACCACAAGTCGAGGAAGCTTCAGTGAAGCAACGACAGCTGAGGCCACACGACCAGGTCAAGAGAGAAAAAAAAAGAAAAGAAATACCCCCCCCCCCCCCCCCCCCCACACACACACACACCCTCTATACACTCAGCTCAAGAGAAGGCTTCATCTCTGATGCAGCAAGCTTTGGCCTTGACTCTCTCTATATCTTACACTGCCTGGGAAAACAAGGGGGTGGGGGGTTAACAGATTTTTTTCCCTATCATTTTTTTCTTTTTTTGTTCTTTTTGAGGGTAGTGAAATAAGCACCCATGGGCTTTTTGTTTTTGTGTGGGTTTTTTTTGGGGGTGGCGGGGTTGTTTTGTTGGGTATCTTGTCCCCCACCCTTCGTGTGCAGGCAGGGTGTGTGTGTGTGTGTGTGTGTGTGTGTGTGCGCGTGCGTGCGTGCGTGCGTGCGTGCGTGCGTGCGTGTGTGTGTGTGTGTGTGTGTGCACGCGCGCGCGTGTGTGAGAGAGAACTCTGAACTCTGAAATTTAATGAATACAGGCCAACAGCCCCTTTCATGGGGCAAAACATATACATTGATAAATTATTTTGAGAAGATAATTATATAACATGATCAAGAAACACAATACTGGTACTACTTGAACATGTTCACTGAAAGAAAAAAACAACAAAACAAAACAAACAACTGCTGAGTGCAGATGGAAACAATCTTAATCCTGGAGATTATTCACTTTTAATTGTAAACTTATATTATCAATAAAGTTCTGTCTGAGTTTAAATGCAGCTAATAGGAATTTAGCCAGATTTACTAGAGATGCTTGTGAATTGCAAGCTAGTACACTGACAAGCGCTTTGTCTAGGTTAACACCAACATTAACGTTGAGTTTGTACAGCTGTCTAATGTCCTCGTGTGTGTGTGTGTGAGAGAGAGAGAGTGTGTGTGTGAGTGTGTGTGAGTGTGTGTGTGTGTTTGTGTGTGTGTGTGTGTGTTTGTGTGTGTGAGAGAGACACAGAGAGGAGAGAGAGAGAGAGAGAGAGAGAGAGAGAGTGTGTGTGTGTGTGTGTGTGTGTGTGTGTGTGTGTGTGTGTGTGTGTGTGTGTGTGTCTGTGTGTGTCTGTGTGTGTCTGTGTGTGTCTGTGTGTGTCTGTGTCTGTGTATGGTTTTTTTTCCTTTTTAAAAAAAAACATTTTGCAATCCGAAAACTCCCAGACCAAGAATGAGACTAGAAATCCATTCGGGATTGTTGTTGTAGTAGTTGTTGTTATTAATATTGTTCTTGTGTTGAGCGTTCCTCAGATGAAGCCCTTGGTGGCCACCCAGAATGTGGATCGGTGCTATGTTAGTTACTAGAATGAAGACTGTCCTAAATGAAGACAATATCTCAATAAGACATGACATTGTCAAACATGTTACAAAACATGCTATTGGCAACTTTGGAGGCATTTCGTTTACGATGATAATTGTTCAAGCTTCTGTCATGCGCCAACTGCTATTTTGACTATTTTTTACCAATATATGTCAAGAAAACATAAAAATAACTTGGTGATGTTGACAGACGTTCCTCAGCTGAACAGTCTAAGGATCACCCAGAACATGCACTCTGTCTCACTCATCCCACCTGGGAATCACTGTGTGACCGTTGAGAGTACAGCTTTAGATGAGAAGTTTGCGTGTATGGCTACTTTCAAATACCATCCACTGCCATACTGGCAGCCGTACCCTGCCTTCAGATGACGTTTCTCCTATTCAAGAGAGAGTGAATGCTGTTATACCAAGAGACTGTCACGGATGAAAACAGTCTCCACATAACATTTCAAGGAATAACAATAAATATTTCAATATGGGCCTTTTGCACTCTGCTTATTCATTTCTATAACTAACAAAGCTTTTGTCCCGGGCCAGATAACAGAACTTTCTCCTTCTTCTTCGAACGCTCAGACAGCAAAATATCGTTGTCTAGTTATATGAGTGTAAATGCGTCACGCTGCTGATAAGCGCCTGACAAGTCACGCCCAGCGCGTCCGACTTCGGCATAAGAGAGAACTGTTATTGTTTTTTAAGTCTTTTGAAAGGGGGGGGGGGGGGGGGGGGGGGGGGGGGGGGGGGGGGGGGGGGGGGGGGGGGGGGGGGGGGGGGGAAGCAGAATGGACCCAAGAAGGCAGAAAATAGACAAGGAGGAGGTGACAGGAAGAAAAGGAACAAGGCAGAAACATAGAGAGGGGTAGAAAAGAGGAAATTCCTAGCGCAGAATTTCTAGAATGCGTGGCTTTGATTTGTCTTTGCAAGATATAGCGCTATATAAGTTCCATTTATTATT
>CM054149.1:5803466-5805966 GCA_028751875.1 Rapana venosa
GTAATTAAAAAGGGGAAACAATATCCTTTTTTTTTTTTTTGTGTGTGTGTGTGTTTTTTATTTTTTTTGGCCAATTTTGTTTTTTGGTTTGGTTTTTGTTGGGGTGTGGTGGGTGTGGGGGTGGTTGGTTTTGGTGCGTGCGGGTGCGGGGCGTGCGTGCGTGCGTGGTGTGATTCGATTTTCCCGATTCAGATTTAGATTTAGAATATTTTTTTTGTCATTTAACTTTATGTACACTTTTTTTACACACAACAAAACCCTCAATTATAAATTTTTATCTAAATTTTGGTGAATAAAAAAATGTACACCCCTTTTTTTTGTTTTCCCCTTATCAACTGTGAATTTTTTTATCCCTTAAATTTTAATTGTACAAAAGTTTTTTCGTTTTTTTGTCTTTCGTTTTTGTTTTTTTAAAACAAATTTTTTTTGAGTTTATCAATAAAAAAACAAATTTATCGAGTAAATGAAATTCATCTTTTTATTTTTTTTGTGTTTTGTGTGTGTGTGTGTGGGGTGTGTGGTGTGTGTGTGTGGGTTTGGGGGTGGGGTGTGTGTGTTTTTGTGTGTGTGTGTGTGTGTGTTGTTGTGGGTGGCTTTTATTTATTCATGTTTTTTCATTTTAAATTTTTTTATAAACGAGGATAATGGGAAAAAGCACTTATGTGCTTTTTTTTTTTTCATCTATCCCCGTTGTATGCGGGTTTTTTAAATTTTTTTTCATCTATTCCCCCCGGCAACAAATTGGGCCCACCCCTGACCCAAAAGCAGAACAGGGGCTTAAAAGGGGGTGCGTAAGGGTGTTTTTTAAATTTTTTTTTTTTATTTTCGAGGTTTAAAGGATGGGGGGTGCTTGTGTGTGTTTTCAAAGGGGGTGGGGGGGGGGGGGGGGGGGGGTTTTGGTGTGGTGAATATATGTGAAAGGGGACGAGACAAACCCAGAGAGAGAGGAAGAAGAAGACAGAGACAAAAAGGGGGAGGACAGAGAGCCAAAGCTATTGTTTTTAAATTTCCCTGTGACTAGACCCTGGCCCCAAAGAAAAAGGGGATGAAAAAGTAACAACATTCCAAAACAAAAGTAAACCCAGGGAAAAATTTGGAAAGAAGACTGAAAAACCGAGCGAGACAGAAGACAGGAAAAAAGAGAGAGACAAACAGACAAAAAGCCCAAAAAGAGAGAAAAAGACAGACAAAGGGGAAAAAAGGGGAGAGAGAGAGAGAGGAGAGAGGGGAAAAGACAGACAAACCCGACAGACAGAGACAGAGAGAGACCGAGAGAAAGGGGGAGAAGGAGGAACACACGCATCTAAAAAGACTCATAAACTGGAGTGGGTCTGGCTTTTATCTCTGCCCATCGCTTTGTTGTCCCCTTTTTCTGTCTGCCCTTCCTGCCCGCCTGACTGCCTGTCTGTCTGTCTGACAGTCTGTGTCAATGATCTGTTCTGCGGGCACTGCATGCTATTGCCTCTGCTGGAGATACTTCATAATCATTGATGAAAACCAAGAGACATTGACGCTCATCACAATTCACAGCCTTACACACATCATTCATACCTATATATACTCTTAAGTCGGAGTATGGCTGCCTATATGGCGAGGTATTTGAAAAAGAGTCATACACGCAAACTTCTCATCCGGTGTACTTCCTATCTCACAGTGATTCCCAGGTGGGATGAGTGAGTCAAGGGCGAACGTTCTGGGTGAACCCTAGGGTGTAAAGCTGGGGAACGCACAACAACAACAACAACATCCATACCTATCATCGATTTGCCAGCGGCTGTACGAGTGCTGAGTAGAAAGTGATAAATGCAGAGTTGTTGCTCAGGATCATAAAAAAGGTAAAGTAAAAGGTGTCCCATAACCTATGTGGTCGTAGGGCCAGGGGAGCGAGGCGTCAGAGACCTCACTTCTCTAGGGGCCAGCATATTGAGGGCGGCGCCCATCTCCTCTCCCTCGCTGCTTTACCTTCCCTGACAATGATAAATGTGCGAGGTTCTCTAAGAAATGTTACTACACATAATTATTACAAAGCTAACCAGTTCTGAGCTTGGACATTAGAATCAATAGCAATGTCAACAGTTTTAGCATGCTGTAACGAGTGACTGCATGCGCGGACGCGTTCGTGCGTGCGTGCGCGCGCACACACGCATGCACACACACACACACATAAGGAGAAGGAGAAGAGGAAGAAGATGGAGGAGGAGGAGGTAAAGGGAAGAGGAGGAGGAGAAGAGGAGGATAAAAAGAAGGGGAGGAGGAGGAGGAGGAGGAGGAGGAGGAGGAGGAGAGAAGAGAAGAAGAAGAGAAGAAGAACAACAACAACAACAACAACCACAACAACAACAAAGAACGAGAATGAGAACAAGAACAAGAAGACCAACGATAAGAGAACGAAAAAGAAAAAAAAGAAAAAAACAAGAGACCAAACACCAGAAAACAAACATGAACACGAACACACACACACACACCACCACCACCACCACCACCACAACAACAACAACAA
>CM054149.1:5825966-5845276 GCA_028751875.1 Rapana venosa
CAAAAGGATATTATCTGGCATATGATTTTAAGGGTCAGTGGAAATCTCCCTAATTCACCCAAAGTGGGTAGTACTAATGCTTTTTTATGAACTATCATTTGTTTACAAAATTTTACATGAAAATTCTCATACAAAAACTGATTGGATAAGCATGCCTTGAACAGTTTATCAATATGAAATTCTGTATCCCCATTAAAACAAAAAGGAAACCAAACTTCTGCTCCATAGGTTAAAACAGGGGTTATCAGTGAGTCGAATAAACGCATTATTATAGTAGTCTTTAAATTTTCTCCATGAATTGCCCTTTTAAAGGCGTATATTGCTTTGTTGCTTTGTTTTACTAAATGTTCTTGTGTTGCTTGAAATTTCCCGTTCTGATGAAAAACGACACCTAGATATTTATAAGTTTCTACTGTTTCAATTACATGCTCTCCACATTTAAAATGAATTGGAATTTTAGGAGGTGATCTCGTAAAGACTATTACCTTTGTTTTTGTTTTGTTTATCTTTAAACCCCAATTAGAACAATATTCTTGCAGTTTATTCAGTTTAGTTTGAAGACCTATTTTGGTTGTTGATAGCAATGCCAGGTCATCAGCATAGAGTAAACAAGGAATTCTGTCTTTTGCGGTTATATATGGGAATCTTTCTCATCAGTATATTGAACTATATCATTGACATATACATTAAATAATGTAGAACTTAATGTATTTCCTGATGTACCCCTTTTCTGACTATGATTTCATCTGTGTGTGTTTGCCTCGTATTTTTGTAAATACTGTTGCATTGGATACATGTTTTTAATACATTAAAAGTTTTGCTGTTATTCCTATTTCGTTTAACTTTATAAGAAGACCCTCGTGCCACACAATCAACGCTTTCTGAAAATCTACAAAGCGCAGTAAAGTCTTTTAGTTTTTACTTTCAATACACTATCTATTAAATTGTTAAGTAGGAAGATATGGTCCGTTGTTCTGCATGCTTTTCTGAAACCAGCTTGTTCTCTAACAATACTATTGTTATTTTCTAAATTTCAGAAATTCTATGGTTCAGTATTGACAAAAAAGTTTTCAATAGTGTTTGTCAACGTTATTCCTCTGTAGTTTTCTGGGTTGTGATATGCATCAGTTCTTATAGATTGGGACATTCACTCCTACTTCCAGTCACAGGGATATATACCGTTTCTAATACTAAATTGAAAATATTCCGCATTATCTCTTAACATTGATGAAACTGATTTGATCATTTCGTTTGTGATTCCATCTTTTCCAGGCGATTTGTTATTTTTCAGCTTTTGATTGTTTTTGTAATTTCCTTGTTGAAATTTGCTTATCTAGCAGTGGGTTATTAGATACTTTTAAGTCATTAAACCTGCTTAGTACTTGCTTTTTGTGGTCTGGATCTATTTGCGGTTCTTTACCAATAAGTGTTTTTAAGTGTTCAGTCCATTTACTGCTACTAATATGATTATGATGTTTTGTGTGTGGCTGGTGGTGCGTGCGTGCTTGGTGCGTGCGTGCGTTGTGTGTGTGTGTGTTAGCTTTCAGTTTGTTCTTCAATTAACGTCTTCCACAAAAAAGTTATATTAGACGGTTGTGTGTGTGTGTGTGTGATTTTTTTTTTTGTGTGCGTGGCTGTGGTGCGGCGGTGCGTGAGTGCGTGCGTGCGTGCGTGCGTGCGTGCGTGCGTGCGTGCGTGTGTGTATGTATGCGTATGCAAGCTTGTGATAACATTTATGTATGATAACATTTAATACATCCGGTTGAATGTAATTATTGAAGATTCCTTTTCCTCTTTCGGTTTTCGTTATTTCCTTGTTGCAAAAAGCATCTTGTTTAAATTGTGTTCATACTGTGCTCCTTGCCAAAAAGACTGTATTGTCAATGGCAGGCAATAAATTAATTTCAGTGTTTAGTGTTCTCTCTCTCTATCTTAACACGCATGCACACACACATACACACACAACACACACAGCACAACACCACACACACACACACACACACACAAACACACACAACACACACACGCACGACATACACACCACATCACACGTACACACACACACACGACATACACACCACATCACACGTACACATACCACACACACGACACGCCACATCACACGTACACATACACACACACGACTACACACACACACACACACACACACACACCCTCACACACATCACACACACACACCACACAACACAACTACACACACCCCCACACACCCTCACACACACACACCACAACACACACACCACACACACACACTACACACACACACACACACACACCCACCTCACAAACACAAATCCACACCACCTGTTGTGTCGCATCCACAATCCCACACAGCAACAAAAAACAAACAAAAAAACCACATTAGGCCGCCACCAGGCTATCAACCGAAGGAGATGCAGCATGCACGGTAGCTAGCTAAGCCTACAGGCCTAGAAGACAAGGTCGCTCCCTCCTCTGCAGTCATTCTATCAACGGGAAAGCTGTTCTCAAGCAAGCGGTAGGCTACCCTGGAAACTCCCAACTGATAACACAATTATGAGCTTAGGCAGCCTGGAGCCAGCCCCAGTGAACTGAAGCGTTGGGCCTACAATGGTATCGGCATCAAATTGCTTCAGTGGAAGCACCTCTCCCCCCTCCCCCCCTCCTCTCATCGCCTCCTCTCTCCAACCCCTCCCTACTCTAAACTCGAAGTGAGAGGGAAACTGAGGGTATAAGTTCAATCCTTCTGAAGTTGGATGGTAGCGACGTCACTGGTAATATCCAAATTGAACAAAGGTAAAAAAAAAAAAATTTTAAAAGGTAAAGGTGTCCCATAACCTATAAAGTCGTAGGGGAGCGAGGCGTCAGATACCTCACTTCTCTAGGGCCAGCATATTGAGGGCGGCGCCCATCTCCTCTCCCTCGCTGCTTTACCTTCCCTGACCCTAAAGAGGGCAGGTACCCATTTACAGCTGGGTGAACTGGGGAACTGTACTGAACAAGGCGCGCAAACGGTCACCCATCCAACTGGTAACCACGCTCGACGCTGCTTAACTTGGCTGGGGGAAAGCGAGTGCCCCGACCACAGAGCAAATCCCGTCCCTAATTGAACAATCTATCTATCTATCTATCTATCTGCCCGTAGTCTGACGACCGTGGGGGCACCCTCAAAAAACTCAGAACAGTTCCCTCCATTCCCCCTCTCTGTTCTGCCTTTCTCAGGGTTTTTGTTGAGTTCTAGGGCTGTCCATTCGCTGATGTTATCCTCCCAGCTCTTCCTTGGGTCTCCCTCTTCTTCTTCCTCCTTGGACAGTGCCTTGCAAAACTGTCTTTGTAATTCTTGGGATCTTGTGACATGCCCATACCATTTAAAGTTTACGCTTTTTCACGATCGTTAGAAGGTTCTCATAGGGTCCAATGGCTTGCTGGATTCTGTTATGCACGCTTTCGTTGCTTATGTGGTCTTTGTAGGAGATGCCAAGGAGTCTCCGAAAGCATCAAAACAAAAACAACAGAAAATACTGTACTTCTATTAAAACAACAACAACAAAGTTGACGTTCCCGTGTGTATGCAGTTTTGTCAAGTTTGTCATCTGTTCCTACCGGCACACAATGGCCTACTCTTCCGAAAAGCTGAACGGGTTTTAACGTGTGCGCAAGATGTTCTGCGTGCGTTAGCACACAGGGCCTCGGTTTATAATCTCATCCGAAGGACTTTTGGGGAGAGTGGAGTCGGCACTGATGTTTGTTAACTCCAGAGGAAAAAATCCTCTTGAACGAGAATCGAACCCGGGCCAGCAGATCACGAAAACATAACTGTAACCAAGGTTTGGTGGAGGTGGCAATTTTCCGCTTCAGACGGGGAATAAAACCTACGGTCCTCGTGTTCTGACAGGGGCATTACCACCTAGACACCGAACATTGGACCTGAGAGCCTGTGATGTTTTGGCAGGCCAAAAAAGTTACCTTGTCGCAGTCAGGTCACGACAGAGCACCCGTGCTGTGTGTGGGGTGTAGTGTAGTGTAGTGTTAGTGTGGTGTGGTGTGGTGTGTGTGTGGTGTGGTGTGGTGTGGTGTGGTGTGATGTGGTGTGGTGTGGTGTGGTGTGGTGTGGTGTGGTGTGGTGTAGTGTAGTGTGTGTGTGTGTGTGTGTGTGGTGTGGGGTGTGTGTGTGTGTGTGTGTGTGTGTGTGAGTGTAGTGCAGTGTAGTGTAGTGTAGTGTAGTGTAGTGTAGTGTGTGTTGTGTGTGTTGTTTTTTGCGTGTGTGCGTGCGTGTGCGTGTGTGTGTGTGTGTGTGTGGTGTGTGTGTATAGGGGTGTGTGTGTGTGTGTAGTGTGTGTTAGTGTGTGTCCGTGTGTGTGTGTGTGTGTGTGTGTGTGTGTGTGTGTGTGTGTGTGTGTGTGTTTTTGTGTGTGTGTGTGTGTGTGTGTGGTTGGGGTGTGTGTGTTGTGTGTGTGTAGTGTGTGTGTGGGAGTGTGTGTGTAGTGTGTGTGCAGTGCTGGTCTGTAGTGTTTAGGTATGTAGAGTGTATGTGTGTAGGGTGGTGTGTGTATAGTATGTGCATGTGCGTATGTGTGTGTATGTGTGTAGTGTGTGTGTGTGTGTTTGTGCGTTTTGTTGTATTGTGTGTGAGGTTTGGGTGTGTGTAGTGTGTGTTGGTGTGTGTGTGTGTGTTGTGTGTGTGTGTGGGGTGTGTGTGTGTGTGTTGTGTGTGTGTTTGTGTGTAGTGTAGTGTAGTGTGTGTAGGTGTGTGTTAGGTGTGTTGTATGTGTGTGCTCTCTGCGCGCGTACTTACGTGCGTCCTTACTGCTACCTGTGCGATTTTACTGTCTTCTGTTAGACTCCACACCATACGATCTTCGCGGAAATTTACCCCTTCCCCAAATTTGGCCAAAAATTATCATAATTTTGCATTCCTTTCCCCCCCAAGCCCCACTGTACTTCCCAGGGCCCAGAAAAACACCCCAAATTTTGGAGCGGCTCTTTCATGAAAGGGGGGAAAAGGGGGGGCCCGGGGGGGGAAAACCCCAAAAAAAAAAAAAAAAAGGGGGGGGGGGGGGTTTTAAAGGGGGGGGGGAGGGGGGGGGGGAAAAAAAGGGAAAAACCCCGGGGGGCCCGGGGGGAAGGGGGGGGGGTTTTTGGGGGTTAGGGGGGGAGGGGGGGGAAGAAAAAAAAAAAAAAAACCCCCCCCCCCCTTTTTTTTCCCCCTTTTAACCCCCAAATTTTTTCCCCTTTGGGGGGGGGGTTTTTTTTAAAGGGGGGGGGGTTTTTTCCCCCCGGCCGGGGGGCCCCCCGAGGTTGCGCGCGCTGGGGGGGGGGGGGCTGGGGGGTTTTTTCCCCCCCCTTTTTTGGCGGGGGGGGTTTTGGGGGGGATTTTTTTAAATTGGGTTTTTTTTCCCGGTCCTTGCTTTCTTTTTCCCGGGGGCCCCTTTTGGCGGGGTTCCCGGCCTTTTTTGGGGGGGTTTTTTTTGGGGTTTTTGGGGGGGGGGGGTTTTTTTTAAATTTTTCCCCTTTTTTTTTTTTTTTGGGTTTCCTTCCTTTTTGGGGTCCCCCCGGGGGGGGGGGGGAAAAAAAATTTTTTTTAAATTTTTTTTTTTTTGGGGGGTTTTTTTTTTGGGGCCCCCCTTTTTTTTTTCCCTTTTTTTTTTTTGGGGGGTTTTTTTTTTTGGGGGGAAAAAAAAAATTTTTTTGGGGGGGGGGAAAAAAAACCCAAAAAAAAAGGGCCCAAAAAAAAGGGGGAAAAAAAGAATCCCCCCCCCCTTTAAAAAAAAAAAAAATTTTTAAAATTTTTTAAAAAATTTTTTTAAAATACAAAAAAAAATTTTTTAAAAATTTTTTTTTTAAAAAAAACCCCCCCCCCCGGGGAAAAAAATTTTGGGGGGGGGGGGGAAAAAAAAAAGGGGGGAAAAAAAAAAATCCCCAAAAAAAAAAAGGGGAAAAAAAAAAATTTTTTAAAAAAAAAAAAAACCCCCCCCCCAAAAAAAAAAAAAAAATTTTTTTTTTTTTTAAAAAAAAATTTTTTTTTCAAAAAAAATTTTGGGGGGAAAAAAATTTTAAAAAAACCCCCCCCCCCCCCCCCCCCAAAGGGGGGGGGGGAAAAAAGGGGGGGGGGAAAACCCCCCAAGGGGGAAATTTTTTTCCCCCCAAAAATTTAAAAAAAAAAACCCCGGGGGCCCTTTTAAAAAATTTTTTTAAAAAAAAAAAAGGGGGTTTTGGGTTCTTTTTTAAAAAAAGGGGGGGGGGGGGGGGGGGGGGGGGGTTTTGGGGGTTTTTGGGGGGGGGGGGGGGGGGGGGGGGGGGGGGGGGGGGGGGGGGGGGGGGGGGGGGGGGGGGGGGGGGGGGGGGGGGGGGGGGGGGGGGGGGGGGGGGGGGGGGGGGTTTTTTTTTTGGGGGGGGGTTTGGGGGGGGGGGGGGGGGGGTTTTTAAAAAAAAAATTTTTTAAATTTTCTTAAAAAAAAAAAAAAAAAAGGGGGTTTTTTTTTTTGGGGGAAAAGGGGGGGGGGGGGGGGGGGTTTTTTTTTCCCCCCCTTTTTTTTTTTTTTTTTTTGGGGTTTTCCTTTTTTTTTTCCCCCCTTTCCCCCTTTTTTCCCCCCTTTTTTTTTCCCCCTTCCTCTCTCCCCCCTTTTTTTTTTTAAAAATTTTTTAAATTTTAAAAAAAATTTTTTTCCCCCCCCCTTTTTTGGGGGGGGAAAAACCCCCAAAAAAAAAAATTTTTTTAAAATTTTTTTTTTTTTTTAAAAAAAAATTTTTTCCCCCAAACCTTTTTTTTTTAAAAAAACCCCTACATTTTAAAAAAAATTTTTTTTTTTTTTTTTTTTAAAAAAAAAATTTTTTTTTTTTTGGTTTTTTTAAGGGTTTTTAAAAAATTTTTTTTTTGGTTTTTTCTTTTTTTTTAAAAAAAATTTTTTTTCCTTTTAAAAAATTTTTTCCCCTTTAAAAATTTTTTTTTTTCCAAAAATTTTTTTTAAAATTTTTTTTGGGTTTTCCTTTTTTTTTTTTAATTTTTAAAAAACCCCAAATTTTTTTTAAAAAAAAAAAATTTTTTTTTTTTTTTTTTTTTAAAAAAATTTTTAAATTTTTTTTTTGGTTTTTTAAAGGGAAACCAAAAAAAAATTTTTTTTTTCCGTTTTTCCCCTTTTTTTTTTTTTAAATTTTTTTAAAAAATTTAAAAATTTTTTTTTTCCTTTTTTGGGTTTTTTTTTTAAAAAAAAGCCCCAAAAAAGGGGTTTTTTTTTTGGGGGAAAAAAAATTCCCAAATTTTAAATTGGGGTTTTTTTTAAATTTTTTTTTTTAAAAAAAAAAAAAAAATTTTTTTAAAAAAAAATTTTCCAAAAAAAAAATTTTTTTAAAAAAAAGGAAAAAATTTTAAATTTTAAACCCAAAAAAAAAAGGGGGAAAAACCCAAATGGGAAAAATTTTTTGTTTTCCCCAAAAAAAATTTTTTTTTTTTTTAAAAATTGTTTTTTTTGGGTTTAAATTTTTTCAAAAAAAAAATTTTTGGTTTTTTTTTTTTTTCCCCCCAAAAATTTAATTTTTTTTTAAAAAATTTTAAAAAAAATTTTTGGGTTTTTTGGGGTTTTTTTAAAAAAAAAAATTTTTTTTTTTTTAAAAAATTTTTTAAAATTTTTTTTTTTTGGAAAAAGGGGGAAAAAAAAAAAAAAAATTTCGGGGGAAAAAAAAGGGGAAATTTTTTTTTGGGGGGAAAAAAAAATTTTTTTCCCAAAATTTTAAAAAAAAAAAATTAAAAAAACCCTTAAATCCCCCTTTTTTTATTTTAACCCCCCCCCCTTTTTTTTAAAAAAGGTTTTCCCTTGGAAAAAATTTTTTTTTAAAAATTAAATTTTTTTTTTCCCCTTTTTTTTCCCCCCCTTTAAAAAAAAAAAGGCCCCTAAAATTTTAATTTTTTAAAAAAAAACCTTTTTTTTTTTTTCCCTTTCCAAAAATTTTTTAAAAAGGGAAAGGGGGGGGGTTTTTTGTTTTCCTGCCTTTCGGGCCCCCTTTTTTTTTAAATTTTCAAAAAAAAAAGGGTTTAAAAAAAAATTTTTTTTTTTTTAAAAAATTTTTTTTTTTTTTTTTAAAAATTTTTTAAAAAAAAATTTCCAATTTTTTGGGGAAAAAAAAAAATTTTAAAAAAATTTAAATTTTTTCCCCCCTTTTTATAAAGTTTAAACCCCCCCGGGTTTAAACCCCCCTTTTTTTTTTTTTCCTTTTTTTTTTTTTTTTTTTTTTTAAAATTTTTCGGGTTTTTTTTTAACCTTAAACCCCTTTTTTTTTTTTGGGGTTTTTTTTGGGGTTTTTAAAAATTTTTTTTTTTCAGGCCCCCCTAATTAAAAATTTTTTGTTTTGTTTTGGGGGGGGGGGGGGTGCGTTGGGGTTTTTTTTTTTGTTGGGTTTTTTTTCCTTTTTTTTAAAAGCCTTTTTTGGGGGGGTTTTTTGGGGGTTTTTGGGGGGGGGTTTTTTTTTTTTGGGGGGGTTTTTTTGGGGGTGGTGGTGCGTGGGGGGGGGGGGGGGGGGGGGGGGGTTGGGTTTCGTTGGGGTTTTTTTAAAATTTTTAAAATTTTAAAATTTGTTAAAAAATTTAAAAAATTTTTTTTTTTTTTCTTTTTTTTCCTTTTAAAAATTTTTTTTAAAAAGGGTTTTTTTTTTGAAAAATTTTTTCCCAAAAAGGAAAAATTTTTCAATAAATTTTTTTTTTTTTCCCCCAAACCCCACACACACCCCCCCAAAAAAAAAAAAAAAAACAAAAAACCCCCCACACAAAAAAAAAACCAAAAAAAACCCAAAAAAAAAAACGCCCCAAAAACCAAAACCCCCACCAAACCCCCAAACCCCGCCCCAAAAAAAACAACAAAAACAACAACCCCCAAACCCCCCCCCCCACAAACAACACACCCAAAAACAAAACCCCCCCCCCCCCTCACACACAACCCCCCCAAAAAAAAAAACCCCCAAAAAAAAAACACACACACCCCCCCCAAAACCCCCCCCAAAAAAAAACCCCCCCCCCCCCTTTCCCCCCCCCCCACAAAACAAAACAAAAACAAAAAAAAAACCCCCCCCCCCCCCCCAAAAAAAAACCCCCCCCTTTTCCCCCCCCCCCCCAAAAAAAAAAAAAAAAATTTTTTTTTTGGGGGGCCCCCAAAAAACCCCGGGGGAAAAAAAAAAAATTTGGGGGGGTTCCCCCCCCCCCCTTTTTTCCAAAAGGGGGAAAAAAGGGGGGTTAACCCCTTTTTTTTCCCCCCCCCCCCCCCCCCCCCCCCCCCCCCCCCCCCCCCCCCCCCCCCCCCCCCCCCCCCCCAAACCCCCCCCCCCCCCCCCCCCCCCCCCCCCCCCCCCCCCCCCCCCCCCCCCCCCCCCCCCCCCCCCCCCCCCCCCCCCCCCCCCCCCCCACCCCCCCCCCCCCCCCAAAACCCCCCCCCCCCCCCCCCCCCCCCCCCCCCCCCCCCCAAAACCCCCCCCCCCCCCAACCCCCCCCTTTTGGGGGCCCCCTTTTTTTTTCCTTTGACCCCAAAAAACCCCCCCCGGGGAAAAAAATTTTTCCAAGGAAAAGGGCCCCAAAAAAACCCCCCCCCGGGGGGGGGGGCCCCCCCCTTTTTTTTGGGGGGGGGCCCCCCCCCCCGGGTTTCCCCCCCAAATTAAAAAACCCCCTTTTTTTTTTTCCCCCCCCCCAAAAGAAGGGGGCCCCCAAAAACCCCCCCCCTTTTTTTCCCCCCCCTTTTTTTTTTAAAGGGGGCCCCCTTCCTTTCCCCCCCTTTTTAAAAAAAAAAAATTTTTTTTTTTCCCCAAAAATTTCCTTTTTTTTGAATTTTTTTTTAAGTTCCCCCCACCCTTTTTTTTTTTAAAAGGAAAGGGGTTTTTTTGGGGCCCCCGGGGGGGGGGTTTAAAATTTCCCCCTTTTTTTTTTTTTTGGGGGGGGCCCAAAAAAAAAAAACCCCCAAGGGAAAAAAATTCCCTTTAAAAAACCCCCTGGGAAAAAAAATTTTTGGGGTTTTTTTTGGGGGGGAAAATTTTTGGGCCCCCGGGGTTTTCCTTTCCCCCCCGGGGGGGTTTTTTTCCCAAACCCCTTGGGAAAAGGGGTTTTTTTTCCCCCAAAACTTTAAATTTAAAAGAGGGGGGGTTTTTTGGGGGTTTAAAGGGGGGGGGGTTTTTTTTGGGGGGGGGGGGGGGTTTTGGGGGTTTTTTGGGGGGGGTTTTTTTTTTTTTTTTGGGGGGGGCCCCGGGGGCCCCTTTTTTTTTTTGGGGGGGGGTTTTTTGGGGGGGGGAAAATTTTTGGGGGGTTTTTTTGGGGGGGGGGGGGGGTGAGGTGTTTGGGGGAAATGTTTTGGGGGGGGGGTGGGGGGTTTTTTTTTTTTTGGGGGTTTTTTTGGGGGTTTTTTTGGGTGTGGGGGGGGTGGGGTAGTGTAGTGTGTTTTTTTTTTGGGGGGGGGGGTTTGTTTTGGGGGGTTTTTGTGGGGTGGAGGGGGGTTTTTTTTGTTTTTTTGTTGGGGGGTGTTTTGGGGGGTGTTTTTTTTTGTTTTTGTGGGGTTTTTTGGGGGGTGTTTTTTTAAAGGGGTTGGGGGGGTGTTTTTTTTTTTTTTTTGGGGGGGGGGGTTTTTGGGGGGGGGTGTGTGTGGGTTTTGTGGTGTGTGTTGTTTTTTGTGGTTTGTGTGGGGGTTTGTGGGGTAGTGTGTGTAGTGGGTGTGTGTAGGTGTGTGTATGTGTGTGCTCTCTGCGCGCTTCTTACTGGCCCCTTACATGAATTTGCGATTATACTGTCTTCTGTAGATCCAACCCCCTCAGATTTTCGGGAAATTTCCCCCGTCATTGGGGAAAAATTATACCGAGTAATAAGGGGACATCTTTCCAGTCAAGCTCCATGGGGAAAATCCATTTTCCACTCAAGACCATGGGGGAAATACAATCATACTCAAGCTCCATGGGGAAAATACATCTCCATTCAAGCTCCATGGGGAAAATACTTCTCCAGTCAGCTCCATGGGGAAAAAAATTCTCCAGTCAAGCTCCATGGGAAAATACATCTCCATCAAGCCATGGGAAAAATAATCCAGTCAAGCTCCATGGGGAAAATACTATCTCCAGTCAAGCTCCATGGGGAAAATACTATCTCCAGTCAAGCTCCATGTGGAAAACACTATCTCGAGTCAAGCTCCATGGGGAAAATACTATCTCCAGTCAAGCTCCATGGGGAAAATACTATCTCGAGTCAAGCTCCATGGGGAAAACACTATCTCGAGTCAAGCTCCATTGGGAAAATACTATCTCTAGTCATTGGGGGAGGAAGATTTCCACAGACATGACACAGGGAAAAGCTTCCTGATCCTGGCACTTCTGGCACAGCAGAAAGTTTACGCTGACAGCAGACAGTAACTCACTCAGGGAGGAACCAGTGCTCGTGCAAGCTTGGCTCTGTTGCTGTATACATACGTACACCGGTACATATTTTGTCATGTATGTACGTACTACATCATACATACAGACAGAAAAGACAGACAGGCAGACAGACAGACAGACAGACTACATGCAACATACATACAAAAAAGGAGTGATACAACAACATATGTATCATACATACACCACATTACAAATTAACATACACACAGACATACATACATACATACATACATACATACAAACATACATACATACATAAAAGACACAACATACAAACATACATACCCAAAAATACATACATACATACGCACGTACGTACTTCGTACGTAGTACGTTACATACATACAAATCATACGTATACTGTACATACAACATACACAATACACACACATACATACATACAGACTTACATTCACAATACGATAATACAGACAGACCAGACGACAGACCATCACACATACATACTTTCCATAAACACAGGAGTGATATCATCTATACATATTTTATCAAACAATACCCATCATAAACACACACATACATAACTACAAAATGTAGTACTATACATTTTAAAAATCATAAAATCGACGTACGTTGATGTCATACATAATTACATACATCCCTCCATCCTCCATCCATCCATCCTCACCACCATCCATCCATCCATACTACTACATACATCATACATACATCATTACTCAAAATACATATACTATATCATCCGTATATACAACCTACATTATCATACATACGTAAAATACACACCTACATACCACTACATTCAACTACATACGTACATACGTAGACATACATACCCCAACATAACACCACACATTCATCATAAACATCCGTACATCCATCCATCCATACAAAAATTACATACTAATACATACAACATACATACTATACAACATACTCAACCCCACACAAACTTTTAAAATACAACACATAAAATTACTACATACACACCCATCAACATACACAACATTCATGATTCTGCACAACACACTCAGCTACACACACACTAAATCATAACACACACTACTACAGACAGACAGACAGAAATGTAGGGAGTGAGGGGCTCCTCCATGCCCTCCCCTTCTTTGACCCACAGTGCCAGATGACTGACTGACTGATTTACTGACTGACTGATTGACTGATGTTGACTGATTTGAAACTGATTGACTGACTGACTGATTTTGGGACTGATGACTCACGATTGACTGTCTGATGACTGCACTGATGACTTGACTGATTGACTGCACTGATTGACTGACTGACTGCACTGATCTAATGACTGACTGCACTGACGATTGACTGCACTGACTGATTGACTATGACTGATTGATGCACTGACTGATTGCTGACTGACTGACTGACGCTGACTGACTGACTGATCTGCACTGACTGATTGCCTGCACTGACTGACTGACTGATTGACATGCATTGATGACTGACTGTGACTGCACTGACTGACTGATGTGCACTGATCTAATGCACTGATCTTAACTGCCGGAGCTGGCATGCAACTTGTTCTAGTTTGTTTTGTTTTTTGCTGGTGTGATGTGGTGAGACATTGCGAAATCATTGTGTGTGTGTGGTGTGGTGTGTGGTGGAGTGTGTGTGTGGAGGTTGTGGGGTGGGGGTGGTGTGTGTGGGTGGTGGTGGGTGGGGGGGGGGAGGGGGAGTGGGGAGGGGGGGAGGTGGAGGGTGAGTGAGATGGGTGTGTGTGTGTGGGTATGGGGTAAGAGGGGGGGGAGGGGGGAGTGTGGGAGGGGAGGGGGGTGTGAGGGGGGAAGTGTGTTGTGAGTGAGTGTGAGTGTGGAGTGTGTGGTGAGGAGAGTAGGTGTGGTGGTGAGTGAGTGTGGAGTGTGTGGGGGGTGGGAGGAGGAGGAGTGTGGAGTGAGTGAGGAGTGTGCAGGAAGAGGGGTTGGGGGGGAAGTTGCGTCTCGTAGGTGGGCTGATAGGTGTGTTGGTGTGTGTGAGGTGTGTGTGCTTGCGTGCGTGCGTGCGTGCCGTGCGTGTAATATGTTCTCAAGTTTTGCATGTTGGTATTGAATGGCGAAAATTGATTTTGGTGGAGAGAGAGGGGGGGAGGCATAGAGAGAAGGGGGGGCTGGGGGGGGGGGGAGGGGAGGGGAGAGAGATAGTGTGTGCGTGTGTGTGTGGTATCCAGTTAGCGCATATTCACATAAGGAAGGGGGGGCGGGGGGTGCGTGCGTCTGCGTGCTGTTTGCGTATTATGCGTGTGTGCTGTGTGAGAGAGAGAGTGAGTGAGGAGAGAGAGTGTGCATGTGCGTATGTGTGCGCGTGCGGCGCGTGCTGTGCGTGCGTGCGTATGTGCGTGCGCGCGCGCGCGGCACACGTGACCTTTTCAACGTAAATACAGCCCCCAACTAAACAACTTCCACATTACCTGACATCTAACTACAAAAACACACGTCCATACACACACACGCATGCATGCATGCATGCATACACACAGCGCGCCCGCCAGCGCGCACGTGCGGCAAGTCCTTACAAGAAGGGTAACAACAGCAAGATCGCGTTTGGTCAATAGCGAATCTATCGTTCTGTTACCTCGCACATAAACAGTGGGGAAATGGTGGTCTTGGCCTTTTCCAGCGAGAAAGAAACATGACCGTTATCGTCTGAAAAGGAACTCTTGGCACTGAATAACTGTAGAAAATAGCCAAGAGAAGTTTTGTACGAGGGAAAAGGTTCTTGCTTTAAGCTTTTCTCGGGGTGTTCTTTTCTCTTTGTATTGGTATTGTTTTGAAGCTCGAAGGCCTGCCGAAGCCGTTTCAGAGTTGTTGGCTCTTAAGGTCATGATGAAGCGAGCGAAAATGCTTAACCTTTTGTCAACAGAAAGCGAGTGAAGTATTTGGATATTTTCTGACATTTAACATCGCGCTCTTTTTTTAAAAATTTATTTTTATTTTATTCTTTTCTATCGAGGATAATGGTCTAGTGCGTGCACATGCATGCGCGCACTCGGTTAAACAGACACAGACTCACGCATAGATATAGACACACACATACAAATACACACAGAGAAACACACCACACACACACAGAAACACACACCACACACAACACACAGAAACACACACACACAAACACACACACATACACACACAGAGAAACACACACAGAGAAACACACGCAGAGAAACACACATACACACACACACACACACACACACACATACCACCAGACAGAGAGAGACAGAGTCAGATACAGGCAGACCGACAGGCAGAGAGAGACAGAAACTATTGTGATCCTCAGAAACTGTTTTCCCATGCAACATCCAGAGTCAGACACAGATACAGACAGACACACACACACACACACACAGACACACAGACAGAAACTATTGTGTTCCTCAGAAACTGTCTTTTCCCACGCAACATCCCTCTTTTACTTAACATAATCTGCCTTGACGTTTACTGCACAAACTCCCCTGGCTGCAGCAGCAACCGCAGCAGCAGCAGCAGACGGAACAGAAAGTGTTTTGACAAAGCACAGAGGCAGCGCAATGATCTGAAGACACGCTCTCTTTGATAGCCTGGCAAGACGAAATCTTTTTGAGTGATATACAGAGCCTTCTTTTTCACATCTAACCCAACTCTAAAGTCATTGTCTCCATTCTCTATTTCTGGCACACCAAGAACAGAATCATTGTCTTGATTCTACTTCTGGCACAAATAAAACAGAATCATTGTCTTGATTCTACTTCTGGCACAAAGAAAACAGAATCATTGTCTTCATTCTCTTCTTCCTACCCCCGTGGGGATCATGGGGAGTGAGGGGGGGGGGGGGGAGACTGTCAGTATAAACAGCATCACCACATTCTGGAAATTCTGTGCTAGAAATTTCCTCTTTTCTATCAATCTGTTTCTCGCTTGTTCCTTTTCTTCCTGTTACTTCCTTCTTGTCTATTTTCTGCTTTCTTGGTCCATTCTCCTGCCCTTTTTTTCCCCTCAGAAAGACGTAAAAGGTAACAATTCTCTCTTATGCCGAAGTAGGATGCGCTGGGCCTGAATTGTCAGGCGTTTAACGGCAGTGTGACGCATTTTCGCTCATAGAACAGACAATAATAGTTGCTGTCTGAACGATCAAAGAAGCAGAATAATTCTCTACTTCTCTAATTCTACTTCTTGCAAGATGAACAGGATCATCGTCTTTATTCTCTAATTCTGGCACAACAAAAACAGAATCATTGTCTTCATTCTACTTCTGGCACAACAAAAACAGAATCATTGTCTTCATTCTACTTCTGGCATAAAGAAAACAGAATCATTGTCTTTATTCTACTTCTTGTACAAAGAAAACAGAATCATTGTCTTTATTCTACTTCTTGTACAAAGAAAACAGAATCATTGTCCCCATTCTACTTCTTGTACAAAGAAAACAGAATCATTGTCCCCATTCTACTTCTTGTACAAAGAAAACAGAATCATTGTCTTCATTCTACTTCTTGTACAAAGAAAACAGAACAAGCCTTCATTTACTTTTGTACAAGAAACAGATCATTTCTTCATTCTACTTCTTGTACAAAGAAAACAGAATCATTGTCCCCATTCTACTTCTTGTACAAAGAAAACAGAATCATTGTCCCCATTCTACTTCTTGTACAAAGAAAACAGAATCATTGTCTCCATTCTACTTCTGGCACAACTAAAACAGAATCATTGTCTTCATTCTACTTGTGGCACAACAAAAACAGAATCAATGTCTTCATTCTACTTCTTGCACTAGGAGAAGAGAATAAATCATTGTCTTCATTCTTACTTCCTGCACAGAGAAAACAGACTCCTTGTCTTCATTTACTTCTGGCACAACGAGAAAAGAGTGAAGAGAGATTACAGGAAGAAGGAGAAATGAACAAACAAATTGATAATTATGCAGGAGATGGGGAGAAGGGGAGTCAGGTGGGAGACAGCAGGAGAGGGGAAAGTGGTGGTGGTGGGTGGTGGTGTTGTGTGTGTGTGTGTGTGTGTGTGTGTGTGTGTGTGTGTGTGTGTTGGGGGTCGCCCTGTGTGTCTGTGTCTGTGTGGTTGTTTGCAGGCTTTTATATTTATTTCATTTTATACTTTTATATCGAGGATAATGGAATAAGCACTTATGTGCTTTTTTACATCCTGTCCCCGTGTGTATGCGGTTTTGTCAATTCTGTCATCTGTTCCCACCGGCACACAATGGCCTACTCTTACGAAAAGCGGAACAGGATTTAACGTGTGCGCAAGATGTTCGCATACGAGGCCCCGGTTTATAGTGTCATCCGAAGGACTTTTGGGGAGAGTGGAGTTTGCACTGATGTTAACTCCAGGGGAAAAATATTCCTCGAACGGGAATCGAACTCGGGTTGTCAGATTGCGAGCGCAATGTTCTAACCACTAGGCTGATGTGTGTGTGTGGGGGGTGGGGGGGGGGGGGGGGGGGGGGCCAAAGGAAGAGCAAGACAGGAGCGAGAATAGTGCATTGCAATGTGTTGTACTACATTGCATAACATCACTTTGTCATACTAATGTACTGTGTTGCATTTGTACAACAGATTTTGCTACCTAATTTTTTTAAAGATTTTTTCCCCAGGGAGTCATCATCACTATACGCTGCTTTTGTTTTTCTTTTCCCATTTTTCGGTCTGTGAGTGTGTTTTCTTTCCACTTTTATATATTGTTTATATTGCTTTTTCCCCTACATGATATTACCAGGCCAAATGTATTGTTTGCAGTAAGTTTTTCCAAAAGGATGACAAACACAGGACCTCACTATGTCGTCTGATTTGAAATACTAGCACCCAGATCAACGTCCAAGCTGTACCAGGAATAAGATTTTTTAATATTCTAGCTTTAGATGGTAACCAAACAACAAAACCCCCACATTACATGTTAAGGTATTTGTTAAACCGCAAGACCATCAGCATACTTCAAGCGTCTGAACGAACAAGACAGTGTCCTTGTTCAGAAATTCGATTTCAGTGCATTAAGAGAACGTACTTCTTCATGGGAACGGGATAGCTCAGTGATCAGAGCACTCGCTTTCCCCCAGCTAAGGTTAAGCAGCATCGAGCGTGGTTAACAGTTGGATGGGTGACCGTTTGCGCGCCTTGGCTTCAGTACAGATCCCCCAGTTCACCCAGCTGTAAATGGATACCTGCCCTCTTTAGGGACGTCAGGGAAGGTAAAGCAGCGAGGGAGAGGAGATGGGCGCCGCCCTCAATATGCTGGCCCCTAGAGAAGTTGAGGTCTCTGATGCCTCGCTCTCCCCTACGACCACATAGGTTGTCGGACACCTTTAATTTATTTATTTTATTTATTTTATTCTTTTACATCGAGGATAATGGAATAAGCACTGACGTGCTTTTTTACATCCAGTCCCTGTGTGTATGCGGTTTTGTAAATTCTGTCATCTGTTCCCACCGGCACACAATGGCCTATTCTTACGAAAAGCGGAACAGGATTTACAGTGTGCGCAAGATGTTCTGCGTGCGTTCGCACACACGGGACCTCGGTTTATAGTCTCATCCGAAGGACGCTTTGGGGAGAGTGGAGTCTGCACTGATGTTAACTCCAGGGGAAAATATCCCCTTGAACGGGAATCGAACCCGGGTCGTCAGGTTGCGAGCGCAATGTTCTAACCACTAGGCCATCCCGTCCCCCTTACCTTCACCTTGTTCGTGTAAAGGCATCGACGTTAGCTACATAGCCATCAGACACAAACAACAGTCACTGTGTGTAGCATAGGTTAGGCTCGCAAAAAGAAATGCCAGAATGCACGCACCCTGAAATATAAACCCAAATAGAGTTTCCTCCTTCAAAGTTGCGCAACAATGGCCGCCTTTGTATCCCCCTTGTTTCATCTCGTTTGTCTGCATCTTTGAAAGCTAAATGGGCTGTGGAGATGCTATCATTAATTATTTTAATCCATGCGTGCAATGCGTCTGCCTGTCTGTCTATCTGTATCGGTCTGTCTTTCTCTGTCCGTCTTTGATTCTGCTTCTCAGAGAGAGAGAGAGAGAGAGAGAGAGAGAGAGAGAAGAGAGAGAGAGAGAGAGAGAGAGAGAGAGAGAGAGCGTGGGAGGGGTGGGGGGGAGGGTTGTGTGTGTGTGTGTGTGTGTGTGTGTGTATGTATGTATGTATGTATGTCGTGCGCGCGTGTATGTATGTATGCGTGTGTATGTGTGTGTGTGTGCGTGCGTGCGCGAGCGCGTGCGTGTGTGTTGCCCTTTTCGCTTTTAACTGCCCGTGCTCCAAACACGACCCCTTACAAGGGAATGTCTTTACCTAGATAACGAACCCTTGTATCCCAAATGTCAACACACCATTTCCCCAGATAATGTCCAAATTTTATGGACACCAGTTTTAGACCAGAGCAATAGATGTTTCTTCTACCGAAAAAATTAAAACTTTGTAGAAAAAACACCCACACATAAACCAAAATGCCAGATGCACAATGTTTTGCTAGTGTATTTTTTGTGTGATTCTGTTCAAATGTTCCAGACTAGCTAGAGAGATAGGGGGCTATGATAAAACGGTGGTGATTACTGTAATAAAGATCGTATTATGTCTGCAAATGAACATTAATTTAACCGTATGTTGGAACGACCCAAGATATGCCTGATAACCGTTTATTCTTAGAGTGAATGTTCAATGAACAAAAACTGAATTGATCTACATAGAGACCTGTTCAGTGTGCAAAACTGATGTTTTAAAGAAAAAATTTTAAGGACTTTGTGGAGACTGTTTGATTCAATGCTTCATTCTCAGTCAATCTAGTTTGCTGTCATTAACTAGTACAGACACACACACACAAACAACACACACACACACACACAGGCAGGAAGCAGGGGGGTGAGGATGGGAGGAGGGATGGGGTGACGGTGGAGGAGCGGAGGGGGTGGGGGGGGGCCGCCCCAA
>CM054149.1:5845776-5853276 GCA_028751875.1 Rapana venosa
AGGGAGGAGGAGGAGGGGGGAGGGGAGGGGGGGTGGGAGGAGGAGGAGGGGGGAAATACTCTCTGGGTCTCTGAAAAACTTCTTTGTGCAACATTATCTGTCTGTCTGGCGTTGGCGTTGGCTGTTTGACTAGCGTCACTGTGTGTGTGTGTGTGTGTGTGTGTGTGTGTGTGTGTGTTTTGGTTGTGTGTGTTGTGTGTGTGTGTGTGTGTTTAGTGTGTGTGTGTGTGTGTGTGGTAGGGGGGGGGGTGTTGTAGTGTGTGTGTGGTGTTTGTGTGCGTGTGTGGGGTGGAGAGAGAGATTGTGTGTGAGAGAGAAGGGAGGTTTTGTGCGTGTGTGTGTGTGAGAAGGAGTGCTGTGTGTGTAGGAGAGAGAGTGTGTGGGTGTGTGTGTGAGAGAGAGAGAGAGAGTGTGTGTGTGTGTGTGTGTGTGTGGGGGTTGAGAGGAGAGAGTGAGAGAGAGAGAGTTTTGTGTGTGTGTGTGTGTGTGTGTGTGTGTGTGTTGTGGGGTTGGTGTGTATGTGGTGTGTGAAAGGGGTGTGTGTGTAATGGGGGGTGGTTGTGTTAAGTGGTGTGTGATGTGGTGGGTGTTTGAGTGTGTGTGTGAGTGTTTAAGTATGTTTTGTGAGGAGGGTGTGGGTGGAGTGAGAGAGAGAGAGAGAGAGTGTGGTGTGTGTGTTTTGTGTGGGTGTGTGTGTGTGTGTGTGTGTGTGTTGTGTTGGGGTGGGTGTGTGTTGTAGTGTGTGTAAGTGTGTGTAAGTGTGTGTAAGTGTAAGTGTGTGTATGTGTAGTGTGAGTATGTGTGCCAATTCCCATCTAAAAAGTAATATGTCCGAGTAAACATACACAGACTCGCGCGAGAGCGCGCGTGCACACACACACACAGAGTAAATTAAAATAGCCCGAGTAAAATCACACACTTACACACACTTAAAAAACACACTTACACACACACTTACATAAACACCACAAAGAAAATAATATGTCCGAGTAACAACACACACACTTACATAAACTTACACATCATTACACACACACACTTACACACACACTTACACAAAGCACACAAAAATTTACACAAACACACACAACACCACTCACGCACACATACAAATTATCCTCGATATTAAAAGAATAAAAAAAAAAAAAAAATTAAAAAATTAAAAAATAAAAACACACAAAACACACACACACACAGGCGGAGGTAAAGGAACTCCTGGTTTGTTAGGACTGCTACAGACTGATAATGCCTGGGAAACAGGACAAGGAATAAAATGGGGAGAAAGGTTTTACACAAGTTTCCGTTTCGAGTGTAGATGGCGCATTGGGATTATGAAAGTACTTGAGTAAAGTTTGGAGTTCTTTATGTGCTTGCTCTGTCTGCCTGTCTGTCTGTCTGTCGGTCTGTCGGTGGGTGGTCTGTCTGTCTGTCTGTCTGTCTGTCTGTCTGTCTGTCTGTCTGTCTGTCCTGACCGACTCACTGACTGATTCTCTCTCTCTCTCTCTCTCTCTCTCTCTCTCTCTCTCTCTCTCTCTCTCTCTCTCTCTCTCTCTCTCTCCTTATTCTATTACCATCAGAAAAGAAAACTTCGTTATCGTTCTCTCTCCCTCTCTCTCTTGCTCTTCTCACTCTCTCTCTCTCTCTCTCTCTCTCTCTCTCCTCTCCCTACTCCCACCCTCTCTCTCTCTCCTCATCTCTCATCCTCTTCTCTCTCACTCCCTCTCTCATCACCATCAACATACAAAACAATCTCGTTCATCTTTTCTATTCTCCTTCGTCTCTCGTTGCTCTCTCCCACTCTCTCTCTCTCCTCTTCCCACCCACTCCACCCACACCCATCACACTAAAACAGAACAACACACGCCACAACACTACAAACACTCACACAAAACTCGACAACAACACATCCTCACACAAAACTCGTAGCATTGCTCTTCGAGTCTCTGACCTGACTGACTGATACACTCTACTTTCACTCTCGCTCCTCTCTCCTCCTCCTCCTCTCTCACTCTCCTCTCTCTCCACTAATATATATATAATATATATAAATAATATACTATATATATATATTATATATATTACCCCTCAAAAAAAAATTTTGTTATCGTTATGTTAACATTTAAATAATCACACACACACAACACACACAACCACAAAAACACAATCACACATCACACACACAACACACCACACTTACACAGTTCGCACAAAAAGACTCTTGGTTTATTTCAACTGGTATGATGACACTGCAAATCTCAGTAAAACAGGCACCTCAAAACACGCACCACACACCACACGCACACACACACACACAACACACTACACACACTCGCACGCACCATCACACACACACACTCACACACACTAACACACACACACACACATACCCACCACACACACACACACACACACACACACACACACACACACACACTAACAAATACACACTAACACACATACACACAAACACACACACTAACACACACACACACACTCTTACACAGTTCGCGCAAAAAGACTCTTGGTTTATTTCAACTGGTATGATGATACTGCTAATCTCAGTAAAACAGGCGCTCAACATACACACACTCGCACGCACCCCACGCACGCACGCACATACACACACACCATCACAAACACTAACACAAACACCCCACACTCACACACACACACACACACACACACACACACACAAATCACAAACACTAACACAAAAACACACATACACACTAACACACACAAGATAATAATTCACACTAGATAATATTGATCAGTTTGGTTTTTTGTTCCTATATAGATGGCTTGATGGGAAAAAAGTAAATGCATTGCTTATCCAATGTACCATCTGGAAAAACAATTTTGACTTGATTTGACTTGACTTGACACACACAAACACACACTAACACACACACTAACACACACACACACTAACACACCATGCATACCCCCCTCACACACACAAACACACATACACCACACTCACCACACCACATCACACACACACACACACACAAAACACACACACAAACACACACTAACACACACACACACACACACACACACACACACACACACACACACACTTACACACACAGTTCGCGTAAAACGACTCTTAGCTTCTTTCAACTGGTATGATATAATGATAGTGCTAATCTCAGTATAAAACAGACACTCTACTATAAACTCAGGAAAAGTTTTCACTCCACTGTCATATTAGTGTGGCTATCATAGTGACTACGGTTCCTAGGCTATAATTATTATCTGAAGGCATTTCCTCGATTCCTTCATATCTCTGGGTATCTGTCTCTATTCTGTCTGTGTGCCTCTGTCTGTGTCTGTCTGTCTGTCTACCTCTATCTGTGTCTGCCTCTGTCTGTGTCTGTCTGTCTGCTTCTGTCTGCCCTTGTCTGCCTCTGTTTTGTGTCTGTCTGTCTGCCTCTGTCTGTGCCCTGTCTGTCTGTGTCTGTCTGCTTCTGTCTGTCTGTCTGCCTCCTGTTCTGTGTCTGTCTGTCTGCCTCTGTCTGTGTCTGTCTGTCTGTGTCTGTCTGTCTCCCTTTCTATCTGTGTCTGTCTTTTCTGCCTCTATTCTGTTCCCCTGTCTGCCTCTGTCTGTGTCTGTCTGTCTGCTTCTGTCTGTACTCTGTCCGTTTCTCTCTCCCCTCTCTCTCTCTCTCTCTTCACTCTCTCTCCTCTTCACTCTCTCTCTCTCTCTCTCAGATATCTTGGTTTCTTAAGTCATATTTTTGTAACTGATTTTTTGTTGTGGCGGTTGTGGCTATACAATTACTTTTTTGGCTTTTTGTGTGCTTTTCCTTATTTTTCTCACTAAAATTCTAAGCAGTTCGGCAACCCCCCTTCATTTTAGGGGCCCAAAGGGCCCTTTTTTGTGAATAAATCTTTCGATTTCTCTCTCTCTCTCTCTCTCTCTCCCCTCTCCTCCCCTCTTCTCTCTCTTCCTCCCTCCCTGGGGAGCTCGGGGGGTTTTTTGGTTTTTTTTTTTCTCGTGCTTCAAATAATGTTCATTGTTTGGTTTGACGGTGTAATGTGTGTGGTTATGGTATTTTGGTGATTATGACATAAGCTGTTATAATATGTGAGGTAATGTACATGTGTATGGATTTATATCCTGGACGATTTGTATGATTTGTGCAAGCTCGCACGTGTAGTTGCGTGCCCGTGCATATGTACGCGTAGTGTGTGGGTTTTGTTTGTGTGGTGTGTGGTGGTGTGCGTGCGTGCGTGCGTGCGTGCCGTGCGCGGCGTGCGAGCGTGCGTGAGTGCGTGTGTGTGTTGTGTGTGTTGATTTTTGGGGAGGGTTGTCTGTTTAGGGGAGGGGTGTGTCAAGGAGGGAGTTTGTCAGTGTTTAATTGGTTTTATTTATTCGATTGGTTTTTCTTCGTGGTCTTTCATTGATTTCATGACTTCCCGTCAATAATTGAAGGGCTATTTGAATGATTCATTTCTTTGCTTTTTGACATTATCTTGTTTATTGATCAATTGGTTTATTCATGTTTGTTTCACTTTTTCCCCTTGAGGGCCTGGTGTAAAGAAGCCTCTGGCTTATCCAATTACCCTCATTAAAATATTCGAGTTCGAAATATTCGAGTTCGAGTTCGAGTTCCCTTCCTCTCTGCCCCCCTCCACTTATTCTATTTACCCTCAGAAAATAAATTTTCGTTATCTCTCTCTCTCTCTCCTCTCTCTCTCTCTCTCTCACAGAGTAAAGCTGCACCAGACTTTATACCAGCCAATTAGCCTGGCATCTTCCTTCCTTCATCCCTTCTCTCCCTTCCCTCCCTCCATCCTTCCTTCATTCCATCCTTCCTTCCCTCCTTCCTTCCCTCCCTCCCTTCTTCTTCCCTCCCTCATTCCTTCCCTCCATCCCTCCCTCCATCCATCCTTCCTTCCCTCCCTCCTTCCTTCCCTCCCTTCTTCTTTTCCTTCCTTCCTTCTTCCTTTCTTCCTTCCTTCAGGCGCTGACCTGTTGATCGGACGCCTTACCTGCCGTGTATAGGCCTTAATCTACCAATTATTGTATAATTATGCGCTACTGGGCCAGGGACATGAATTCCGCTGTAGGGCCTATAGCGGTGTATGTGCAGTGGAGGGTGGTGGTGTGTGTGTGGTGTGGTTTGTTCTGTGTGTGTGTGTGTGTGTGTGTGTGTGTGTGTGTGTGTGTGTGTGTGTGTGTGTGTGTGTGTGGTGTGTGTGTGTGTGTGTGTGTGTGTGTGTGTGTGTGTGTGTGTGTGTGTGGGTGTGGGTGTGTGTGTGGGTGTGTGGTGTCGTGTGTGTGTGTGTGTGTGTGTGTGTGTGTGTGTGTGTGTGTGTGTGTGTGTGTGGTGTCGCGTGTGTGCGTGCGTGGAAGCGTACGTGTGTGTGTATGTGTGTGTCTGTGCGTGCGTGCTTGTGTGCGTGTGTGTTGTCGTGCGTGCGTGCACGCGCGCTCGTGTATGTAGATATGGAGGTATGTATGTTTGTGTTTTCTCATGCGCGCGCACGCCCCAACGATAACAACCACTACGACATTAACCTAGCAACATCAGTAGCAGCAACAACAAGAGAAACAATAACAATAATACCAAATTTAGGCCAGAACATCCCACAGCAAAATGTGAGCACCACATAACACCGACACCTTTGGCTGTACAGCTACAATAACGACATTAACAAATGACGACCACGTCGACGACGATAGCAACAAACATATACCGACAACATCAAATACTTATATGTTATGTTAATATTATCATTAGGTGAACATTTGCTCTTGTGCATTGTCAGCTTTTCGTCTCATGACGGAACTGTCTTACACACACACACACACACACACACACACACACACACAAGTGCGCATACGTGAATGCACCCCCTCCACCCCCAAACCCCCAGCTTTTCCAATTAAAGGGAAGTCACTCGTCCTATACGAAACGTACCTGTGCTGTCCGAGTTGTCGTTCGTTGTCAAAGTGATCTACTAGCTAAGCCTGAGATTTTGTGCGCATTACAGTACAGTCCCCCAGTTCATCCAGCTGTAAATGGGTACCTGCCCTCTTGAGGGTCAGGGAAGGTAAAGCAGCGAGGGAGAGGAGATGGGCGCCACCCTCAATATGCTGCCCCTAGAGAAGTGAGGTCTCTGACGCCTCGCTCCCCTACGACCTTATAGGTTATGGGAAGACCTTTACCTTTACCGTACAGTGAATGGAAGTTATGGGGGAGGGGAGAGAGAGGGGAGAGAGAGGAGAGAGGAGAGAGAGGAAGAGAGAGAGGAGAGAGAGAGAGAGAGAGAGAGAGAGAGAAAATGAGAGAGATGGAGAGGGAGAGAGAGAGAGAAGAGAGAGAGAGAGAGAGATGGAGAGAGAGAGATGGAGATGGAGAGAGGGATGGAGAGAGAGAGGGAGAGGGAGAGAGAGAGGGAATGGAGAGAGAGATGGGGAGAGAGAGAGGGGAGAGATGGAGGAGAGAAAGGGAATGGAGAGAGAGATGGGGAGAGAGATGGGGAGAGAGAGAGAGATGGAGAGGGAGAGAGAGGGGAGAGAGAGATGGGGAAGAGAGAGGAGGAGAGAAAGAGAGAGAGAAAGAGAGAGATAAAGAGTCAAAGGAGAGAGAGAGAGAGGGAGAGAGAGAGAAAGAGATGGAGGGGGAGAGAGAGAGGAGAGAGAGAGAGAGGAGAGAGAGGGAGAGGAGAGAGAGAGGAGATGGAGGAGAGAGTAGAGAAGAGAGAGAGAGAGAGAGAGAGAGATATTATATATATAATATATATATATATATTATATATATATTTATAATATAATGGAGAGAGAGAGAGTGAGCATGGACTATAATATACAATACACTAAAGATCTAAAGATATATGTGTACACACAGACACAGACACAGACACACACACACACACACACACACATACACACACACACACACACACACACACTGCAAAACTTCGGAAAGCACACGGTTGTAAGCTTATGGGGCAAACAAGCATATGATAACTGACCATGTTAAAAGGCATGATTTTTTTTTTTAAAGAAGAAAAAGAGAGAATACGAAAGAGACAGGCAGTTAGAGACAGAGACAGAATTACAACAGACAGACTTAAAAACAAACAGACCAGGAGACAGACAGACAGACAGACAGACAGACAGACAGACAGAGCAACGGGCAGAAGGTACGAAGTACAATGAGTGCCTGTTTGTCACTGAAGATGATAAGTGACTGGGTTGGCTTCGAAAACATCAGCTTCTAAAACAGCATTCAAAGAAAAAGTCTTTGTGTACACGCACGCTCACGCACGCGCGCACGCACGCACGCGCGCGCGCACTCACACACATACATACACACGCTCGCACACACGCACGCATGCCCACACACACACACGCACGTGTACGCACGTGCACACACACGCACGCGCACACACACACGCACACACACACGCACACGCACAGAGAGACAATGACAATGACAAATTCTTTTAATTCGAGGATAATGAGTAAGCACTCATGTGCTT
>CM054149.1:5865776-5878276 GCA_028751875.1 Rapana venosa
GCAGTACTCTTCTTCACGCTGGGGTAAACCTTTTTCCGGCGATGTTTTCATATCCACAAACAACACACAACCCTCTAAACTACCATACCTTTTTATTAATGGTTCTTACTGTTGCTGATACTGCTACTGTTGATGTTGCCTGCCAGAACACATTTCCGGGAATATCTTTAGCTCAAAATTCGAGGCTTGCTCCCTCGTCTCCTCACTCAACTGCTGATTATTCTAGCTGGCTTCACTTACCTACCCTCCTGCCACTACGAAGAGGAGGATGTAGGGGGGGAGGGGGGGGGGAGGCACTTCAGTTGGTTTGGCGGGAGCTAAGATGCGGTCTGTGTCTGTGATGCCAGCCTCTCTCTGTCTGTCTGTCTGTCTGTTTCTGCTCTGCTTGCGGGGGGATGCTCATTGCTGAGACATGCACCGCATTTTCCGAACCTGATGGTGCGTTGTGTCGGTTCACGTTGTCGTCGTCGTGCGTAACTTTGGGGTCCGACCGATATGTGGTGGTTTGATAGTCCATGTCTGTCTGTCTGTTGTTGTCGCTGTGTATTATTTTCTTTTTTCCGCCTCTGTATGTGTGTGTGTGTGTTTCTTTCTCTGTCTGTTTCTTTGTCTCTCACTTTTTCTCTTCTTTTTTTTTTCTTGTGGAGGAGGGAGTGGTTATAACCTTGTGTTCTATGTATCAGATTTATACAGATAGATAGACAGACAAACAAACAGACAGACATAGATCGAAATATAGATAGATCAATGGATGGATGGACGGATGGATGGACGGATGGATGGATACATATACATACATACATACATACATACATACTACATACATACATACATACATACATACATTCATACATACATACATAGATAGGCATACAGACAGACAGACAGACAGATAGATAGATAGATAGATAGATAGATAGATAGATAGATAGATAGATAGATAGATAGATAGATAGATAGATAGATAGATAGATAGATAGATAGATAGACACAGACAGAAAGACAGTCAGATACATATTCCTCAAAACGCCATGGACTAAGTACTTATGAAGATTACTTCAATACTTGTTTATATACCCTCTAAGTACAGAATTTGTGCTTTGCCTTGCCTTGCCCCCCCCCCCCCCCCTCCGCCCCCCCCCCCCCCTCTCTCTCTCTCTCTCTCTCGCAAGCAGGGTATGAATCTTCTTACTTCTTCCCTTCTTACTGTCATAACTCGACACATTTCTGCTGATCTGAAAATGCTTCTGTTTAGGATTCGACCGTGCCACTTCACCCCAAGAAAAGGAAAAACAGAAAAGAAAGAAAGAACACAATACCAACGAAAAAGGAAAGGGACAGAAATGAAGAGGGGCAAACATAAAGAAAGAAGGGGAAAAAACACCGACAAAAATCAGTTTGCTTCGACTTTAATAATAATAATAATAATAATAATAACAATATGGAATTTATACAGCGCTGAATTTCTTGTCATTCTGACTCTGTTCCATTCAATCTTCTGACCCGATGCAAAGTGTGCAAACAGAACTATACGTCACAAAGTGCACCGCTTTCTAATGCCTTCGGATGAGACTATAAACCGAGGTCCCGTATGCGAACGCACGCAGAACATCTTGCGTACATGTTACAACCCGTTCCGCTTTTTGGAAGAGCAGGCCATTGTATGCTGGTGGGAACGGATGACAAAATTTACAAAACTGCAAGCACACGGGGACTGAATGTAAACAAGAACATGAGTGCTTATTCCACGATCCTCGAAATAAAAGAAAGAAAAGAATTAAATAAATTAATAAAACATGCCATTGTAGCAGACGGAAAGAACGATACATCACAAAGAGTACCCCCTTGGTAGTGGACGAAAAGGACCATACATCACAAAGTGCACCCCTTTCCAATGCCAACTGTTGGTAGCAGACCAACAACAAAAAATACATCACAAAGGGCATGTACCCCTTTCTAATGCCAGCTCTTGGTAGCAGACGAAATGAATGATACATCAAATCACAAAGAGCACCCCTTTCTAATGCCAACTGTTAGTAGCGGACGAAATGGACTATTACTATATCACAAAGTGCATGCACCCCTTTCTAAAGCCAAATGTTGGTAGCGGAGGAAAAGAACTATACATTACATCACAAAGGGCATGCACCTTTCTACAGCCAACAGTTGGTAGCGGAGGAAAAGGTTATCATAAAGTCAATCCCTTTCTAATGCCAACTGTTGATGAAAAAGATGATACATTACAAAGTGCATGCACCCTTTTCTAATGCCAATTGTTGGCAGTGGATGACAAGAACTATACATTACATCACAACGTACACCTCTTTCTACAGCCAACAGTTGGTAGCGGAGGAAAAGGACGCTACATCACAAAGTGCACCCCTTTCAAGCGACGAAAAGGACTATTATTACATCACAAAGGGCATGCACTTTTTTAATGCCAACTGTTGGTAGCGGAGGAAAAGGACGCTACATCATGACGTTCCATTCTTTCCAATGGCAACAGTTGGTAGCGGAGGAAAAGAACTATACATTACATCACAAAGTGCATGCACCCCTTTCCAATGCCAACTGTTGATAGCGGACGAAATGGGCTATTAATGCATCACAAAGTGCATGCACCCCTTTCTATTGCCATCTGTTGGTAGCAGACGAAATAGTTATCATAAAGTACATCCCTTTCTAATGCCAACTGTTGATGAACAAGATGATACATCACAAAGTGCATGCACCCCTTTCTACAGCCAACTGTTGGTAGCGGAGGAAAAGGCCTATAACTACATCACAAAGTGCACCTCTTCCTACAGCCAACAGTTGGTAGCTCCATCATAGACTAAACAGCAGCCGCACTGAACATTAGTGCACCAACCCCAAACATAATTACCTGCCCAGGCAAGAAGGTTCACCCCCTCTCCCCACTCCACCCCCAACCCCCCTCCCAACCCATTCCATCTTCTTTCCTCTGGCATGGGGTAATGGAAGAAGTGGAGGAAAGAGTCCATCCCCAAGTTTTCACCCATCCCCCTAAACCTTGAGTGGTGGTCTTGGGGATAGTCTTGAGACGATAAACCGAGGTCCCTGTGTGTGGCATATATTTAGTGCACTTAGAAGAACTTATGGCCGTGAGAAGTGTCGTCTTCGACAAAAATTCTGCAGGAAAAAGAGGGCCACTCTCATATGGAAGCAAGAACGCATAAACACACACACACGCGCGCGCACACACACACACACACTCACTGGAATTTTTTTTAAAAATTAACTTCACACACACACACACACATAGTGACATACAAGCAATAATGGATGGCGCTGCTCTTGTGGCATTGCGCTCTCTTTGAAGAGAGCAGTACGAATTTCATGCAGAGAAAAAAAAAAATAAATAAAATAATAATAATAATAATGATAATAATATATGGAATTTATAGAGCGCTATATCTTGCAATTACAAGCGCTTCCATTCAATCCGCTCCTACACAAACAACCAACAATGATTAACAATATTCTAACAAATTCAAATGTACACACACACGCACACGCACACACACACACACACACACACAGTTTGTACATTTCAGCAGGGTGATGGAATTTTGGCTTTCAAAGGCAGGGACAGACATGAGATGAAACAAGAGGGAAAAATCTTAGGTTTGAAATAGGTATGTTTTGAGGCTGGATTTAAAGTGTCGTAAGTAGGCTTTTCACGAAGGGAGAAAGGGAGGTCATTCCAGATTGATGGACCAGAAATAGAGAAAGAGCGACGGCCAACTGTGGATTGGTTGAATCTAGGTATTCGTATGCCAACAGTTGGTAGCTCCATCATAGACTAAACAGCAGCCGCACTGAACATTAGTGCACCAACCCCAAACAAAATCACCTGCCCAGGCAAGAAGGTTCACCCCTTCTCCCTCTACCCACTGCAGCAGAGCGGAGGGAACGAGAAGGAGTGTACAGGTGAAGACATTCACAGAGGTAGGAGGGTGCTGTTTTGTGGAGACATTTGCAACAGAGGGTACTGATCTTGTACTTTACTCTCTGTGACACAGGCAACCAGTGGAGAGATTGCAGGAGTGGAGTAATATGCTCAGATTTTTTCTTTTTGAGGACTAATCGAGCTGCGGAGTTTTGTATGCGTTGAAGGGAGTGGATAGATGATGCTGGCAGACCAGCCAAAAGAGAATTACAATAGTCCACACGTGAAAGAATAAGAAAACTACCGAGAATGACAGTGATAGCAGTACAGAACAATACAACACAACACAGCACAATACAATACAATACCAACAAAAAAGCAGCAACACGACACGACAAGACTTTCTGTCTTTACTTTTCCCCAAGCAGATTCTATTGCTCAGTACAGGGACTTATGGCTTATTCAAACTATGCTTCTCTCTATCTTCCAAGGACTGCACTAGACACATATTCCACCACCTGCATCACCCCCACTGTCTTACTGGAGCCTCAGGAAACGAATGCCTGGCAGCACACACGTCCATCTCTGACAAAAATGACGTGCCATTTCACGAAGACACTCCGACTTTCAACGTGCATGTATATATAAAGAAGAAGAAGAAGAAGAAGAAGAAGAAGAAGAAGAAGAAGAAGAAGAAGAAGAAGAAGAAGAATGTATGGAATTTATATAGCGCTGAATCTTGCAAAGCAACAAATCAAAGCGCTCAGTTTTTTGTTGGTATTTCTTTTACATCGAGGATAATGGAATAAGCACTCGTGTGCTTTTTTTTACATCAAGTCCCCGTGTGTATGCGGTTTTGTAAATTTTGTCATCTGTTCCCACCGGCACACAATGGCCTACTCTTTCGAAAAGCGGAACAGGATTTAACGTGTGCACAAATGTTCTGCATGCGTTCGCACACGGGGCCTCGGTTTACAGTCTCATCCGAAGGACTCCATATACGCAAGAGGGAGGGAGCGAAGGCGACACTGGTAGGTCTGGACTTAAATCCACTCAAAATATTTTTTAAAATTCACATCACTAACCGCCATCCAACCTTGTGAGGGAGATTTCAGAACCATTATGACCAACAAAACATGCTCCTAAGGACTCTAACAAAATGAAATTAAAAAGTAATTTCGGGTACAGCCTGGTGGTTAGAGTGATGCGCTCGTGATCTGCTGACCCGGGTTCGAATCTTGTTCAAGAGGATTTTTCCTCTGGAGTTAACATCAGTGCCGACTCCGCTCCCACCAAAAGTCCTTCGGATGAGTCTATAAACCGAGGTCGCGTGTGCGAACGCACGCGGAACATCTTGCGCACATGTTAAAACCTGTTCCGCTGTTCGTAAAAGTAGGCTATTGTGTGCCGGTGGGAACGGATGAGAAAATTTACAAAACTGCATACAAACGGGGACTGGATGTTAAAAAAAAAGCACATGAGTGCTTATTCCATTATCCTCGAGAAGAAAGAATAAGATGAAAGATGAAACAGAAACACCAGAACCGACTTGATGACTTCAGTTCTGCAGGGGAGGGGAGTCACAGCAAAGAGAAAGGAAGGAAGGAAGGAAGGCTGGAAGGAAGGAAGGAAAGAAGGAAAGAAGACAGGAAGGAAGGAAGAAAGAAGGAAGGAAGGACGGACGGAAAGAAGGAAGAAAGGAAGGAAGGCAGGAAGGAAGGAAAGAAAAAAGGAAGGAAGGAAAGAAGGAAGGTGGGAAGGAAGGAAAGAAAGAAAGAAGGAAGGCAGGAAAGAAGGAAGGAAGAAAAAAGGAAGGAAAGAAAGAAGAAAGGAAGGCAGGCAGCAAGGAGGGAAGGAAGCAAGCAAGCAAGGAAGGAAGGAAGGAGGGAAAGAAGGAAGAAAGGAAGGAAGAAAAGAAGGAAGGAAGGAAGGAAGGAAGGCCAGTAGCAACACACATCCTTCATGGACAACAACATCATCACTGATGCTGGCAGCAGCAGCAGCAGCAACAGCAGCAGCACACTGAGGGAGGAGGCTGCGAGACATCACTCTCCTCCTACACAGGAGGGAAGGAGGGAGCAGAGACCAACAGTGTGGCCTAGCCATCCTTCAGGACAAGCAGTGGAGACAGCTCCCACCGTCGTCCATGACTTTTTTTTTACACCCATTCCCCGTATGTATGCAGTTTTATCAATTTTGTCATCCATTCCCACCGGCACACAATAGCCTTCTTTTCCGAAAAGCGGTACGGGTTTTAACGTGACCTGTTTTACAGTCTCATCCGAAGGATTTTTATGGGGACTTTTTTAGACTACGGCAATGACGATGAAGAGGAAGAGGATGGGGATCAAGAAGCAGAACGAGATAAAGAAGGAGAGATTGAAGAGGACGACGAGGAGGAGGAAAGCTGGGAATGGTGAAAAATAAAAAGTACACACACACACACAACACACACACACAAAACCACACACACACACACACACACACACACACACACACTCACAAACACACACCAACACCACCACCACCAACAACAACAACAGAGAAGATAAGTGTGTCTTGTCTCTTCAACAATGAAACCCTAAGCCAAAGGTTGCATAAACCTACTTCCCACCCCTTGCCCTGCTCCTAGCAATGGCACACAGGCTTCTAGAAGAAGTCAGGGAAGTGGGAGTAATGAAGTGTTTACCCAAGGTCTGACTGACAGCTCCCGCTGGGGGCCGCACTTCACAGTTAATTGATAATTAATGGTCCCAGCTTGCACCCTGCCTGCCGTTTTCTTCCAGTTCTCCAAGCTTTCTGAGGGGTGATTTATGTAGGATTTTTGCCAGTTCTATCACTGCGCCTCCTCCTCCGCTTAGGGGCTCCGGTGAACACCAACTATAAATACTGACTTTTTAAAAGTTCTGAAAAATGCCAGAAAAGTGTTTGCATACAGAGAGAGGTAGGCTCAGACCAGTTGGATGAAAAGTTGTGACGTGATCTTCGAAGCTGGACAAAAGTGACTGTTAGAATCTAAGAATGTCACTGAAGATTATAGTTTGTTGGTGGGGGTTTTTCTTGATGGCGTAGACAAGGTTTCAGTCGATCACAAAAGGCAGAACTTAGGGAGGATCACCATGAAGAAGGTTGACAAGCAGTCCACATAATAAACTTCTGTGAAAACAGATCTCAAGCAATATTGATTTGATGATGATGATGATGATGATGATGATGATGATGATGATGATGATGATGATGATGATGACGACGACGACGACGACGATAACGACGACGATGATAATAACAACAACAACAATAATAATAATTGATGATGATGATGATGATGATGATGATGATGATGATAGTTAGTGGTGGTGGTGGTGGTGGTGGTGGTGGTGATGGTGATGAGATGATGATGAGAGGAAGGAGGAGGAGGAGGAGAAGAAGGAGGAGAAGAAGAAGAAGAAGAGAAGAAGAAGAAGAAGAAGAAGAAGAAGAAGAACAAGAACAAGAACAAGAACAAGAAATGATAATAACAATAATAATATATGGAAATTTTTAGAGCACCGAATCTCATAAATCAAACAAACCAAATCAATACTTCTCAGTAACATTACAACATAACGACAGCAAGTAAACAAATTACAATAAAATAAACCTTTTTTTTTCTTTTCAACACTGTACATATAGACGGAAGAAACGTTTGGAACAAAACCGCCAAACGAAAGATAAAAAAATATATCAAAAATATAAAGTGACAGTAGCTAAGACAAGAACCAGTCAGATTGCAAGGCAGTGAGCATTCACTGCCAAAATTAATCAGCTTAATGTCCAGGTTGCCCAATCTTTTCAGAAAATATCCTCACTCAACCTTTTTTGCCACTTTCTCAAGCTTCCTCTCTTATCTAATCTCAGCACAGGAGTTGTGTTACTCTGGGATATTTTTCTCAGCAAAACAGCTTCGCAAATGCAGACAGACAGACAGACAGACAGATAGACAGAGTGCTCACTGATGCACACATGCAGTGCAGAATCTGCTTACATCAAGATTCTTCCAGAACGATTCAGAATTAAATCATGTTGTACGTGGTAAGCGTGTGCGTGCGTGCGTGCGTGCGTGCGTGCGTGCGTGCGGCGTGTGTGTGTGTGTCAGTGTGTGTGTGTCATGTGTGTGTGAGTGTTTATTTTATTTTATTTTATTCTTTTATATCAAGGATAATGGAATAAGCACTTATGTGCTTTTTTACATCGAGTCCCCGTGTGTATGCGGTTTTGTAAATTCTGTCATCTGTTCCCACCGTGTGTGTGTGTGTGTGTGTGTGTGTGTGTGTGTGTGTGTTGGTGTGTGTGTGTGTGTGTTGTGTGTGTGTGCGCGCGTGCACGTGTGTACCTGCGAGCGTGACTACGTACATGCATGCGTGTGTGTGGTGTTTTTTCAATGAAATGAAGTGGTAACTTTTGAAATTTTAGACAGGTGAATCTATGAGTCACAGAAGCACGATTTCCCACATTTCTTATAATATTTTAATAACAATCCCAAGAATGTGAAGAACAAAGGACAACAAACAGTATCAACAAATACAGCCAAAAACAAAAAAACCTTAATTCTAAAGTAAGAACTTCGATTAAAAAAACAACAACATTTGAACCTTAATTCATTTGAGTAAAAAATATATATATATATTTTATTTATTCTTTTATTTCGAGGATAATGGAATAAGCATCCGTGTGCTTTTTTTCACATCCAGTCCCCGCGTGTATGCAGTTTGTAAATATTGTCATCATGTTCCCACCGGCACACAATGGCCTACTCTGTTCATGAAAGAAAGAATTCAGGGGGATAAAGCATAGAGCAAAATGGACCAAACTATACAATTACCTAGCACACAGTAGGTGTATCTACATACATGCTTTTGATGTTGCTGTTGTTGTTCTTCGGCTAGAGCTCCAAGGTTGACCAATGGTGAGATTTTGTATATGCGACCGTTTTTAATCACCATTAACGTAGCCGCATTCCGACTTCAGGGATATGTATATGATAATTATACAAAGCAACAATGGCTTCAACTGTGTCCCGGTATTCTCTACGGTTTCTCGCTGAATATTCACCGACTTTTTCTCTCTCCTCTCATCTACTCTGAAAGAGGCCAGGTAAAGGCTCGCAAGAACTGAACAGACAGCACCAAGCAGCTGGTTGGAACCAGAGTGTGAAGCAGCAGCGGACCATTTCTCAGTACACTACAACAGCCACAGACAGCCTGCAGAATACAGCACAGCTCCCCCCACCCCCATACCAGTCAGCCTTTGGGGGATAGGAAGCCTTATCTCTGATACTCCAAATTGCCCCACCTCCATCCTTTGCCTTGCTTGCCAAAATAATCTCTCTGCTATTGCCATTCTTTCAATTCATGCAACCGATGTTTATAGTCTACTGTTCAGTGACTTGTTACTGGTAGACAGATGTGTACTTCGTGATCATAATTATTGTCTTGGTTGCGATTTCTGTTGTTGATTCGCTAGTACAAAGACAAGAGTGGAATATTCTAGACAGACAATCTTGACGGGGAGATTTTGTCCCACCTGTCGGCGGGCGTCATTGAGTATGATTAAACCATTGACGCTGGGGGCAACAGCAAAGTGAGAGGCTGTATGACCAGTGGCTTTCTTTCCCACTCATGGAATTCCACTTTACAGCTGAGTCTTTAGTGATCGACTATGACTCTCTGACTAGGAGGCTTGACTCGCACAGTCCTTATGTGCTGCAGCCCTGGGGGCTGGTTGGCCTTTGGAGTACATCTCCAACGCTGACTGTCCTTATGCCCACTTGGCCGAGAGAGTGGGGATGTACTGTGGGCAAGGCATCTCCACTATAATCAAATTTCTGCCCAGTTTCCATAACAGCAGCTGCCTCCTCTGCTGTTTTGGAGGCCATCGTCGGACACGACGGACAAACATACATTGAGTATGGCACTAGCCCCCACACCCAATGCTACCCACATGATCCTGCTTCTCCATTTGCTCTCGTCTTCGTCTTCGCTGGTCCTGCTGCCTTCATGGATTCTCATGCCAGAGGATTCAGTGATGTTGATGATGAGAGAAGCTGGTTGTCTATGTGATTTTTTCCGTTTCAGTCTTGCCTTTAAGGACGTCTTCATGAGGTCCGTATCTTGGTTGTGTAGCGCATGGCCTACGTATTCTAATTTCCTTTCATTTATTAATGTAAGAAGTTATCTTCTTGTTCCCAATTCGTGTAGTATGCTTCCGTTTCTTCTTGTATCTGTATAACTGACCCTCAGCTGCCTTCTAAAAAGCATCTCAGCCACTTCGATTCCTTTTTCATCTTTTCTTTGGGGCCAGGATTCACAGCCATACAGCAAGACGGGCCATACTAAGCGCTTCAATATTTTCATTTTCAGCGGGCAAGGAATGCTGACAATCTTTCCAGATACTGTCTAGGTTCTTTTGTACCGAATCAAAAATAGCATTCACAAACGAATCAGTGTCACTTGGTGCGTTTGGCTACCAGTAAAAGCAAGTTAAACAGCAGACGAAACATCAACTGCATGAACTGAAAGAGCGCCAACAGCAGAGAGATTATTTGGCAAAGGAAGGTGGTGGGGCAATCAGGAGTATCAGAGATAAGACTTCCTATCCCCCCAAAGGCTGACTGGTATGGGTAGGGGGGGAGCTGTGCTGTATTCTGCAGGCTGTCTGTGGCTGTAGTAGTGTTCTGAGAAAATGGTCCGCTGCTGCTACACTCTGATTCCAACCAGCTGCTCGGCGCTGTCTGTTTAGTACTGGTGGGCCTGTATCTGGCATCGTTTAGTGTAAACAAGAGCAGTGCTGCAGACGTGGAAATTGTTGAATAACAATAGTAATAATAATAAATCAAGGAGGATGAATGCCATTGTAAACAGCGGGATACCGTTATGGCTAGCAGTGCTGATTGTTTCATTTACCTGTGTTATCATCATGATCATCATCATCATCATCAGCAGCAGCAGCAGCAGCGGTAGCTTCTTCTTCTCCTTCCCTTTTCTCCTCTTTCTCCTCCTCCTCTTCTTCCTTTCTCCTCCTCCTCCTCTTCTCCTTTCTTTTCTCCTCCTCCTCCCCTTCTCCTTCCTTTCTCCTCCTCCTCTTCCTTTCTCTCCTCCTTTTTCTCCAGCTCTTCTCCTTTCTTTCTCCTCCTCCTTCTTTTCTCCTCCTTGTCCTCCTCTCATTTTTTTCTTCTCTTTTCTCTTCTCCTTCTTTTTCTCCCCCTCTCCCTCTTCTTCGTTTCCTTCCTTTCCTCCTCCTATTCTTCTTCTACTTCTTTGTATTCCTCCTTCTCCCACCTCTTCTTCTTCTCCACCTCTTCTTTTTATCCTTTCTCTTCTTCTCCTCCTCCTTTTCTCCTCCTTTTCCTCCTTTACCTCATCCGTCTCCTCCCAGTCTTCTTTTCTCCTCCTTCTCCTCCTCCCCTTTCTTCTCCTTTTTTTCTCCTTTTTCTCCCCCTCATCTTTGTCCTCATCCTCTTCGTTCCTCCTCCTTTTACTCCTCCTTCTTCACCTCCCCTTTCTTCTTCTTTTTCTCCCTCTCCTCTTCTTTAACTTAAATGTAAAAAAAGCACAAGAGTGTTTATTCCATTATCCTCGAAATAAAATAATACATAAAATAAATAAATAAATAACTTCCTGCAGAGTCACTAAGGCATGCAGTATAACTTAACTCTCAACTTCTGTCTTGGTCTTGGGGAAGTTCTTTTTCGTCGATCGCTCAGACAGCAACCGTTGTCTGCCATATGACCATAAATGCGTTACGCTGCCGTTAAGCGCCTGACAAGTCAGGCCCAGCGCATCCGACTTCGGCGTGGGAGAGAAATGCTATCTGTTAAGTCCTTCTGGGGGATAAAAAGGCAGGAGAATGGACCAGGAAGGCAGAAAATAGACAAGAAGGAAGCGACAGGAAGTAAAGGAACAAGGCAGAAACAAAGAGAGGGATAGGAAAGAGGGAAATTCTAGCACAAAATTTCCAGATGGTGGGGATGCTATTTATACTGACAGACCCCCAGAATTCCCACGGGGGAGGACCTTGGGTAGGTTGAACCTTGCGAAACCTTTCCCTCTGCAGTCTGAGTTTATGACTATCTCCCCACAGATTGCAGGCTGGGCAATTCCTTGTCCTATCTACACCACCGATCATGAAGTGCCTGCATTTCCAGAAAATGAAATGGGCTTTAAATGTGGGTACAAGAAAATACGTGTTAGCGGGGGATGGGGGGAGTTGCACATGAGATTCAATCTGTAGACCATCTGAAGAATTTTCAACCTGGCGTAATGTGTTGGCTGTCTGCACATGTTTTGTGCTGTAGCTGTATTTTATTGTGAATTTTTCATCACAAGAAATAATGGTTTTTAATGTATGTCTTTGATGTTGCTATTTTTGTTGTTGTTGTTAATGCTGCTGCTGCTGCTGTGCTGCTGCTGCTGCTGTTGTTGTTTTTGTTTGGTTTTTGATTTGCTTTTTTAATTTCACCAGAAACATTCATTTCACCCAAATCACAAATATGTTGTTTTTTTATACTGGGGTGTCATTTCTGGTCCAAATCCTTCTCTTTAGCGTCACGAAT
>CM054149.1:5880776-5890776 GCA_028751875.1 Rapana venosa
AGAAAAAAAAGGAGAAGAAGAAGAAGAAGGAGAAGAAGACTGATTGATTGATTGATTGATTATTGATTGATTGATTGATTGATTGATCTTTAATGGGTAAAGAATTAGACACAATAAAGGCCTTTTTACAATTCTGCCCAAAAAGAAAACAAACTTGAAGAAGAAGAAGAAGAAGAAGAAGAAGAAGAAGAAGAAGAAGAAGAAGAAGAAGAGAAGAAAGAAGAAAAGGAGGAGGAGGAGGAGAGAGGAGGAGGAGGAGGAGGAGAAGAAGAAGAGAGAAGAAGAAGAAGGAGGAAGAGGAGGAGTGGAGGAGGAGGAAAAGGGGAAAGAAGAAGAAGGAGAAGAAAGAAGAAGATGATGAAGATAGATAGAAGATGATGATAGATGAATTAAGAAAAAAGAACAAAAGTAAATGAAGAAAAAACAATGAAGAAGAAGAAGAAGAAGAAAAAGAAGAAGAAGAAAAGAAAAAGAACAAGAACAAGAAGAAGAAGAAAGACAGACAACAACAAAGACAAAACAACAACAACAACAACAAGATATGAAGGGAATGAAGCATTGAATGAATCAGTTGAAGTTTCTGATACTGACTAGTTGATGCAGAGTTTATGGGAAAGTCAATTAGACGATAAAGGCTGTTTATTCCTCAAAGAATCAACTGGAAGAAGAAGAAGAAGAAGAGAAGAAAAGAGAAGAAGAAGAAGAAGAAGAAGAGAGAAGAAGAAAGAGGGGAAGAGGAGAGAGAGAGAAGAGAGAGAGAGCAGAAGACAGAAAGAAGAAGACAAGAAGAAGAAGAGAGAGAGAGAGAGGAGGGGAGAGAGAGGGGGGAGAAGAGAGAGAGAGAAGGTGTGAATGGTGTGGTGGGTGTGTGAGGAGCGCAGCGACGCGAGAAAAAATAGATCTGTGATCATGGAAAAGAGCACCAGCATAAAGAGAGACCAGAATAATCGCAAAAATCTAGATCAAAAAACAAACAACAACAATACAAGTAAAAGGATTTCATTCCTTACTGCCTCTTCTTCTTACTACGCGTTTATTTCATTAATGTTCAGTTAGCGTTGATTCTTGTTATCCTCTGCCCTCTGAAGAGATGACAAGAGGCTGAGGAGAGAGAGAGAGAGAAAGAGAAGACAAGAGATGGCAGAGACAGGCAAGACACAGAGGGGGAGACGAGAGACGAGAGAGATGAGAGAGGAGTGAAGCTGTTGCTGAAGTTGATTGGCCTGTAACGCGCTTTCGCGCTAAAAAACATGCCTATTTGAAACATTCGCACCAGCTTAAGACCACATACTCGCTTCAAAATCTTTCATAAACACTCAAAAAAGGTGTTTTTTTTCGTCCTGCTTCTCTTTCTCCTTCTTCCATGGAAGGATTCTTGAGACACTGCCCTGAAGAGCTATTCACCAAAGTGCTCTGCCTTGCGATTTTGCAGTTGTTAAAGAACACAGTTTTTAACACGTTCACCTAAGAGCACTGGCGCCAAACAGGTCATTATGGACAGCGGCTGACGAAACAGACTCGATGAGAGAGGCATGTGATGCTGTTAGCTAAAGTTGGATTGGCCATGTAAGCTCTTGATGGGCTTCTATTGCTTTTTAACGTTCGCGGCTTTTCACCACTGCCGGTTCAAGCTTTCTGCCCTTTCTGGGTTTATTTTCGTCCTGCTTTCATCTTTCATCGCTTTCAATTATCACGTGCATTTGTGCGCAAACTTTGGTCCCTCCGTTTCGCGTTCCTGACATATTTAACACTTTGAATACCCCCACCCACCCCCCACCCCCAAAATGTCGAGTGTTCACAATGCGCTTCAGTTTGCTTTACAAGATTCAGCGCTATGTAAATACCATACATCATTATCATCATCATCAGTAGTAGTAGAAGTAGAAGAAGTAGAAGAAGTAGTAGTAGTAGAAGTAGAAGAAGTAGAAGAAGTAGTAGTAGTAGTAGTAGTAGTAGTAGTAGTAGTAGTAGTAGTAGTATATAAAAAGTCGATTGTTCCCCATGCGCTTCGATTTGTTTGCTTTACAAGATTCAGCGCTATGGAAATACCATACATCATTATCATCATTATCATCATCATCAACATCATCATCATCATCATCATCATCATCATCATCATCAGTAGTAGTAGTAGTAGTAGTAGTAGTAGTAGGAGGAGTAGTAGTAGTAGTGTCATATAAAGGCTTTGAAGGGGGGGGGGGGGGGGGGGGGAAGGGGGGGAATTTTCCAAAATATTACTGCGCTTCTTGCTTTGGTGGTTGGGGCTTTTTTGTTTTGCTTTTTTGTGGTGGTTCTACTGTCATATCTCTTTATGCTCAGTATCACTCATATCACTGATGATTCTATGACAGCTGCTGCGTTTGTCATGTAATACAATATTTTTCTGTTAACAGTAATGAAGAAAAAAGGTTACTCACAGAATGTACATACGTTTGTCTTCACCAGTTACTTTTACGGTGATTTCGTCCCCATCATGGAATTTTGTCGTCATTTTGCCTCTAAAAACTATTTTTACGACTTTGGAGAAGGGACAATATTGACTTTATTTGAGTAAGCACATTCTCGTAACTGTGTTATACACATTTTTTTTGTTAATATGGTTCGCAATATTTTATTTTATTCACATCAGTTATATCAAGAAGAACGACGTCAAATCAAAGTTATCTTTATTGAGAGTAAAATTAACACAACTTTCATCTTGCCCTCACACAAAAATCAAGAAATTCGATTTATAAAACCAAACAAAAGACAAGTGTCAATCTATGTTGAAAAGAGGAAAAATGAATGAGGAAACATTTGTTTTTAAATCCACACCACACAATACAAGATAAAACAAAACAAAGACAGTACAACATAAGCTCAATTCAGACAGACAAGTAATGAAAACACAAAACAATAAGGGCAAGAATAACAATTTTACAAAGCAACCAGATGCAAGGTAGCCTCGAGCATAACATAAAGCGGTCTCACACTGTGTCCATCGGAGGTTTCTTCGAATGCTTCTTCTTCGCCGAACGCTCAGACAGCGACTATTGTTGTCTGATATATGAGCCAAAATGCGTCACGCTGCCGTTAAGCGCCTGACAAGTCAGGCCCAGCGCATCCGACTTCGGCATAAGAAGGAATTGATATCTTTTAAGTCTTTCGAGCGCTTTGATTTGTCTCCACAAGATATAGCGCTATATAAATTCCATTTATTATTATTATTATTATTATCATTATTATTATTATTATTTCTGCCAAAAAAATAAGTGGCAGGAGAATGGACCAAGAAGACTTTCTATAAACGTTTATTTTGAAGGAGCTAATTTTTAAAAGGGAAGGAGATTATCCCAAAATGTTCGTCCTGAATAAGCAAGGCTTGACTTTCAGAAAGACGTCAGGATAAACCTGCACTCTTTCTTTAGTCTGATACCATCCTCAACCACGACTTAGGCAAGTTTGCTGCACAATGTAAAAACGCAAACTGTCTGACTCAATCTTCCATCTCAAGGGCAAAAAGTGAGTCACATCCTAACGTCACCGAATTCTCTTCTTTAATTCTCTTTTTTAATGACTGAAATGCACTGACTAAAGAATGCAAAGCTCAGCAGATGACGTCAGGCGCAACACGCTTCCTGTTCCGTCTTTGGACTTGTCAGTCCAAGGAAAACGTACATCATTTTCAATCTCTCTGATGGATGTCTTCTCCGTGGTGGCTACAACTAGGGGTGGCTTGAGGGACGGGATAGCCTGGTGGGTAGACCCTTGCGCTCGCGATCTGAGGGCTTGGGTTCGATCCCGGGCACGGTTCGAGCCACCACTGAGGGAATTTTTCCTCTGGGGTTGACATCAGTGCCGACTCCACTCCCCTGAAACTCCTTCGGATGAGACTGTAAACCCGAGGTCCCGTGTATGAATGCACACGGAATATCTTGCGCACATGTTGAAACCTGTTCCACATTTCGGAAGAGTAGGTTTAGTGCCGGTGGAAATGGTGCAAGTACAGAAATATGCACATGGGACTGATGGAAATCAATAGCCACCTACTCTGCTTATCATCGAAATAAACCAAATCATAAATTATATAAACAAATAATTCCTAACAAAAGCAAAAAATTTGCCGATAGTATGTTGTGAACTGTCAAATCGGATAGCAAGCGGGGCTCTCTCTCTCCTCTTCCCTCTATCTCTCTCTCTCACTCCTCTCTCTCTCTCTCTCTCTCCCTCCATCCCTCTATTCTCTCCCCTTCCCTCCATCCCCCCTCTCTCTCTCTCCCTCCTTCCCTCCTCCACATCCCTCCCTCCCTCTCACATCCTCCCTCTCTCTCCTCCTCTCCCCTCCTCCTCTTCTCTCCTCCCTCCATCCTCCCTCCACTCCTCCTCTTCTCTCCCCACCACATCCCTCACCCTCTCTCCCTCATCCCCCCCCTTCTCACTCTTCTCCTCCCTCCTCCCTCCTCCACATCCCTCCCTCTCTCTCCCTCCCATCCCTCCCTCTCTCTCCCTCCACATCCCTCCTCTCTCCCCTCCACATCCCCCCTCTCCTCCCTCCCTCTCCTCCTCTCTCTCTCCTCCCTCCTCCCTCTCCCTCTACATCCCTCCCTCTTTCTCTCTCTCCCTCCACATCCCTCCCTCCTCTCCTCCCCCTCCCTCCCCTCCACATCCCTTCTCTCTCTCTCTTCCTCCCTCCCCCCCTCTCTCTCTCTCTCCCCCCCCCTCTCCCTCCCCCTCTCTCTCTCTCGCTGTGATACAAAACAAATAAATCTTGTTAGGAAAAGGATAGACAGAGGAAGCTGGCACACAGGAGGTTACTACTGCTGGCCAGAGGAGGACTGATGCTTTGCCATTGTTCAAGGTCAGACTGACAGGGGCCCTCACTCCGCAGGCCCTCCCGGCATTGTTTCAGTGAGTAATGACCACAGGTTTATCCTGGCACTTCTCCGTCGTCGTCGAACGCTCAGGCAGCAACTATTGTTGTCCGCTATATGAGCGTTATAATTATATATATGCGTCACGCTGCCGTTAAGCGCCTGACAAGTCAGGCCCAGCGCATCCGACTTCGGGCATAAGAGAGAATAAACTGTTAACTTTTAAGTCTTTCCTGAAAAAAGGCAGGAGAATGTACCAAGAAGAAGAAGAAGAAGAAGAATGATGATGTTGATAATGATGATGATGATGATGATGATGATGGTGTGGTGGTGGTGGTGGTGGTGGTGGTGGTGGTGGTGGTGATGTTGATCAGCAGAAGAAGAAGAAGGAGGGAGGAGGAGGAGGAGGAGGAGGAGCAGCAGCAGCAGCAGCAGCAGAAGAAGAAGAAGAACAGAACAGAAACAAGAACAGAAACAAGAACAAGAAATGGAAAGTATATAGCGCTATACCTTGTAAAGACAAATCAAAGCCCTTGCATTCAACCCACTCCTACACGTACATGCAACCAGCAACCATTAACAGTTCCTAACAAATTCAAACACACGGGGAGGGGGGGGGGGGGGTGTTATACACTAAATAGACAAGGAGGTGACAGGAAGAAAAAGGAACATGGCAGAAACAAAGAGAGTGATAAAAAAAGAGGACACTTCTAGCGCAGAATTTCCAGAAGGTGGGGATGCTATTTATACTGACAGGTCCCCGGCATCCCCACGGGGGGGATTCGGGGACTACATCTACTAGCTCCATCTCTCTCTCTCTCTCTCTCTCTCTCTCTCTCTCTCTCTCTCTCTCTCTCTCTCTCTCTCTCTCTCTCTGTGATATCAAGCAAATATCAGTTTAAAACAATAGGCAGAAGAAGCTAAGCGAGACAGGCAGACTCAGACCCTGCCTCTTTTGAGTCCTCACCTGCTCTAGGCTAGCAGCGGCAGCAGCAGCAGCAGCAGCATTGTCTTGCATCGGTGAATAATGATCGCGGGTTTATCTCGCGACTGCTGCTGGCTCCAGCCCTCAGCTCTCTGTCCCGGAGTACCTATTTCTCCAAACCTTTCTTTCTTTCATCTGACGTATCTTCCCCCCCCCCCCCCCCTCCTCCCCTCCCCCCATGGGGGATGCCAGGAGGGGGCCCTGTCAGTATAAATAGCATCCCCCTACCTTTACTTCTGGAAATGCTGTGCCAGGAATTCCTCTTTTCTATCCTAGTCGTGGAATATATATAAAAAATACCCCCAAAAATCTGGCGTACCTATAGTGTCTTTTCTTCTTTTTTTTTTATCCGCTTTACTGACCAGATTTGTTTACCAAGATTAAGCACAGGCTGATTCAGGCGGGTTCGATTCCCGTTCAAGGGGATATTTTCCCCTGGAGTTAACATCAGTGCCGACTCCACTCTCCCCCTAAAGTCCTTAGGATGAGACTATAAACCGAGGCCCCGTGTGCGAACGCACGCAGAACATCTTGCGCACACGTTAAATCCTGTTCCGCTTTTCGTAATAGGCCATTGTGTGCCGGTGGGAACAGATGACAGAATTGACAAAACCGCAAACACACGGGGACTGGATGTAAAAAAGCACGTAAGGGCTTATTCCATTATCCTTGATATAAAAGAATTTTTTTTAAGTGTTTGTTTGAAATTGTTAGAGCATTTAAAACGAGAATGATAAATTAAACCTTTTCTTTTTCTTTTTTTTAAATTTTCGTTTCTCGGCAAGAGTTCCGAAGTCCACCTCCAATTCACCCGTCTACCCACCATTAAGGTCAAAGTCAAAGTCAAAGTCAAAAACACTTTAATCATCCCATGAAGGGCAATTACAATACTGACAGTCAGATTGATACTCATCAAATATATCAAAGACACAAAAGCTATATTTCATATTGGTTTTCAGGTAGCTGCATACTGGCTTCAGGAATATGGCTTTTTTTTCGTTTTCCTCAGCTACAGCTCCGTGGTTCACCAACGGAGAGATTTTGTGTATGTGACCGGTTCTTTGTCCACCATGAAGGTAGCCGCATTCCGACTTCGGGAATGGAAATGAATGAAATAATGACGACGTAGACGCGTGGCTTCTTTTTTTTTTTCTTCTTACTTCTTGCCTGATCATTGTCAGTCAGGTCCAGCGCATCCAACTTCATCGAGGGAAAGAATTCTTATATTTTAAGTCTTTCTGTGAGGAGGGAGGGAAAAAAAGACAGGAGAATGGGCCAAGACGACAGAAAAATAAACCAAAAGGAGGTGTAAAGGGACGAGACAGAAAGAGAGGGATAGAAAAGAGGGAATGCCTGGCACAGAATTTCTAGAAGGTGGGGATGCTATTCATACTGACAGGCCCCCTGGCATCCCCACGGGGGAGTTCATGTGAGTGAGTCAAGAGTCTACCGCCATAAACTTCCCACAGTAGAATGACAAACTAACTGCTTCAGCAATGGGTTTGCATGACGCTGAGAAGCACGCAACGCTTGCACTCATCTGCACTCTATTCTGCTTCTATACCATGCTATTTGTTCTTTATATATTATATATATATATATATATATATTATATATATATATATAATATATATATAATATATATATATATACAGAGAGAGAGAGAGAAAAAAAAGGGAAAAAAAAGAAAAAGAAAACATATATATATATACAATGCTATTCTTATTATATTTTGTAAATATCATTTCTACTAAGACGGAAGGTGGCAGGACAGTTAAGACGTTGGCCTGCCTAAAAAGTAAGCCGTGAGGTTCTGGGTTCGATTCCCAGCCTTGCCCATTTCTTTCCAGTTTGACGGGAAAATCCAACTGAATGTCGAGTCTTTCGGAGGAGACTCTAAACCAATCAGACCCGTGTGCTTACGGACTTGTGCACGTCAACAACAACAAAATAATAATAATAAAGAAGAAGAAGAAGAAGAAGAAGAAGAAGAAGAAGAAGAAGAAGAAGAAGAAGAAGAAGAAGAAAGAAAAAAGCCACGACAGTTGAAAATCGGAAAGAGCAGGGAGATACCCACCGTCCCCTCTCCCCCCACCCCGAGGGAGGTACCCCCCGAGGTAATCCCCCGCCAGGACGGCAAAGGTTTTTCTTCCCAACTGTATCCCCGAAGTCGGAATGCGGCTACCTTAACGAGAAGGGGGGGGGGGGGGGGGGGTCGCATACACAAAATTCTCACTATTGGTAAACCCCGGAACTCTAGCCGAGGAACGAACAAAAATTTATATTAATTGTTCACAACTTTTTCAATCTAATGATTTTGCGCAAAGTTACTCAATATGAATTTTTGAAGACGGGATAGCTCAGTGGTCAGAGCACTCGCTTTCCTCCAAGCCAATGTTAAGCAGCATCAAGCGTGGTTACCACTTGGATGGGTGACCGTTTGCGCGCCTTGGCTTCAGTACAGTTCCCCCAGTTCACCCAGCTGTAAATGGGTACCTGCCCTCTTTAGGGTCAGGGAAGGTAAAGCAGCGAGGGAGAGGAGATGGGCGCCGCCCTCAATATGCTGGCCCCTGGAGATGCTAAGGTTTCTGACGCCTCGCTCCCCTACGACCACAGGTTATGGGACACCTTTGCCTTTACAATTTTTTTTTTAAGGGACATAAAACCTGGAACTTTTTTTGTCTTAAGTCACCACTGCTTGTTATTATAATATCTGTTTCACACCGTCTATCTCTATTTCTTTCTCTGTCTGTGTGTTTGCCTCGGTGTGCCCCTCTCTCTCTCTCTCTCTCACTCTCTCTCTCTCTCTCCCTCCCTCCCTCCCTCCAAAGGGCAGATTATTTTGGGGGGAGGGCAAAGAAACCTGCTTTTAGGACGTTAGTGGCCAGAGGGAACATGTGTGCGTGGTTATCAACTTCCCTAAAGGGCAAGTGTAGTTACTAGTACAGTAGTCAGCTTGGCTCTCTGCATGCATGTAGGCAGGCCGGCAGGCAGGCAGGCAGTGTGACTGTCTCTGTGCTTACAGAGTACAGCCTCTATCAAAATAATTATATTCTTTAACAATTACGCCGGTTCTGCTGCTTGTTTCTTGTTGTTCATCGACCTGGAATGACTTTGCTCTCTCTCTCTTCGCCAAAATAGAGGCTGCACACCGGTATTCAAAAACCACTATGTTCCTTCTGTTTTTCTATGTGACTCTTATATTCATACCGCACGTACTAAGGCATCCACAGAAATAAAAACCCCTTTTTGTGAAAGACTAGTCTCTGACTCAAAACCTATGTGATTTTGAACAAATTTGGTAGGTTTGAAATTTTTTAATTTTTCAGCAAACACTACTCAGTCCTTTGTCGTCTGCTAGCTTCCTTACCGCAATATGCATGCGCGGTGTCAACGCTGTAGGAATACAGGCAATCCCCATTTGATGCTTATTTCCAACTTTCTCGTGACTATCTGGTATTGCTCTATGTCCTCAATCCCCAAAACAAGTGCACAGTCCATTTTTTCATACTTAAAAAAATCTGTGAAAATAACCAACAGTTTTTTTTACTCGCACTCTATACAAGATATTACATGACCCCAAATTAATACCTGTGTGCAGCCCAAAGCCTATTTATGACACTTTTAAATCCAGCCTCAAGACATATTTATTTCAAACCTAAGACTTTTATCTCCTGTTTCATCTCATATCTGTCCCTGCCTTCAATAGCTGAAATCCCATCACCCTGCCAAAGTGTATAACCTGTGTGTGTGTGTGTGTGTGTGTGTGGTGTGTGTGTGTGTGTGTGTGTGTGTGTGTGTGTGTGTGTGTGTGTGTTGTGTGTGTGTGTGTGTGTGTGTGTGTTTGTGTTTGTGTGTATGTGTTTGGATGTGTGTGTGTGTGTGTGTGTGTGTGTGTGTGTGTGTGTGTGTGTGTGTGTGTGTGTGTGTGTGTGTGTGTGTGTGTGTGTGTGTGTGTGTGTGTGTGTGTGTGTGTGTGCGCGTGCATTTGAATTTGTTTAATATATTCTATTAATTGTTATTGGTTGTATGACTGCGTAAGAATGGGTTGCATGCAAGCGCTTTGATTTGTCTTTGCAAGATATAGCGCTATATAAATTCCATTTGTTGTTGTTGTTTTTATTATTATTATTATTATTATTGTTGTTGTTGTTATTATTATTGT
>CM054149.1:5893276-5903276 GCA_028751875.1 Rapana venosa
TTCCACTGTTTGCTTACATAATGGGCATAGCAATCTGAGGTCATCATCATCATGTTCTATATATCTAAATTTATGAACATTTATGTCTGATACCCCAAGTCTAAACTTAGACATAATACTTTTCAAATGTATGTCCATATCCAGCTTTAGATAAGGTTTGACATCGTGTGAATCTATAAATTGTCTTACATTTGAAATCTTTCACTGTTTTGTATATGACCACTCCACTGCTGCCAACGGCAGTCAATCAATCTTGCCTGAAAACGTTGATAAACTCTCTACAATTTCCGACACTTTGATTGAGCCAAACAAACCCAAAGCCAAGTTCACACAGAGAGAGAGAGAGAGAGAGAGAGAGAGAGAGAGAGAGAGAGAGAGAGAGAGAGAGAGAGAAGAGAGAGAGAGAGAGATGCAGGAGCAGAAACGGAAAAAGATATAGGAGAGACAGACAGACCAAAAGAGACAGATAGATATATAGACAGACAGAGGAGGCGTCAAATGGTTGAAGTCGAAACGAGTGGAAGCCATAAAGTTTAAACACTCAACACTCCATTTGGCACACATGGCAAGGAATGGGTGAGGAAGACAGACAGACACAGACAGTAGCAGCAAGAGAGACAGCGAGAGAGAGAGAGGGCCGAGAGAGAGAGAGAGAGAGAGAGAGAGAGAGAGAGAGAGAGAGAATAGACATAGACAGACAGAGACAGACAGACGCACACACAGATAGACAGACACACACACAGATAGACAGCAGAGAGAGAGAGACAGAGAGAGAGAGAGAGAGAGAGAGAGAGAGAGGGGGGGGGGGGGGGGAAAAGGGAGGGAGGGGGGTTAAAGTTTGAAGTCGAAAGGAACTTTACTGCTGTGAACCTTAAACACTAAACTCCATTTGGCATGCATCGCGAAAAATGAGCGAAGGCGACAGACAGACAGACAGAGAGAGAGAAGAGAGACAGAGAGAGAGAGAGAGAGAGAGAGAGAGAGAAGAGAGAGAGAGAGAGAGAGAGAGAGAGAGAGAGAGGTGGAGGGGAGGGGGGGTGTCAAATTTTGAAGTCGAAAGGAAGTTTAGTGCCGTAAAGCGTAAACATTCACACTCCATATTTTGGCATGCATCACAAAGAATGAGTGAAGACAGACAGACAGACAGACAGAGACAGAGAGAGACATAGACAGACAGAGACAGAGATAGACACAGAGAGAGACGCAGACAGACAGACAGAGATATAGATATAGCCAGCCAGCCAGACAGGCAGGCAGACAGACAGACAGGCAGGCAGACAGACAGACAAGACAAGACAAACAGGCAGACAAACAAACAGGCAGGCAAGGCAGCCAGACAAGACAAACAGACACACAGATAGGCAGACAGACAAACAGACAAGTCAGTCAGACAGACAGACAGACAGACAGAGAAGTGCAGCCCAAGACAACTCTCATACCAAAAAAATACCCCACTTACCCCCAAAGGGCAGAAGTTCTGCCAGGATAGGAGTCCAAAGCAATGACCTGCTGACCCTCAGCACACAGCCAGCTGACCTTCACTCAAGGGCGCAACCGTCTCTCAAGCCCCAGAGGGGGAACCTCAGGGCCCCCTGCATGCAGAAGGCCCTGCACATAGTTGCTGCGGAGCACTTCGCTGCTGCCAGATACCCTATCTTTGACCTGGTTCCTGTCTGTGGTTTCTCAGTGCCATTGTGCAGGCTGTATCTTGTCGTCTGACTTCTGTGGAAATGAAAAAGGAGAAAAAGGGAAAGATTGAAAGAAAGAAAGAAAGAAAGAAAGAAAGAAAGAAAGAAAGAAAGAAAAAAAAAAGAAGAAAAAAAGATTGAAAGAAAGAAAGATTGAAAGAAAGATTGAAAGAAAGAAAGAAAGAAAGAAAGAAAGATTGAAAGAAAGATTGAAAGAAAGAAAGAAAGAAAGATTGAAAGAAATATTGAAAGAAAGAAAGAAGCAAATAAATTATTAAAAAATTATTTTTAAAAAGAAAAAAACACGAAGGACATATCAAAAACTGTGAATTTCATCTTAGCACTGGATAATGTTTAAAACCAACAACAAAAATCGAAGAAACAAAGAGAGGGATAGAAAAGAGGGAATTTCTAGCACAGAACTTTCTAAGGTGGAGATGCTATGATCTATACTGACAGGCCTCTAGCATCCCCACGGGGTAGAACGAAATAAACAAAAGCTACTTCAAAGATGAAGCAGAGTAATCCCCCCACCCCCACCCCCACCATTAATTTGTATAACTGATCTTTTTTTTAATTTCTTTTCATTTTTATTTATACCCCTTTAAGTCACGGCAGAATTCTCTGCGTCAAATTCGAGCTGCTCTCCCCGGGAAGAGCGCGTCGCCACAAGCGCAGCGCCACCTTTTTTTTTCTTTTTTTCTGATTGCAACTGTATTTTGTTTTCCTGTCAGAGTGGGTTTTTTCTGCATAATTTTGCAAGGGACAACTCTCTAGTCACCGTGGGGGTTTTTACGTGCGCTAAACAATGTTTTGTAACACTCGGGACCTCGGTTTATTGTCTCATCCGAAAGACTAGTACCGAGACCATCACTCACGGTCTAATGGATAGGGGAAAAGTTTCAGGTCCAAACGGGGATCAAACCACCGCACACTTCCGACCCGGACTTTTCATTTACTAGGCAGGCACGTTACCTCTAGACCACCGATCCACTGGATGAGCAACAAAGATTGCAAGCAACAGCAGCAACAACAGCAACAATAACAGCTGACAGCTACAACAACAACAACAATTAGAGCTTTGTTGGCAACCAACGTAAAGAGAACAGTTGAGGATTCAACAATGAACTCCACTTGGCCAAATCCCAAAACAGTATAGATCATCGTTCTTAGCTTAGTACAAGTTTCTAGAACAGCTGTTGGTTTGTTGGTTTTGTGTGTGTGTGTGTGTGTGTGTGTGTGTGTGTGTGTGTGTGTGTGTGTGTGTGTGTGTGTGTGTGTGTGTGTGTGTGTGTGTGTGTGTGTGTGTGTGCGTGCCTGTGTTTTCTTGCTTGCTTGCTTGTTCCGGTCTGGGGTTTTGGGTTTTTTTTCTCTATTCTGTGTAAACGTTGAACTTGGAGCGGAATCTCTCTCTCTCCTCTCTCTCTCTCCTCTCTCTCTCTCTCTCTCTCCTCTCTCTCTCTCTCTCTCTCTCTCCTCCTCTCTCCTCTCTCTCTCCTCTCTCTCCCTCTCTCTCTCATCTCTGTCTCTCACTCTCTCCTTCCCTCCCCCTCTCTCTCTTTCCTCTCTCCCTCCCTCCCTCCCTCCCACTCTTTCTCTCTCTCTTTTCAGGGCAAGGGCCGGATGGGGAAATAAAAAAGTATGTCAATTCTTATTTGTAACCCTTGGGAATACAGATTATGAGTGAATGAATGAATGAATCAATCAATCAATTAATCCATCAATCAGTCTCTCTTTGCGTTCCCTTAGTTAGCGGGTGAGGTGCGTAAATCAAATACCTGGTCTTCTGTGCTTGTGACTTAACAGGTCTGACCTCAGATCAGACACAGACAGAGAGAAAGACAGACATCTAGATAGACAGGCAGACAGACAGTGAATAGGGATGAGAAATGAGAGAGACAGATAGACAGACAAGGACAGAGAGGCAGAGAGACAGTATAAGAGAGACTGAGACAGAAAAAGCAGAGAGGGAGAGAGAGAGGAAGGGGGGGGGGGGGGAGACACACAGACAGGCAGACAGAGACAGACAGACAGACAAACAGATAGACAGGCAGACAGACAGTGAATGGGGTGAGAAAAGAGAGAACAGACAGTCAGAGAGACAGACTGAGAGGAGAGAGACAGCGATAATAGAAAGACTGAGACAGAAAAAGCAGAGAGGGAGAGAGCGAGGAGAGAGAGAGAGAGAGAGACATGCAGACAGCAGAGAGAAAGACAGACAGATAGACAGACAGGCAGGCAGACAGTGAAATGGGGGGTGAGAAATGAGAGAGAGAGATAGAGAGACAGACAACGAGGGAGAGAGACAGCGATAAGAGAGGGACTGAAACGAGAAAAAGCAGAGAGGGAGAGAGAGAGAAGAGAGAGAAGAGAGAGAGAGAGAGGAGAGAGAGAGAGAGAGAGAGAGAGAGAGAGAGAGAGATACAGACAGATAGGCAGACAGACAGGTAGACAGACTGAGAATGGGTGTGAGAAATGAGAGAGACAGACAGACGGAGAGAGACAGAGGGAAGAGAGAGGCTGAGACCCCAAAAAAAGCAGAGACAGACAGACAAAGACAAAGACAGATACAGAGAGACAGAGAGGGAAAGAGACCGATAGAATGAAAGAGTGAGACAAAGCAGAGAAATGAGATAGAGAGAGAGAGGAGAGACAGAGTGTGTGTGTGTGTGTGTGTGTGTGTGTGTGTGTGTGTGTGTGTGTGGTGTGTGTGTGGTGGTGTGTGAGAGAGAGAGAGAGAGAGGAGGGAGAGAGAGGGGGGGGGGGAGTGGAGGAGGGAATTTGTACACGTGCAAAGAATATTGTGTTGAAAACAGCTTTTCCTCCACTTTCCATTCTCGCTACCTGAAATCTCCCCCTCCCCCCACCCAAACCCCCACCCCCCCACCCCCTTCTCTCCCCCACCCCCCTCCAACATCCCCTGCTTTCTTTGAAAACACTTCTTTTTATGATTTTGCTCAGGTGAAAAAGATCGCTTACAACTATACACCAAAGAGTTCAGCTCAAGGCTAGGGCAGGAAAGTAGAACTGTGCCCCTAGGAACACGCACACGTACGCACACGCGCACGCACACACACACAAACATGCTATTGTGCGCCGGTGGGAACGGATGACAAAATTTACAAAACTGCATACACACGGGGACTGGATGTACAAAAAAGCACATGAGTGCTTATTCCATTATCCTCGAAATAGAATAAAGAAACAAACAAACAAACAAACAAACAAACAAACAAAGAAAGAAAGAAACGTATACACACACACACACACACACACACACACACCGAGAGAGAGACAGACAGACAGAGACAGAGACAAACAGACAGACAGAGACACACAACAGACAGACAGACATACAGACAGAGACAGAGACAGAGACACAGACACACACACAGAGAGAGAGAGAGAGAGAGAGAGAGAGAGAGAGAGAGAGAGAGAGAGAGAGAGAGAGAGAGAGAGAGAGAGAGAGAGATCCAGGCAGAGAGAAAGAGAGACAGAAAGACAAAGACCATATGCCCATTAGCATGTCTGCCATGGTTTGTGCTGACAAGAGTGGAGTATTTCTAAATTCTAGCAGTCTTCTTCTTCCTCCTCTAGCCACTTTCTCTTTCTGTTTTCCTTTCTCCGTGTGTTTTGACATCCTCTCTTCCTCTGTCCCTTTCACTGCTGAGTGCAAGTGCACCCTAAATACCATGGTATAAAACTCTTTATTATATGTATATGTATATATATATATATATATATATACTCTTCACTTCTGAGTGCAAGTGCACCCTACATACCAGGGAATAAAATTCTTATATACAAAGCGAAGCCGAAAATGTAATATATATATATATATATATATATATATATATATATATATATATATATATATATATATATATATATATATGTGTGTGTGTGTGTGTGTGTGTGTGTGTGTGTGTGTGTGTGTGTGTGTGTGTGTGTGTGTGAGAGAGAGAGAGAGAGAGAGAGAGAGAGAGAGAGAGAGAGAGAGAGAGAGAGAGAGAGAGAGAGAGAGAGAGAGAGAGAGAGCACTTGCTATGTTCAAGTCCAAATAACTCAGAAACTACTTGAACAATAATCCTGATATTCTTCCCACTGACAGTATGTATTATACAGTACACTGATTTCAAGCAAGCCCAAAGTAATTAGCATGATATTTCACTACCTAAACATTAATAAAACAATTCAAAATACTAAAGTAAAGCTTTCAGATATTTGTTAGTTCCAGAACACACAGCACAAATGAACCGAAACAAAATACTTTGTGTCAAAACGTATGTGACAAACAACATAAGACAAACTGAGTGTCCTACCTGGGAGTACATATTACTGCCAGTAACCAAACTTGGTGTGATACACTTTGAAGCAGTCCCAGCATTTAAGGCAGCGCCTTCTCTACCCCCTCCCTCTTCCCCTACTTCTTTCTGCTACACCTATTCTCCTTCTCCCCCTTCCCACAAAATCACTATTAGTGCCTGGCACAGGTTCGTGATTCATGTCAGGTTTCCAGTTCATGTCAGTGTCAGTAGCACTGTCACCACTATCACTGTCAGCCACAACGGGGCCCTTCAGCTGAATCAACACTTTCTTCATCACCACTGTCATTCTGAGTAGGCTAACACCCCCCCCCCTCCCCCCCCCCCCCCCCCCCCCCCTCCCTCTATCCGCCCATCTCGATAGCGTCACACATCAGTCGCGGCAAAATCTCACTCCTTTGAATTTTCTATCTTCACTTAGATCTCCTGAATCATACATGTCGTCGTTTTCATCACTGTCAGCATCATCTAAAATTTCATCTGCCACTTCTTCACCTCTGCAAAGTCGTTGATGCGTTCAACTAAATAAGTCAGTCATTTCGATCTACAACAATCCAAGGAGTCATGCAAAATGAACACAAAATATGAGCAGAATAACAAACGTATTTGCCCCGTTCTTGCAACCGGATGTTGCCAAGCAAAGGGAGAGTGAACGTGTTAAATTTGCAGTTCTTTCCCTTAAAAAGTAGTCAACGAAGGTCGCGTGTGTACGTGGAATCAGCCCGGAAACTTGTGTTATACAATCTGTAGCTAGACGATCGCAACCTCGATTGCTTATGATGACTTAGATGGTTTTGTGTAAACGTTTTCCATGTAACAAAATAGGGCTTTTTTCTGGAATAAAGAATTTTGACTTGACCTGACTTGAATGCAATACAATACACACACGCGCTTGCGCGCGCGCGCACATACACACACACTCACACACATACACACACGCACACACACGCACACGCACACACACGCACACGCACACACAACACCAACACCACTTACTCCTCTTTCACTCACACACACACACACACACACGCACACACACACACACACGCACGCACGCACGCACACACACACGCACGCACGCACGCATTCACACACAACACACACACATACACACACACACACACACAACACACACACACACACACACACACACACAACACGCACACACCAAACTGACATACAAAGCGAAGCCGAAAATGTAAATTTATGATGTTTTAATATCTGAGAATAGAATAATCAGGGACGAACCTATATGTTACAGGGAGGGGGGAGGAGGGGGGGGGGGGCAAGGGAAGCAACTCTACCATATAAAACTAAGGAAATGTAACTCGTACATAATAACTCTTAATGTGAATATGCCGCCACACGCGCAAGCGCGATTCAATAAATTCAAGCTTACACACACACACACACACACACACTCTCTCTCTCTCTCTCTCTCATCCCTCTCTCTCTCTCTCTCCTCTCCTCTCTCTCCTATCTCTCCTCTCCTCTCCTCTCCTCTCTCTCCTCTCTCGGACGGGATAGCCTAGTGGTTAGAACATTGCGCTCGCAATCTGACAACCCGGGTTCGATTCCCGTTCTAGGGGATATTTTCCTCTGGAGTTAACATCAGTGCCGACTCCACTCTCCCCTAAAGTCCTTCGGATGAGACTATAAACCGAGGCCCCGTGTGCGACGCACGCAGAACATCTTGCGCACACGTTAAATCCTGTCCCGCTTTTCGTAAGAGTAGGCCATTGTTTGCCGGTGGGAACAGATGACAGAATTTACAAAACCGCATACATACGGGGACTGGATGTAAAAAAAAAGCACATAAGGGCTTATTCCATTATCCTCGATATAAAAGAATAAAATAAATTAATTAAATAAAATAAATCTCTCTTACTTTATTTGGAATTCCACGCACGCTGGGAAACAGATTCACAAACCCACATAGGACTATGTTGGTCTCTGTTTTTAGCTCTTCAACCCTCGAAAGTAGGACAAGAAGAAGACTTGCTCCAAAAATCGCGAGGAAAGGATAATGAGTGGTGGTAGGTGTTTGGGGGGAGAGAGGGGGGAGGGAAGGGGGGGGGAGGGGGGGGGGCGGGCTAGGTGTGAGAGCTGCACATCAGTCGGATAGAATACTTACAGTCAGAACATAGCGTTCACCAAAAGTTTGGAGCCAATTTTTCTCCTATTTCCATTATAGGGTCCTGGGGACCTGTCAGTATAAATAGCATCTCTAACCTCTGGCAATCCTGTGCTAGGAATTCCCTCTTTTCTATCCCTCTCTTTCTTTCTGCCTTGTTCCTTTTCTTCTTGTCACCTCCTTCCGTGTCTTATTATCCACCTTCTTGGTCCATTCGCCTGCTATAATTTTTTTTCCAGAGAGATCTATACAATAACGATTCTCTCCCATGCCGAAATCGGATGCGCTGGGCGTGATTTGTCAGGCGCTTAACGGCAGCGCGACGCATTTTCGCTCATGTGACAGACAACAATAGTTGCTGTCTGAGTGTTCGACGACGACGACGAAGAAGAAGAAGTAATGTTAATATATTGTTTACTGCTTAGCTAGGTTTACATACAGATATCATGGCGCTTTCCTCGCTACAAGTTTTGAAGCTAAACGCTTTTTTTCCCCCGTTCCCCGAGGTTCAATTCACCACTCATGATATTTTCAGTATGCAACCGTTTTCTAAAAAGGCAGCCACATCCGACTTCGGGGATGGTGTGCACACGGATTTTTTTCGGTTTAAAAAAAAATATTTTGTTTTCTGTTCCTAGAGCACGAAATGGCCTACTCTTCCGAACGGCAGAACGGAATGTTCACGAGCGCGCAAGATGTTTGTTTTGCGCGCGTTCACACACGGGACCTCGGTTTAAACATTATAGTCTCACGCGAAGGACTTTGGGGGGAGTGGAGTCAGTACTGATGTTAACTCCAGTGTAAAATTCCCTAAAACGGGTACCTCGGTGGTGGCTCGATCCTTGGCCGTCAGATCACGAGGGCAACGCTTGCTAACCACTAGGCTATCCCCCCCCCCCCCCCCCCCCCCACCCCTCCCCCCCCCCCCCCCCCCCCCAATTTTACTTTGATTTTAATAACTTAACACCCTAGGGTGAGCGTTTGCAGCCTTAGCTTCAGTACAGTCCCCCCAATTCACCCAGCTGTAAATGGGTACCTGCCCTCTTTAGGGTCAGGGAAGGTAAAGCAGCGAGGGAGAGGAGATGGGCGCCGCCCTTAATATGCTGGCCCCTGGAGAAGTGAGGTCTCTGACGCCTCGCTCCCCTACGACCTTATAGGTTATGGGACACCTTTACCTTTTTAATACCCTAGGGATCACCATGAATATACCCTCTGTTTCACTCATCCCACCTGGGAATCGCTGAAAAACCGCAAGTACACACTGGATGTCAAGTTAACGTGTATACCTATTTTCGAGTACCGCGCCAGATAGGCAGCCATACTCCGACTTCAGAGGACCGCCCTCGTTTTAACATCAGTGTTTGTATGGAGACAGCAAAACACACACACACAACACACACACACACACACACACACACACACACACACACACACACACACACACATGCACACACTGATGTCAAAGTCCTTCGGATGAGACTATAAACCGAAGCCCCGTGTTCGAACGCATGCAGAACATCTTGTGCACACGTTCAATCTTGTTCCGCTTTTCGGAAGAGTAGGCCATTGTGTGCCGGTGGAAACAGATGACAAAATTGACAAAACCGCATACACACGGGGACTGGTGGTAAAAAAGCACATAAGGGTTTATTCCATTATCCTCGATATAAAAGAATAAATAAATAAATAAAAAATAAACACACAAACACATGTACAATCTGAAAATAAGTGTGACGTTGACTTTGACTTTGACTTTGACTTTCACCACACACACACACACACACACACACACACACACACACAACACACACACACACACCACACACACATACACAACACGCAGATTGGGACGA
>CM054149.1:5920776-5975776 GCA_028751875.1 Rapana venosa
CAATACACTTACACAGCTTATGGAAAAAATATCTACACAAAAATCCCCACAAAAATCCCCGATGAGAGAGAGAAAGAAAAAAAAAAGTAGCAACAAGTAAGAAAGAAAGCAGAACAGAAAACACAGAAACAACCGGGGGAAAAAATAGCAAGAATCAAGAGCAAAACAAAAACGGCAACAACAAGGGGAGAGGGAACAACCGAATAGTCCCCCCTCAAAAAAGCAACAACAACCCCAAACCAAAACCAAAACAGAACCAAACAAAGCAAAACCTCTATAAAATAAAGGAGAACAAACCACGTAAATAGTTTCATTTTGGCTAACAGAAAGAAACGTCAAAAGTTCTTTGTGCTTTTATGGGAGGCAACAGCAAGAGAGAGAGCGAGAGAGAGAGCGAGAGAGAGAGCGAGGAGAGAGAGAGAGAGAGAGAGAGAGAGAGAGAGAGAGAGAGAGAGAGAGAGAGAGAGAGTATTCCTTCAGATTGCATCAATATGAAACATCCCAAACAAAACAAAACAAAACAAACAGATATCTATCAAAACAATTACACAAACTTTTCTTACTTTAATTAAAACAATACTGTGAATCGCAGAAAAGAAAAACTAACAGCAAGAAACAAACACCTTTTTAAAAAATAGTGAGAGAGAGAGAGAGAGAGAGAGAGAGAGAGAGAGAGAGAGAGAGAGAGAGAGAGAGAGATAGAGAGAGAGAGAGAGAGTTTCTCAGAAACTGTTCAATGTACTATGGAAGTATGGTGAGAACCTTAATTAATTAATCATATTTGAAGAAAAAATATGATTTTTGTTTTTGGATGATTTAATTTGGTAATGAAGTGAAAAAAATAACAATATATTTTTCTTAAGCTTGTACTAAGGAAAAATGTATGTTGTGTCTGATGTACATATATGCAATGTATATTTAGATTTGTACAATTTTTTCTTTAAAATTTAACAACACTAAAACTTGGCGATTTATTCCTATTTATCTAATGCCTATCATTTTAGTAAAAGACCAATGGGCAGAGACTAAAGCTATCTCCATGCAAAATTTGAAGGCTTTAAAAACAGAATACAACAGCATGCAGAAAATATAAAGTCAGCCTACCTAATAGCCACCAGCTTGGTAGGGAAATCCTTCTTGTTCAGCCTGCTCCTCATCGCTGCAAGCCTCCTGATTCTTCTCTTCCTGTACTCCTTGGAATTTAGCAGGGCCTGTCTTTGTGCATTTTTGTCAGTGAAGAATGAAGCCGAGGAATGCCCAACACTAATGTTCATATTGTACATAATTATCACCCAGTCTTGAACAGCCATAATTGACGATAACAACTGCTACACCCACACTGATCAGTCCACACTGATTCAATTCTGCATGGTCTCCTCCAATACACCTCATCACAAAAGCGGAGCGTCTGTTCACTGAAAAGATATTCACATTTCCCTCTGATATATCTGGACATGAGAGGGAAGACTCTTGCTTATCACATTTTTTTTTATTTATGCACAGGAAAGCAAACTTGCTACCTAGCCCTTTCCTTTCAATTTCATAAAGTTTCACATCACTACGGCAGAACTTACACGTAAACTGCGACATAATGTTGCAGTTGAGAATATCAACATTAATTAACCTGAAGTCTTCACACTCTCCACTAAAAACATCACCCTCATTGGTGAAGTCATTCTCACAGCTGAAATCATCACTACATGCACTCTTTTTTTTTACTGCTTTCACATGAATCATCAGGAACAGTATATAGATCCAACAATTTTCTTTCGTTTCGTTTAGGCGTAGCACTCGAGCATTCACCGGATTTAACTTCATAGATCTGAACATTCAGTTGCTTCACTGTCAATTTCACCATTATCGGCAGAACTTTCTCAGTCGAATCGTGGTCGTTTCGTGTACCTACTGCCTCGGAATTTTCCCTTACAAGCACTTTTATCTCTTCTCCTCTTATATGAAGATATGGTTGTGTGTATTACGGGTCACAGACTTCAGGGGTGTATTTATTTCGAATTCAAACTAGCACAGAAAAATCCACAGCACGGAGGCAGCCATTTGCAAAGACGTAAGGAAAGTAACTCTGGCAGAACTCGTTTTTGGAACAGATTTGAAGGTTGCGGTTCGGTTTTTTATTTTTTGGTTGTTTTTATTTTGTTTTATACACAGTTGTTGTAAGGAACCAAAAAAGTCGAAGTTAGACTCTAAAATTCATGTTCTGAGAGTTAGTTCCCAATTCCTTTGAGCCCGTAGTATTTCTATCATAGTGTTGAACTGATCTATAATTCAAATTGTGGATGAAAATAAACATATCTATAGATGAGACGATATGGATAAAATATCTCAGAAAAATGATTTTTGGGGGGTAAAAATTGAGGTATGTCTGCCTCCTTGAATCTCTAGCACAAGGCTGTAAATCGCCAGGCTTTACTGCCCCTCTTCGCGCAGAGGGAAGGAGTGTGTATGTATAGGAAAGTGAGGAGAAGTATGTCAAAAAAGTGGTGCAACAACAACAACAAATCAACCAATCACAATGGCAGGATGGCAATACTGCGGTACACTTGGCAGCGGAGAGAAAGTGGGAGAGCTGCGTGCAGTTCCTCATCCAATACGGAGCAGACGTCAACAAGCAGAACAATGTGAGTGCATCATCATCATCACTATCATCATCATCTTATAAGATTACTGCAGTTTGACTGCTGCTGCTGAAGTTATTGCTGTTACTACTGATGCTCTTTTTTTTTCTTTTTTCCTTTTTGGCTGTGTAACTGCTGTTGTTGCTGCTAGAAGTTTTTACTTAAATTTTGTATTTTATTTGATTTTATTAAAATGTGTGTGTGTGTAAATTTTGTATTTTATTTAATTTTATTAAAATGTGTGTGTGTGTCAAAGTCAAGTCAAAATGATCTGTATTGAGGGTAAAAGATTAAGTTTATACAAATTCTTCTCATCTGCCTCACCACACAAAAAAATCAAGAAATATTGTTGTTGTGTGGTGTGTGTGTGTGTGGTGTATGTGTGTGGTGGTGTGTGTGTGAGATCGCATCTCATTGTGCTAATACCCGTAGTGATTTGAAGTTGTGGTAGTGTTTTGTAAAGCGTTCAAAACGCCTTAATGAGGTTTTAGAAAATACTAAATATTATCATCTTCATCATCATCCTCATCATCCTCAAAAACAAATCATCATCATCATCATCATCATCATCACGATCATCATAATCATGATCATAACAATGATGATTATCATGTTTCTTTCAGTCTGGGCAAACCCCTCTACACATTTCGGCTTCAAAGGGAGATCATGCGATAGCAGAACGTCTTCTGACAGCGGGGGCTAGTCTCCTCTTGGAAGATCACGTGATTGATTGTCCTGTCTGCTAGTTTCTCTGTCTGTCTGTCTAACTCTTTCTGCTCGATGTTGACCTCTTGTGTTCTCCAGATTGGAGCTTTAAGAAGATACTAATTATGGTATGACTACTTTGTGGGCATCCTTCAGTCTCGGAAGACTATGGAGTTGGGCTCTAAGTGTTAAATTCTAGTACAGCGTCGGGTGTGGCTGGCCAGTCCGACACGGGAATGACAGACAGTCCCTATGGCAGAGGGCCCAGATGAAGTCTGACGCTGGTCTGTCTGCCTGCCTAGGCTGCAGCCTTTCTTCTCCTTCTCTGAGGAAGTGACTATTTTATCCCAGGAATAAAAACTGCACGAGCTAAACTCCAACTTGCAGGGATAGGTAGGCCTACCTTGGCTGCACTAGTGTGAAGTTAAGTGCGAGGATTGGAGTACAGACAGGAGTTTAGGGTTATGCGCAATGACGAAATAGATAGATAGATAGATAGATAGATAGATAGATAGATGACGGATGGATGGATGGATGGATATATAGATAGACAGACTGATAGACTGATGGATGGATGGATAGATAGACAGATTGATAGACTGATGGATGGTTGGATAGATAGATAGATAGATAGATAGATAGATAGATAGATAGGCAGACTGATGGATGGATAGATAGATAGGCAGACTGATGGATGGATGGATGGATAGATAGATAGATAGATAGATAGATAGATAGATAGATAGATAGATAGATAGATAGATGATGGATGGATGGATAGATAGATAGGTAGACAGATAGAAAGATAGATGGAAGGATGGATGGATGGATGGATTGGTATACAGATAGATGAATGATGATGATGGTGATGATGACGGATGGATGGATAGATGAATGATGATGATGACGACAATGATGATGACGACGACAACGACAATGAAGACGAAGATGATAACGATGAAGACCGTTATCATTATCTTACTTTGTTTGTTGTTGTTGTTGTTGGCTTTTCGCAGTGTGGAAACAATCCCTTCTGTTTAGCAGTCCGCGGGTTTCACGATATGCTAGCAGGCTACTTCCTCAGCAAACTGAAAGCAGAGGACAAGCTCTACTTTTGCAAGGTTGGTTACATCCTTTCACTGATAACAAAGGAAACTGGAGAGAAAAAAAAATCATGACGGCGACAACGACGACATAGTAATGGTGGATCAGAAGGAAGGTGGCAGGATGGTTAAGACGTTCGCCTGCCAACAAGTTAACCGTGAGGTTCTGGGTTCGATTCCCAGCCTCGCCCTTTCTTCCCAGTTTGACCCCCCAAAATCGAACTGAATGTCAAAGTCCTTCGGATGAGACTATAAACCGAGGCCCTGTGTTCGAACGCACGCAGAACATCTTGCGCACACGTTAAATCCTGTTCCGCTTTTCGGAAGAGTAGGCCATTGTGTGCCGGTGGAAACAGATGACAAAACTTACTAAACCGCATACACACGGGGCCTGGATGTAAAAAGGCACATAAGTGCTTATTCCATCAACCTCGATAGAAAAGAATTAAAAAAATAATAGTTACAAAAAATAAACACACACACACACACACACACACACACACACACACACACACACATGCGCCCGCGCTATATGCAAATTCAAATTAAATACAGACACGTATTGTTTTTCCCTATTCGGCTAGATCTAGAACTCCGAGATTCACCAATAGTGAGATTTTTGCATATGCGACCGTTTTTGCCCACCATGAAGGTAGCCGCATTCTGACTTCGGGGATGTATGCTGGGTATGCTATGTTTGTGCTTCCGTAACCCACCGAACGTTGACATGAATGACGGGATCTTAAACGTGCATATTTGATCTTCTCAGTATGTGTATACACAAAAGGAATTGAGGCACTAGCAGGTCTGCACCTGAAGTCGGCCTGGGAGATCGTAAAAATCCCCATCCTTCATTCACCAGACGCCGCCGAGATTCGAACCCACGACTTTATGAACCCATGGGATTTGAAATTGAAGGGTCTTAACCACTCGGCAAAGCGTCAGTCGCAGACAGGTATGCGACAATCCAATCCAATCCAATCCTGTGGTTTATAGCCCTGCCGACCACAGAGGCCATATCAGGGCTGTTGTCACCTCCCGTCCAATTTTTAAATCTCAGATTAAAATTGTGCAAGTTAACCATGCCACATGTCTTATCAGATACCTTGTGCCTACGAATACCTAGATTCAACCAATCCACTGTTGGCCGCCGCTTTCTCTATTTCGGGTCCATCGACCTGGAATGAGCTCCCTCTCTCTCTTCGCCAGAAACCTAGTTATGACACTTTTAAATCCAGCCTCAAGACATATTTATTTCAAACCTAAGATTTCCCCCTCCTGTTTCATATCAGAGCTATTCTACCTTCACTAACCCATGCCCTATCACCCTGCTAAAGTATACGACCTGTGTGAGTGTGTGTGTGTGTGTGCTTTGGAAAAAACATTTGACTATTTACATTTTATTTCATAGATTTTGTCTGCAGCGCACCATGTTTGTAAATATGTTTGTTTAAACTATTGATTATGTGTCATTGATTGCATGACTGTGTAAGATTAGGTTGAATGCATGCGCTTTGATTTGTCTTTGCGAGATATAGCGCTATATAAGTTCCATTTATTATTATTATTATTATTATTATTATTATCTCTTTTGGGCAGCGGCGTGTGCACAAGCTGCAATCCCAGCTGTCGACGGAAAGCTCCAGTGCCTGGAACGCGGTGTCCTTCCTCACCTCAGACGCCTCCCTGAGGGACTCCCTCTTCCACTGCGACATCATCCGCGTGGCCGTACAGGCCCTGAGTCGGCGGGGTCTGCTGAACGAGGTGGCCGTGCAGAGCTGTCTGGTGTGCAGCGACCTCATGTACAACCCCTTCCCCGTCCCCGACCTTCGCTTCGTCAAGCAGTTCCTCACTGTCCACGGGCCGGAGGCTGTCCTGGACCGTCTGGACAGCCGCGGGCAGGAGCACGTGCACAACCTGGAGTGCAAGGAGCTGAGCCACCTGCAAGGTCACCTTCAAGGGCAGCTTCAGAGCCGGCAGCAGCAGCTGGACTTCAACACGGCCTTCATCCTCCTGCCCGTCATGGCCATGGCGGAGACCGCTGTGGGCAGGGACTGGTTCTCTGAGGCCAACAACCAGCAGAGGATCGCCACCCACCTGCGGAGGGTGACGTCTTACCGCGAGCTGCTGCAGCTGGTGGAGATCGTGCAGCAGGAGATGTGTGGGCGGGAGGTGAAGGTGGACCGCGTGGCCGTCATGGAGCGCTTCATCACCTTCTTCAACACGCTGGAAAACCGCGACCGCGAGGAGAAAGTGCGGCAGCTGCTGGAGCAGGAGGAGCGGGAGAAGAGCCGCAAGGAGAAGAAGCGCGAGAAGAAACGGCAGCAGCGCTTGAAGCAGAAACTGAAGACCCGGGCCAACGATCTGGCGATGGAGGAGCCCGCCAGCAAAGAGATGGCGGGGTTGAACGAGGCTGGCAAAGGCAAGTCCCAGCCCCTGGATGCCTTGGACGACATCCCCCTGACTGTGGGCCCTGATGGCGTGCAGGACGTCCCCAACCCAGCCTCCGCCATCCCGCCTCTGGGGCTGGCTCAGGACGTCCAGGGCAGCGACGATGAGTGGGTGATGGTCGGCGGAAAGAGGTGCTACCCACCCAAGACGAGGACGGCCTTGACTCCCGGGCGAGAGGAGAATGCCCGTGAGCAGGATCAGAGTCGGACACTCGTAGAAGTTTCCAAGACTTCCAGCGGTGTTGCGGAAACCACTGTCATCCCTTCAGGGGAGGACGCCATCAACACCGTGTCGACACCAAACACAACGCCGGCAGTTCCGGCGAGAGAGAGTGAAGGCGTAGATGGGGCTGGGCCCGTCAGACCTCCGTCAACGCCCGATCTCTGTCTTAAAATCAACAAAGCCGTCAAGCGATGGGCAGACGTAGCTCGCGACAGAAACGCCACCTTAGAACTAGAGGAGTCGAAACTGTCATCCCCATCTCAGACCAACGTCACAGAACAGGACTGCCCTGCCGAAGAGAAAGCGCCGGCACACAAAAGCCACGGTAAAAAGGAAGCCTATCACGAGCAGTTTCCATCCCTGAGTCAGCCGCCCCCTGCAGACGCTGCAGATCCCCAGCCCACAGCAGCCGACAGCAGTCAGGCAGGGGACTACAACGAGGAGGTGCTGGGGGCAGCGCACCAGTTCCTGGACAAACTCTGCAGCAGCGGAAGAAGCTTCATGGACAGAGCGCCCAGAGGAGGAGGAGGAGGAGAAAGTCTCTGCAGACCAGGCCCTGTGTCGAGCCCCTCCGCCAACATCCGAATGGACCCCAGTCTTCTGTACGAGGCGCTGACAGGCTGGATGTGGCAGGCGGCGGTGTCCAGAGGACTGATCAACCCGGAGACAGACCCCACTCAGTTTTTCACCTCCAGCGAGTTCTGGGCGCCACTTGCCAGTCAGCTGGTCAAGGCTAGCTCCGCAACTCCACAGCAGTATAACCAGAACGAACACCCACCGCTGGCCTCCAAACCAGTCATCAAATCCTCCTCGGATAACAGGCTGGGTACCACGACCTCTGCAGCTTCGGGGCAGATATCGAGGACGGAGTCTGGCGCGAAGAACAGGCAGTCTTCGACGTCTCTAGGTGTCAAGGACTGGTTCGATGTGGCCAGCACAGACCCGACTAATATCTTGGCCCGGAAAACCAAATCGCCGTCACCTGATCACGCAGACGACGGTTCTTTACTGGAAAAGCTGTACACCAACAAAACAGACGCCGCTGGGTGTGCAGCACTGTGCAGCAAAAGTTCGCATACCCTGACGAACCCCTCGACCATCGCAGATGGTGCAGAGGCCTTGAGGACCAACAGATCCAACCCGAAGGCATCCAGCCCAGGGTTTGCAGAGCGAGACCCTTTCTTGTGGACGGGGAGTGACTTCAGTCACTGGCTCCCTGCTCATTCTTCTGCCTCTGATTTCAACACAGCGTGCTCGACCCGCGTGTGTGGGAAGCCCTTCCTGGACTCCAGCGACGCCAGAGCTTTCCCCTTCACTCCCAGCCTGGACAGCGTGGACTGCCCTCTGCACAGGTACCAGCAGCAGCATGTCGCTCACACGTGCCACCCTCAACAGACCGATTTCACCAACGGCAGATTCTTGACCCCCATGGCGCGGAATGAAGAGAGAGACAAGAGCTTCAAGGCCTTTGACGCGGGCGCTGACGTCTTCAAGCAGACCTCCATGCTCAGCGGTCTGGCAGCTTCCGACAATCCAGCCTCCAGCAACGACTACAACTGGCTGTTCCAAGACCCCATCAAAGCCAGGATCAAAACCTCCCTGGTGTCGGTGCCACGCTCCCCAGACTCCTACTTAACGCACAGCTCCTCCTCGGAACACAGGAACGAAGGCGCTGCAGAAGACATCTCCGTCAAGTCCGACACCTCCCATTCCAGCTGCCTGAACAACGACAGCTTCCACCACTTGTCCCCCAGCGATTCCAGGACGCCCTCACTGACAGGCCTGCACGAGTGCCTGGCCCCGGGCTTCATCAGGGCGGCTGTAGGAGATTCGCACAAACGTCCTTTCGGGACCTGTGAAGACACGATGTGTCGGCCAGAGACCAAGTCCACGCTGCTGGCCCCTTTGTTAGGAAACATCGGCCTCCTCCCTTCTCAGCTGGGAGCGGCAGACAGCGACACGCAGAGGAGGATGGAAAACCAGTATCCAGACCTGTCCGTGGTGCCAGAACGAGAGCAGCCCGCGCCCTTCCCGACAACCTTGCCCAAAGCTTCGCGAGTCGTGGGTCAGGGACGCCCGGTGTCATCAGAAGGCTCCAGATCAGACACGCCCGTCACAGCTCTTCCGCCCAATCTGCCCAAATGTGACCTCACTCAGCAGCCAGGCCTCACAGATGACAACGCGGTTGCGTCCAGATCATCCACAACAGCTTCTGCTGCTGCTTCTGCTGCTGCTTCTGCTGCTGCTGCTGCTGCTGCCACAACACCATCCTCAGCATCCGCACCCAGCGCTAAAGTAACGTCGGAATCCACACTGCCCCCAGACCGCCCCGACTCCCCAGACGTGCTGTTCCCAGAGTCCCTGAGGGAGGACGACAGTGACGAGCAGCCTCAGCCCGTGGAGGTCTTCCCGTCCATCCACGACATGAACGAGCGAGACCTCTTCCAAGACGTCTTCTCCAACAGCTACTTCCTGGAGCAGATCGCCATCGACCAGATCAGGCGCCGCCTTCGAGCCATGGGAGACGGGGAGGAGGTGCTGAAAGCCAACTCCATCCTCTTCCACGACCTGGACTACTACGCCTCGCTGTACGGGGTCCGTCTGAGGGACATCCTGGGGCCGCCCGTGGAGGAGAGGCCGGTGAGGGCGGAGAGAGCCCTGCCCAAGAAGGTGCTGTACCAGTCTGTGCCGGCCTGGAAGGCGGTGGTGAAGGAGCTGGGTCGCCGGATGAACAGCAAGGAGGACCTGAGAGACCCTGCCGACCTGGAGCTGCCCGTGGTGTGGGAGGACCCTCCTGTCTCTGAGTGGCCTTGGACCGGCAAGGTGAGGCCCGGCAGAGGGGTGGTTTTCCTTTTGTGGGGACAGTGTTGAGGTTTTCTCCTTGTTTTTTAATGGCAGTGGGAGGAGGGGGGTCTGTATTTTTTCCTTGTTAGTCTACTTACCCGAGCCTCTATTGTATTGCTCTTTGTCTGTCTGTCTGCCTGTCTGTGTCTCTCGGGGACTGAGGTAAAAAAGCACATGTGTGCTTATTCATTATTCTTGAAATAAAAGAATTTGATTTGATTTGAATTTCTCTCTCTCTCTCTCTCACTCTCTCGGGGACTAGATGTAAAAAAGTGCATGTGTGCTTATTCATTATCCTCGAAATACAAGAATTTGATTTGATTTGAATCTCTCTCTCTCTCTCTCTCTCTACTCTCTCTCTCTCTCTCTCTCTCTCTCTTCTCTCTCTTCTCTCTCTCTCTCTCTCTCTAAAGCGCGTGTGTGCTTATTCATTATCCTCAAAATAAAAGAATTTGATTTGATTTGAATTGACCTCTCTCTCTCTCTCTCTCTCTCTCTCTCTCTCTCTCTCTCTCTCTCTCTCTCTCTCTCTCTCTCTCTCTTTTTAAAAGTAATCATGGGTGCATTTTAAGTGAAAAAAATGTAAAAATTATCAGTTTTTCACTATCGTAGATTTTCACGTTTGTGAAAGCATGAATGGTTTATTAGTCGAGTGTTGTACCATTTAATACGTTGAATAGTCATACTTTTCCGATTTTCATTTACTTTATTTTATTCTTTTTATTTCGAGGATAATGGAATAAACACTCATGTGCTCAAGATTCTTACTTAGACTACCGATGTGATTCTATCAATTCGTAGTTGCACAATGGAAAAACTGAAAATCTGATCTCGAAAACAAAAAAAAAGCACACATGAACTTTTTTTTACATCCAGTCCCCGTGCGTATGCATGATGATTACATGATGACTGATAGTGTATTCTGTTCAATACCATTGTGAGAAAAATCCATTTCAGTTTGTTATTTCCATCTACCTTCTACGAAATTTCTTGACAACATTTTCTGTTCCTCCTCCTCCTCCTCCTTCTTCTTCTTCTTCTTTTTCTTCTTCTTCTCCTTCTTCTTCTTCTCCCTCTTCTCCTCCTCCTCCTTCTTCTTCTTCTTCTCCTCCTCCTTCTTCTCCTCCTCCTCCTCCTCCTCCTCCTCCTCCTCCTCCTCTCTCTTCTTCTTCTTCTTCTTCTTCTTCTTCTTCTTCTTCTTCTTCTTCTTCTTCTTCTTCTCAACTCATTTTCGCCAGGTCACAGCGCCGCAGATAGTGACAGGGGGAGATGGGGAGGGGGACGAGGGGTGGTGGCAGGAAGGAGGGGGCAGCAGACGCTGGAGGAAGTGGCTGAGACAGATCCTGGACCTGCCGTGGACCATGCGGCGACAGTTCGGCAAGATCGTGCTCCCGGCTCGCTCCATGGAGTTCAACATCAGCCGCACGTGAGTCCTTGCCTCTAGCATTCTGGCTTGTTGTTGTGTGGGGGCTAAAAGTAGTAGTATGTTCTTTCGAGCCAGAAGGCCCATAGAGCCGGAGCTTATCCCGGTTTCTGTAGCGTTAAGCGAACTGATGGTTTTTCACCACCCCTGTGACAGGACGCTGGTCTGTCGCCAGATACTTCCCCAGCAGAGCTGGTACCCACTTGTACACCTGGGTGGAGTGAGGAAAATAGGAGTAAAGTGTCTTTAGTGTGGGGGGGCTAAGCCTACACATTATTTGGAGGTCATCGTCAAAAACGACGGACTAACATACTTACTTAGGCCCATCACTCCCCCTGGAGCATAGGCCGCCGACAACAGTCCGCCAGAACTAACATCCATACACATTATTTATTTATCTATGTATTTATTCTTTTATATATCGAGGATTAATGGAATCAGCACTCGTGTGCTTTTTTTTGACATCCAGTCCCCGTGTGTATGCCTGTTTTGTCAATTTTGTCATCTGTACCCACCCGCACACAATGGCCGAGTAGGCGGAACAGGATTTAACGTGTGCGGAAGATGTTCTGCGTGCGTTCGTACACGGGATCTCGGTTTATAGTCTCATCCGAAGGACTTTTGGGGAGGGTGGAGTTGGAGGGTAGAGGAAAAATCTTCTTGAACGAGATTCGAACCCGGGTGAGCAGAACACGAATACATCACTCTAACTACAAGGTGTGTGTGTGTGTGTGTGTGTGTGTGTGTGTGTGTGTGTGTGTTTTATTTTTATTTTATTTTATTTTATTCTTTTACATCGAGGATAATGGAATGTGTGTGTGTGTGCGCGCGCGCTCATGTGTGTGTATGTGTGCGCGCATGTGTGTGTGTGTTTATTTTTATTTTATTTTATTCTTTTACATCGAGGATAATGGAATGTATGTGTGTGTGTGCGCGCTCGCGCTCATGTGTGTATTTGTGTGTGTATGTGTGCGTGCGCGTGCGCGCACAGGGGACATCACCCTTTGATTTTGGGGTTCCTGACGGACGGCACGGAGGTGGGGGTGCTGGCGCTTGACCGTTCGCGACACGCGCTGGACACACGACTGATGGCCACTGTGGCCGCTGATAGCGTGCCTGATGTCCACTTCATCCTGCGCTACAAGGTAACGTCAGCGCCTGGGCAAAGTGAGAGGCTGTATGACCAGTGGCTTTCCCACTCATGGAATTCCCACTTTACAGCTTAGTCTTTAGTGATCGACTATGACTCTGACTAGGAGGCTTGACTCGCACAGTCCTTATGTGCTGCAGCCCTGGGGGCTGGTTGGCCTTTGGAGAATATCTCCAACGCTGACTGTCCTTATGCCCACTTGGCCAAGAGTGGGGATGTACTGTGGGCAAGGCATCTCCACTATAATCAAATTTCTGCCCAGTTTCCGAAACAGTAGCTGCCTCCTCTGCTGTTTTGAAGGTCATCGTCGAAAACGACGGACTAACACACACACACAAGGTAACAATTACAGTCTGTTCCCCTCAGCTCCTGAACAGCGAAGGAAGGTGGCCGGATGGTTAAGACGTCCGCCTGCCAACAAGTCAACCGTGAGGTTGTGGGTTCGATTCCCAGCCTCGCCCTTTCTTCCCAGTTTGACACTGAAATGTCAAAGTCCTTCGGATGAGACTATAAACCGAGGCCCCGTGTGCGAACGCATGCAGAGCATCTTGCGCACGCGTTAAAAACCCGTTCCGCCTTTCGGAAGAGTAGGCCCTTGTACGCCGGTAGGAGCGGATGACAAAGTAAGAAAAACCCAGCATGCACACAGGCGTCGTGTTTAGACACCATCCCGGAGGTCGGAATGCGGCTACCTATATGATGGGGGAAAAATACGGATGGGGGGGGGGGTTGGGGAATACGCATGGGTCTGATTATTGGTGAGCCTCGGGGCTCTTGTGGAGGAACGAACAAAAGATCGACACCTAGGGCCTATGTTCTTATCTTAAGAGCTGTAGACAGCATCGTTCTGGCAACTCCTGCGACGGCACTGGAACCATGTGTATCGGCGATTGCCTTTCCAATGGACCATTCCAGCGACGTGGAGAGGAGAGGGGGGGGGGGGGGGGGCGTCTGCTGCATGGGTAACGGCTTGCCCTCCATACTTACTTACCCAGGCTTTGCGCTCTGGAGTTTTGGCAGGTCTGCATCTGAAACTGACCTGGGAGATCGCAAGCATCCCTAACCTTTAATTGACCAGAACCTGCTAACGAGATTGGAACTCACGACTTCCGACGAACCTGCAGGATTGAAACCAGACGGCCTTAACCGCTCGACAATAGCACCTGTCAATCTATCAATCAAACCATCGCTCAATAATGATAAATGGAATTTATGTAGCGCTATATCTTGCAAAACCAAATCAAATTTAACCTTCTCTTTCACATGCAACCAGTTACAATTAATAGTTTTACAAATTCACAATTCAAAATTTTTTAATGTGCACACACACACGCGCGCGCGCGCGCTCGCACACACACACACAGGTTACACATAGGCTACACACACACACACACACACACACACACACACAACACACACACACACACACACACACACACACACACACACACACACACTTACTCACTCACTCACTCACTCACTCACACAGGTTATACACTTTGGCAGGGTGATAGGGATTTCGGCTGTTGAGGGCAGGGACAGCTATGAGATAAAACAGGAGAGGAAAATCTTAAGTTTGAAATAAATGTCTTGAGGCCGGATTTAAAAGTGTTATAAGTAGGCATTTGGCAAAGGGAGAGAGGGAGGTCATTCCATACTGATGGACCAAAAATAGAGAAATCGCTCAAGACTATGGTTTATTTTATTTGTTTATTTATTCTTGTATATCGAGGATGATGGAATAAGCACTCGTGTGCTTCTTTAAGACCAGTCCCCGTGTGTGTGTGTGGTTATGTAAATTTAGTCATCTGTTCCCACTGGCACACACAATGACCTACTCTTTCAAAAAGCGGAACAGAATTTAACATGTACGCAAGACGTTCTCCATACGTTCACACACAGGGCCTCAGTTTATAGTCTCATCCAAAAGACATTTTAGGAGGGGAGTGGAGAATCTGCAAACTGATGTTGTTAACTCCAGAGGAAGGAAAAAACACACCTCAACGAACAGGATTCGAAACCCGGGTGGTCAGATTGCGAGGGGACTGTTCTAACCACTCGGTTGTCCTCCTGTCCCGTTGTAGGCGGTGTGGGAGTGTGCGGGGAGGGTGTACCTGGCCATGGAGCTGTGTGACTACACCCTGGACGAGTACGTGGGCATCGTACGCCTGGACCATCTGCAGGACCCTCTTTCCGCTAACCGCCTGGCGTGGCAGCTGCTCAAGGGCCTCAAGTACCTGCACTCCAACTTTGCTGTGCCCCACGGAAACCTGATGGTAAAAGGACAACCTTGAGGGGGTGGGTGGTTGTTGAGGGTGGGGGTGGGGGGAGGTGGGGGGTGTAGGAGGAGGGGGGAGGGGTGGTGGGGGTGAGGTTAAGGGTAGGGGTGAGGTGGTGGAGGGGGGGGGGGGGGTGGCTGGTTGCTTGGTGTACGTGTCAGAATTTTGTGTGTTTATTTTGTATTGTTGTTTTTTTATCTCATGCTATGTTCGTTTCTCTTTTTTGTCTCTGTTTATGTAGGTCGCTCTCTTGTCTCTGTCGCTGTGTCTCTCTGTTTCTGTCTGTCTCTGTCTGTTTGTCTCTCTCCTGCTCTCTCTCTCTCTCTCGGGGGGGGCGTGACGGGACGAGAACTGAAAGGGCGTGCTGTTAGTAAGCTGCTGCAAATTTTTGCATTTAAGCTTCAAAATGTCAGTTACTGGCCTTCCAGCAACTGTAGTAACAACCTTAAACGCCCTGCTGATCGACAACGTCCTATCGAGCTGGAAAGTCGCGGGGGAGAGCGGCAGTGTTATCTTCGTCTTGCGACTGAAGCCAGCTGACACAGTATCAACAGAAATGGCGGACCCAGTGCTGAACCGTAATTCTCGAGTTCAGTATTTTCGCAAGAAGTGCCCTTCCCAAATCCGTCGTGACGTCCTAAGAAGTAAACAACATCAAGAAAGACAGGCAAGTCGTCAGTGTGACAAGGACTGTGTTTTGGAAGAGCCGGTGTTGTCTGACAGTGACTCCCTGCATTGTGACAGAGTGGATGCCGAATCAAAACAAGCCAGCATGTACACAGAGCTGTGTGTTGACAGTGCAGTGAATGTGCCAGCCACACTAGATTCACTTGCTTTGCCGTGTGAACCAGCAACAGACAGCAAGATCGGTGTGTCTCCTGAGTTGTCTGATGCAGACGAAGAACAGACAGTTGACTGCACAGTTGAGGGTTTTCATACTGGTATTGTGAAAGAGTATGTGTCCACTCTGATAGACAAACGTGTGCAGCGTCGATTACGAGACAGCAAAAGAAACACACAGTTTCGAAAGGTTGTAGTTCAAGATTCAGGCAATCAAACTATTCTGATGTGTGAATCGGATGACATCGCCCTAGAATATTCTTGTAATGGAGATACTGGCGAGGAATCTAAGTGTGTGTTCTGGTATATTAAGCAAGAAGACAGAAACATGTTGCCAGAAGAACGTGTCAGGCTTGCCAGACTTCGTAAAGGGAAGCAGCGTCCTAACACACAACACGCAGAGACAGTGGCACGTGCTGAACGGGAATTACATCTTCTTCGGGACCTGATCCGGTTTTACATGGGCTGACTTCGCTGGCTGCAGACTGGAAAAGGAAAGGCTGTTTTGAAAACTGAGACACGGACAATAATGTATCAGATCTAGATGTACATACCATTACTGACATGGTTTCCATGTCACTGTAATCGCGTCGCGTTCGATATCGCTTGTTACCGCGCCGCAGCGCTATATGGCTTGATTGCTAAATAGCAATAAATATTGTTCATTGTTCATTGTTCTCTCTCTCTCTCGCTCTCTCTCTCACACACATTCAAAGATCATTCATTCTTCTCTCTCTCTCTCTCTCTCTCTCTCTCTCTCTCTCTCTCTCTCTCTCTCTCTCTCTCTCTCTCTCTCTCTCTCTCTCTCTCTCTCTCTCTCTCTGCATGTGAAAAAGCACATGGGTGCTTAATTCATTATCCTCGAAATAAAATAATTTGATTTGATTTGATCTCTCTCTCTCTCTCTCTCTCTCTCTCTCTCTCTCTCTCTCTCTCTCTCTCTCTCTCTCTCTCTCTCTCTCTCCATCCCTCTCACCCACCTCTTTCTCTCCATCCCTCCCTCCCTCTCTTTCCCCCTCCCTTCCCCCCGCCTCTCTCTCTCTCTTAAAAATTCAAAGTTTAAAACAAATTGCTCAGAATATGCATTGTCTCAAACATCACACGGGTTGGGGGTGGGGAGGGGATGGAGGGCAATTATAGCCAAGTGGTCAGAACATCTTGACAGGAATTACGGAATCTTTCTTAATCTTTCGCTTCTTGGCTAGCCTATTATACATTCAAGAGTATTTTTTCCCCTCTGGAGTTAACATCAGTGCCGACTCCCCCAAAAGTCCTTCCGATGAGACTATAAACCAAGGCCCCGTGTGCGAACACATTCAGAGCATCTTGCGCACACGTTAAAACCCGTTGCGCTTTTCGGAAGAGTAGGCCAATGTGTGCTGGAGGGAATGGATGGCAAAATTTACAAAAACTGCATACACATGGGGACTGGTTGTAAAAAAAAGCACGCGATTGCGTATTCCATTATCCTCGAAATAAAAGAATAGATAAATAAACAAATAAATCTGTGTCAGAATTTGTTTAGTCATTGTACTTTATCTCTCGTTTTGTTTGTATGTTGGTACTTCTCTCTCGCTCTCTCTCTCTCTCTCTCTCTCTCTCTCTCTCTTTTTAATGTCAGTTAATGTCTAGTGAAAAATACACTTGGTATAGCTCCTTTAAAGATGCGTTTGGTCCAGAACAGTATCTGATATCGTTAACTAATAAAAGGCTTCGAAGTAATTTACTAAGATTGTGTGGTCTTTTGAACTGCAAACAATGGTATATTACAGCAGAGACAGACAACAACTCTTGTCCAGCATGTGGTGAAGAAGAAGAAGACGAATTTCATTTTTTGTTTGCTTGTAGAACTTATCATGAAATTCGCAAAAAAATTGCTTTTTTGACAAACCCAACCAACAGGTCCACCAATCTTGTACAAAAGGTGTTATCTTCAAATAATATGTCCGAGCTTAAATCTTTAGCAATATATGTAACGCAGGCTCTAGATAAACGTAAGCAGACTATGAATGAAACGGATCCTATACGTAATAACTGAAAATATTGGTTGGCATTTATCTGGACTTTGGATTATTACTCATGTCCTTTTCATATTCATTCCTATGTTAATATGTCATTTACAATTACCCCCTTTGACTGATGGGCTTGTAGCTTTTGTCAAATAAAATTCGTTCTCTCTCTCTCTCTCTCTCTCTCTCTCTCTCTCTCTCTATCTCTCTCTCTCTCTCTCTCTCTCTCTCTCTCTCTCTCTCTCTCTCTCTCTCTCTCTCTCAAATTCAAGCCAAAACTTAATAAGAATATGCACTATCTCAAAAATGATAGGGGTTGGTGGGTGTAGGGGTGGGGTGGAGGGGGGGGGGGGAGGGTGAATAATTCTAGCCAATAGGTTAGAAAGTCTTGACATGGATTACAGAATCTTTCTTGATTTTTTGCATGGAGGTAGCCTATAAAGATAAAGCGCTATATAAATTCCATTTATTATTATTATTATCATAAACACGAAAGGAATGAAAACAATTCATAACCATCACTGTAAAGTGACATTTCTGTTCTTTTTTTTTCATATGCTGCTTACCCTTGTCAACCCCCTTACAGCCTGGTTGGATTTTCGTGGATTGTGATGGTCGCTTACGATTGGCTGGTTACGGTCTGCGTGACGTCACAGCTTCCGCTCGCCCTGGCAGCAAGGAGCAAGGGGAGAGAAGCTCTATTGGTAACAAGAAACGGTTCAAGAGTTATGTTTTCCTCTTCTAGTTTTGTTCTCTGTAGCCCAAAAGAGTTAATGGGAATAAACTATTGTGAATTGTGATATCACCAATGGCCGGTGCCTGTCAGTGTAAATAGCATCCCCACATTCTGTGCTGGAGATTTCCTCTTTTCTGTCACTCTCTTTGTTTCTGCCTTATTCCTTTTCTTCCTGTCGCCTCCTTCTTGTTTATTTTCTGCCTTCTTGGTCCATTCTCCTGCCTTTTTTTTCCCCCCAGAAAGACTGTAAAGATAATTTTCTCTTATGCCGAAGTGGGATGCGCTGGGTCTGACTTGTCAGGCGCTTAACGGCAGCGTGACGCATTTTCGCTCATATGACAGACAACCATAGTTGCCATCTGAGCGTTCAACGACGAAGAAGAAGTTTTATTATAGTTTCAGTCTCTTAATTAATTAATTTATTTATTTATGCCACGTTGAGTCACGAGATTTCTCTGCGTGAAATTCGGGCTGCTCTCCCCGGGGAGAGCGCGTCGCCACAAGAGCAGCGCCACCTTTTTTTTTTTTTTGGTCTGCAACTGTATTTGTTTCCATATCAGAGGGGCTTTTTTCTAAGAATTTTGCCAGGGACAACTCTCTTGTTGCCGTGGGTTCTTTTACGTGCGCTGAATAATTATGTGTAACACACGGGACCTCGGTTTATCGTCTCATCCGAAAGACTAGCGCCCAGACCACCACTCATGGTCTAATGGATGGGGGAAAAGTTTCGGGCCCAAACGGGATTCGAACCACCACACACTTCCGACCCGAACTTTTCGCTTTCTAGGCAGGAGCGTTACCTCTAGACCACCGATCCACTTAGTCCATCTATATGTCTGTCTGTCTGTCTGTCTGTCTGTCTGTCTCTCTCTCTCTCTCTCTGGGTACATGCCAAGTTAAATAATTATGGCAAGGTCTTATCAAAGTTTGTGTGGTTATATTTCATTTTCTTCTTTTTTTTTCTGTCTTCCTTTTGAATTGTATTGTGGCCAAAGGCTGAAGTACAATAAATCATTACAGAGTTCAGAGCTCTATCTCTTCCCCCCCCCCCCTCTCTCTCTCTCTCTCTCTCTCTCTCTCTCTCTCTCTCTCTCTGTATCTCTTTTGCATTACAATCATTCGCACATAACTCTTATCCGAACTTCTAAACACAAACTCTTATCCGAACTTCTAACACACAAACTACTTCTATTCATCATCTAGTACTAGTTGTAGAAGCGGGGGGGGGGGGGGGGGGGGGGGGGGGGGGGGGGGGGGGGTTGGGTTTAACGTGCGCGCAAGATGTTCTGCGTGCGTTCGCACACGGGGCCTCGATTTATAGGAAGGACTTTTTGGGAAGAGTGGAGTCGGCACTGATGTTAACTCAAGAGGAAAAAATCCTCTTGAACGAGATTCAAACCCGGGTCAGCAGATCACGAATACATCACTCTAACCACCAGACTATCCCGTACCCCTTTATGACTGTGTTCTATCCCTCCCGTCGTCTCTTATTAACTCATTGAGGTTGTAGCTTCGGCACTCCTCTCCTTTACTGTGACGTGCCGAAGCTTAAGAATCAGCAGAATTACGAATTTTAAAAAAACAACACTAGGTGATGTTTAACTCAAGGAAAAGTACTCTGGCCTGAAGGGCAATCATTTTTGTAAACACAGTTGCTTTCCTTCACCATAAGCTTGCCTAGTTTTTGTCTGTTGGCTAATTTTGTTTGATAGGTCAACAAGTGATATCTTTGGGATTTCAGGCTCTCCAATGTTATGATTCTTTAAAAAAAAAATCTGTTGTACAAAAAGTGACATCAGATGGATTCAGCCAGCTTCAGGGAACTTTACTTGGGTGAAAAATCATCACATTGCTTCAAGGGGACTAGTTGATGAACAGTTCAAGCCATGTAAGAAACGCAGCCCTAATTTTCAAACCTTTTTATTTTTCAGCATTCAGTGACATATTTTGAAAATTTGTAGAAAATAAATAGTCATCTATTAAAAAACCTGTGAAACAAATCTCAAAAGTAGACATAAACTTTTCAATGATGTATAATGTGTATGTCATGATTATGTTGGGTAAGTCTCCTGAATTTTTCAAATAATTATAGCCAAAATCCCGCGTCACCACAGAATGGCGGGATCCATTTCACCGCGACTCCATTGAGTTAATGTGTGCTTCTTCTGCCTCACAGAAGGAGATTGCAGATACTGGAGAGCGACTGAGCATGTATCGGGGTCAGCTTATGAACCCAGCTTCCGAGCAGACATCCAGGTAATAATAATAATAATAATAATGATAATAATAATAAATGGAATTTATATAGCGCTGTATCTTGCACAGACAAATCAAAGCGCTTGCACTCAACCCATTCTTACAGTCATACAACCAATAGCAAGTAATAGTTCTAACAAGTCCAAATGCCACACACACACACACACACAACTAAGATGGGTAACTGGTAAGCCTACAGTGTGTTGTGTGTGTGTGTGTGTGTGTTGTGTGTGTGTGTGTGTGTGTGTGTGTGTGGTGTGTTGTGTAGGTGTGTGTGTGTGTCAGGTGTGTGTGTGTGTGTGTATGTGTGTGTGTGTTGTGTGTGTGTGTGTGTTCGTGTGTGTGTGTTAGGTGTGTGTGTTCGTGTGTGTGTGTTCGTGTGTGTGTGTGTGAGTCAGTGTGTGTGTGTGTGTGTGAGTCAGGTGTATGTGTATACGTGTGTTTGTGTGTGTGTGTGTAAGTGTGTGTGTTAGGTGTGTGTGTTAGTCAGGTGTGTGTGTGAGTCAGGTGTATGTGTGTACGTGTGTTGTGTGTGTGTAAGTAAGTCTTCAATTTTAACGTCTTTCCACTTAAAGTGATACCAGACAACCCTAAAATAGGAGACTGAATACGAGAGCGAGCGAGCGAGAGAGAGAGAGAGAGAGAGGGGGGGGGGGGGAGAGAGAAGAGGGGGGTGGGGGGGGGGGGAGAGATCTACTTTGTGTAAGTGCATGTGCGTGTGTGTGTGTGTCCCTGCATGCATGCGTGTGCGTGCTCATGTGTGTACAAAATAGTAATAACCAACACACAAAAAATAGTGATCTTAACATGAACAGATAGGGAACAGAAATTTAATAATAATAATAATAATTGAAAGTAAAAAAGAACTACACTAAATTCCTTATAGGACTTAACAATAAACCTTTGGCAATGTCAATTGTTAACTTAACATTGTTCAAAACTTCTTCAATGGAATTCTCAGAAAAGGCAGGGAGATGAGGTTTTAACTCCTCACATTCAAGTATGACATGGGTATTTGAAATATATTCACCACATAAACATTTAACATCCTTGCTGAATTTTGTTATGAATGCATTTAATCTTATCCTGAAAAATAATGCCTTGAGTTGTCTTTCCTTTACAGCATTTGTATGAATCTGTAAGTGATCAATGTATTCAACTGCTCTATTACCACTGGGAGTTGAATGTGAAAGCAGATTATTTTGCTGATGCTTTTCTATACATTTGTTTAAGGATGCTTCTTCTAACAACCGATAAGCCTCTGCAATGGATAGAGGGACATGTAATTCTATAGACCCTGTGTGTGTGTGTGTGTGTGTGTGTGTGTGTGTGTGTATAAGTGTGTGTGTTAGGTGTGTGTGTTAGTCAGGTGTTGTGTGAGTCAGGTGTGTGGTGTGTTTACGTGTGTTTGTGTGTGTTAGTCAGGTGTGTGTGAGTCAGGTGTATGTGTGTTACGTGTGTGTGTGTGTGTGTGTGTGTTAGTCAGGTGTGCGTGTGCGTGCGCGTGGTGTGTGTGTGTTTTGTGGTGTGTGTGTGTGTGTGTGTGTGTGTGTGTGTGTGTGTGGTGTGTTAGTCAGGTGTGTGTTTGTGTGTTAGATGTGTGTGTGTGTTCGTGTGTGTGTGTGTGTGTGGTGTGTGTGTGTGTGTGTGTGTGTGTGTGTGTGTGTGTGTGTGTGAGTCAGATGTGTGGTGTGTGTTTAATTTAACTTTTTATATTTTAAATTTTATTCTTTTATATTGAGGATAATGGAATAAACACTTATGTGCTTTTTTACATCCAGTCCCCGTGTATATGCGGTTTTGTAAATTTTGTCATCTGTTCCCACCGACACACAATAGCCTACTCTTTCGAAAAGCGGAACAGGATTTAACATGTGCGTAAGATGTTCTCCACACACACACACACGAACACACACATACACACACCTGACTAACACACACACACACACACACACACACCATGCGTTCGCACACACGGGGCCTCGGTTTATATAGTCTCATCCTAAAGGACTTTGACATTCAGTTCGATTTTTTTTTAAGTCAAACTGGGAAAGAAAGAAAGGGCGAGCATTGGGTCAAACTAGAAAGAAAGAAAGGGCGAGCATTGGGTCAAACTAGAAAGAAAGAAAGGGCGAGCATTGGGTCAAACTAGAAAGAAAGAAAGGGCGAGCATTGGGTCAAACTAGGAAGAGAAAGAAAGGGCGAGCATTGGGTCAAACTAGGAAGAAAGGCGAGCATTGGGTCAAATGGAGAGGGCGAATTGGGTCAAACTAGGAAGGAAGAAAGGGCGAGCATTGGGTCAAACTAGGAAGAAAGGGCGAGCATTGGGTCAAACTAGGAAGGAAGAAAGGGCGAGCATTGGGTCAAACTAGAAAGAAAGAAAGGGCGAGCATTGGGTCAAACTAGGAAGAAAGGGCGAGCATTGGGTCAAACTAGGAAGAAAGGGCGAGCATTGGGTCAAACTAGGAAGAAAGGGCGAGCATTGGGTCAAACTAGGAAGAAAGGGCGAGCATTGGGTCAAACTAGGAAGAAAGGGCGAGCATTGGGTCAAACTAGGAAGGAAGAAAGGGCGAAGCATTGGGTTTCAAACTAGGAAGAAAGGGCGAGCATTGGGTCAAACTAGGAAAGGAAGAAAGGGCGAGCATTGGGTCAAACTAGAAAGAAAGGGCGAGCATTGGGTCAAACTAGAAAGAAAGAAAGGGCGAGCATTGGGTCAAACTAGGAAGAAAGGGCGAGCATTGGGTCAAACTAGGAAGGAAGAAAGGGCGAGCATTGGGTCAAACTAGGAAGAAAGGCGAGCATTGGGTCAAACTAGGAAGGAAGAAAGGGCGAGCATTGGGTTAAACTAGGAAGGAAGAAAGGGCGAGCATTGGGTCAAACTAGGAAGAAAGGGCGAGCATTGGGTCAAACTGGGAAAGAAAGAAAGGGCGAGCATTGGGTCAAACTGGGAAGAAAGGGCGAGCATTGGGTCAAACTAGGAAGACAGAAAGGGCGAGCATTGGGTCAAACTGGGAAGAAAGGGCGAGCATTGGGTCAAACTAGGAAGACAGAAAGGGCGAGCAGTGGGTCAAACTAGGAAGGAAGAAAGGGCGAGCATTGGGTCAAACTAGGAAGAAAGGGCGAGCATTGGGTCAAACTGGGAAAGAAAGAAAGGGCGAGCATTGGGTCAAACTGGGAAGAAAGGGCGAGCATTGGGTCAAACTAGGAAGAAGAAAGGGCGAGCTTTGGGGTTTCAAACTGGAAGAAAGGGCGAGCATTGGGTCAAACTAGGAGACAGAAAGGGCGAGCTTGGGTCAAACTAGGAAGAAAGAGCGAGCATTGGGTCAACTAGGAAGGAAAAAGGGCGAGCATTGGGTTAAACTAGGAAGGAAGAAAGGGCCCGAGCATTGGTTTCAAACTAGGAAGAAAGGGCGAGCATTGGGTCAAACTGGGAAAGAAAGAAAGGGCGAGCATTGGGTCAAACTGGGAAGAAAGGGCGAGCATTGGGTCAAACTAGGAAGACAGAAAGGGCGAGCATTGGGTCAAACTGGGAAGAAAGGGCGAGCATTGGGTCAAACTAGGAAGACAGAAAGGGCGAGCAGTGGGTCAAATTTAGGAAGGAAGAAAGGGCGAGCATTGGGTCAAACTAGGAAGAAAGGGCGAGCATTGGGTCAAACTAGGAAGACAGAAAGGGCGAGCAGTGGGTCAAACTAGGAAGAAAGGGCGAGCATTGGGTCAAACTAGGAAGACAGAAAGGGCGAGCATTGGGTCAAACTAGGAAGAAAGGGCGAGCATTGGGTCAAACTAGGAAGAAAGAAAGGGCGAGCATTGGGTCAAACTAGGAAGGAAGAAAGGGCGAGCATTGGGTCAAACTAGGAAGGAAGAAAGGGCGAGCATTGGGTCAAACTAGGAACAAAGAAAGGGCGAGCGAGGCTGGGAAATGGAACCCAGAACCTCACGGGGTTGACTTGTTGGCAGGCGAACAGTCTTGACCATCCTTGGTACTGTTGCTTGCATGCTACAGGTGGCTGGCATGTTGCTGCACTACATACTGACCGGGGGTCGGCATCCTTACGGGGACACGGGGCCGGAGGTGGAGGGCAACTTGACCCGCAACGCCCTGAGGCAGCAGAGGGTCAGCCAGGAGGCTGACCACTTGGTCTCCGTCATGACCCTCGCTGACCCCCTGGCCAGGCCCGCCATAGACGCCTGTCTGAAGTCAGCCCGCTTAGGAGACTCTGTCTCTGTCTGTCTGTGTGTGTGGGGTGGGTGTGGGGGGGTAGTGTGGGTGTTGTGTGTGTGTTGTGGTGGTGTGGAGGGGCATTGTGTGTGTGTGTGTGGGGGGGGGGGGGGGGGGGGGCAGTGTGTATGGTGTTGTTGTGGGTGGGTGGGGGGGAGTGTGTTGTGGTGGGGGGAGGGGGGAGTGGCAGTGTGAGTGGGTGGGTGGGGGAGGGAGCAGTGTGGTGTAGTGGTGGGGGAGAGGGGAGTGTTGTGTGTGTGTGGGGGGGGGGGGGAGGGGGGCAGTGTATGTGTGTAGTGGTGGGGGGGGGAGGGGGGAGTGTGTGTGTGTTGGGGGGAAGTGTGTGTGTAATGGGGGGAGTGTGTGTGTGGTGTTGGGGAAAAGGTGTGGTGGGGGGGGGGGGGGGGGGGCAGTGTGTGTGGTGGAGGGGGGGCAGTGTGTGTGTGTGTGTGTGGGGGGGGGGGGGAGTGTGTGTTGTTGGGGGGGTAGTGTGTGTATGGTGTGTGGTGTGAGTGTGTGTGTGTATGCGGGTGTGGGGGGGCAGTAGTGTGTGTGTGGTAGGGAGGGGGGGTGGATTGTGTGTGTGAGTGGGGGAAGGGGAGTGTGTATGTGTGTTGGGGGGCAGTGTTGTGTGTGTGTGTGTGTATGTTTTGTGTGTGTGTGTGAGTGAGTGAGTCGTGTGTGTTGGGGTGTGTGTGTTGTGTGGGGTGTGTGTGTGTGTGTGTGTGATGAGAGAGAGAGAGAGAGAGAGAGAGAGAGAGTTCAGATTCAGAATATTTAGTTGCATTTAAGTCATGAAGACTTTGACACGACAGTGTGTGTGTGTGTGTGTGTGTGTGTGTGTGTGTGTGTGTGTGTGTGTGTGTGTGTGTGTGTGTGTGTGTTTGGGAAGTGGGGTGGGGAGTGGCAGGACGATTATTGTGTATTTTTTCTATTTCTGGTCCATCAACCTGGAATGACCTCTCTCTAATCTCTCAACGCCAAAAGCCTACACTTGGTGCTTTCAAATCCAGCCTCAAAACACTCATCATTATTTCCTATCTGAGATCTTCCCCCTCATAATATTAATGTTGTCCCCAGTTTTCAACATCCATCTCCATCACCTCAAATAAGTTTGTGTGTGTGTGTGTGTGCGCGCGCGCGTGTGCCTGCACTTATGTGTGGTGTGTGTGTGTGGTCTCTCTGTGTGTGTGGTGTGTGTTGTGTGTGTGTGTGTGTGTGTGTGTGTGGTGTGTGTGTTGTTGTTGTGTGTTGTGTGTGTGTGTGTGTGTGTGTATTTTCATCCACAGACACCCCTTTTTCTGGTCGGGAGAGAAACGATTTCGCCTGGTGCTTATTGTTGGCTCTGACATTCTCACTGAGATGAAGACAGGGTGATTTCATTCATTCTTTCTTTATTTCCATCAAATCTTTCAGTCTATCCATTGATTGACTAGGGTAAAAACGTAAGGTAATAAAGGTGTCCCTCCCATAACCTATGTGGTCGTAGGGGAGCGAGACATCAGAGACCTCAACTTCTCTAGGGGCCAGTATATCGAGGGCGGCGCCCATCTCCTCTCCCTCGCTGCTTTACCTTCCCTGACCCTAAAGAAACCTCACTTCTCTAGGGCCAGCATATTGAGGGCGGCGCCCATCTCCTCTCCCTCGTTGCTTTACCTTCCCTGACCCTAAAGAGGGCAGGTACCCATTTACAGCTGGGTGAACAGGGGAACCGTACTGAAGCCAAGGCGCGCAATTGGTCACCAATCCATGTGGTAACCACGCTCGACGCTGCTTTAACTTGGCTGGAGGAAAGCGAGTGCTCCGACCACTGAGCTATTCCGTCCCTATCGATCGACTGATTATTAGTTATTAGTAATTGAATTAGATACTTGATTGTCGTGGGATTGTGGAAAGAAGGGGGGGGGGGAGGGGGGGGATGTTGTGGATTATTTTTTTCAATGCATATGCATGTCAATATTATGTGTGCTTTTATGTATGAAGTGTGATCTGTGTGTATCGTATACAATACGCTGTTTTATACACATTATATATCTATCTATCTATATGTGTGTGTGTGTATATGTATGATTTATATATGATATTATATACATATATATGTGTGTGTGTGTGTGTGTTATTATATATATATATAATATATATATATATATTATATATATATATATATATATATATATATATATATATATGTGTGTGTGTGTGTGTGTGTGTGGTGTGTGTGTGTGTGGTGTGTGTGTGTGTGTGTGTGTGTGTGTGTGTGTGTGTGTGTAGATCTATGTGCTGTGTGTGCATGTGGGTTTATATTTGTGTGTTCATGGATGTGTGTAGATCTCTGTGTGTGTGCGCGCGCGCGTTTGTATGGGGGGGGGGGGGGGTAGTTGATTTGAAATGCGAGTATGATCAGTGTTTGTTGCACGGTTAAAGAAAGAAATGTCGATTTTTTTTTTCGTTCTTCAACTACAGTTCTGAGGTTAGCCAATGATGAGATTTTTGCGAATGCGACCGTTTTTCCCCCCACCATTAATTACGATACAGAAAGCAGAGGACCGCGGGGAGTGGAGGAAGCTGGTTGCAAAATCTTCAGTGGTGCCCCTCACGGGGCGACGGGGTAGGTGAAGGCGAGGTGAAGAATTGAGGTAGCCGCATTCGGACTTCGGGGATAAATATAGATTTAAAAGTAGCAGACTTGGTAAAGATGTGAATGGATGTTTGCTTATACCTGAATGTTTTTGTGGTTATTTGTTCGTTACTGTGTTCAACTTTCTTCACTGAACAGTGAAAATAGTTTAATATTATTATAGCACAATACTGTGAAAAGTCATTGCAATATTACACTATATTTAACATCGAAAACAATGAATTATTATAGCACAATACTGTGAAAAGTCATTGCAATATTACACTATATTTAACATCGAAAACAATGAATTATTATAGCACAATACTGTGAAAAGTCATTGCAATATCACACTATATTTAACATCGAAAACAACGAATTATTATAGCACAATACTGTGAAAAGTCATTGCAATATCACACTATATTTAACATTGAAAACGATAAATTATTATAGCACAATACTGTGAAAAGTCATTGCAATATCACACTATATTTAACATTGAAAACGATAAATTATTATAGCACAATACCATGAAAAGTCATTGCAATATTACACTATATTTTTTCAAAGTATCTCTGAAGCTGATTTTGTGTGTGTGTGTGCGCGCGCGCGTCTGTTTGTGCGCGCGCGCGCGCGTTTGTGTTTGCACGCGCGTGCATGTTTGAATGTGTGTGTGCACGCGCACGTATTTGCGCGCACTTCACGCATGCTTACCTACATGCATGTGCGTGTACGTATACTTACGTGTGTGACATGGGGGGGGGGGGGTAAGGGGGGAGGGAGGGAGAGGCCGCGCCGTATACTATAATTGTGCCGTGAATTCATGTATGCTTGCATGCGCGCATGATGCATGTGCAGAGTTACCTCTGACAGGAAGGGGGGTTGGGGCCTCTATGGTGGATATATGAACGTGGTGTACATCAGCACTGTCGCGAGAACTGGGTAAGATAAAACACTGCTTGCCGGGGAGGAAAGGGAGGAAGGGGGTAGGGGTTGCCGGTGTTGGTTAGAAGGCTTTTTGGGGGGGATTGGGGTTTTTTCGGGAGACACGGACAATTTTGACCAAACCCTTTTTTTGTTTTTTTTGGGGATTTTTTTTCTTTGTGATCCCCCCCCCCCCCCCCCCCCCCCCCTCCCCCCCCCCCCCCACACCCCCCCCCCCCCCCCCCCCCCCACCCCACCTTTCATCTTCTGTTTCCCCCCCCCCCCCCCCCCCCCCCCCCCCCCCCTCCCCCCCCCCCCCCCCCCCCCCCCCCCCCCCCCCCCCCCATCCTCTTTCGTTCGATTTACTTTCTTTTAATAGTATAACAATTTTTGTATAAATAAATAAATAAATAGATATCTATGTCTTTTCTATCTATCTGTGTGTGTATGTACATAGGATATATATATATATTTTATATATATATTTTATATATTATATTATTATAATCCTATCTGTTCCCTTCAAATTTACCAGTGTTAACTCTTTATACTTATAGGTTTTGGACAAAGAGTGTGGGGTGTGTGTGTGTGTGGTGTGGGGTGTGTTTTGTTTTGTTTTGTGTAGTGTTTGTGTGTGTGTGTCTCTCTTCTTCTTTGTTTACTGTTATTTAAGGTGGATGGTAAAAAAAAAACAAATTTTTCTTTATCATTCCTTCACTTAAAATGAAAGTAAAACTCAATCAAGAATCTCTCTTAATCATATAGGTTGTATATATTTTGTATATATATATATTTATTTTAAATATTATATATTAAAATATATATATATATATATATATATTAGAGAGAGGAGAGAGAGAGAGAGAGGAGAGAGAGAGAGAGAGAGAGAGAGAATAGTATGAAATTTGTTGGTTTTTTCATCAACTTTATATAATATAAATATATATATAATAAATATTTTTATATATTGAGAAGGAGAGTGAGAGAGAGAGGAGAGAGAAGAGAGAGAGAGATTGCTATTGTTTATTTTATACTTTTATATCGAGGATAAGAATAGAACTATGCTTTTTTATACAAGTCCGTGTGTATGCGGTTTTGTCATCTGTCATTTTTCCCACGTCCACACAATGGCTACTCTCACGAAAAGGGAAAGGATTAACGTGTGCGCAAGATGTTCTGGGGGCGTTCGCCACGGGGCCTCGGTTTATAGTCTCACCCGAAAGACTTCACAGGAGAGAGAGAGAGAGAGAGAAGAGAGAGAAGAGGAGAGAGAGAGAGAGAGAGAGAATTCATATATATATATATATATACACACACATATATACATCTCCTATGTGTTTCCTTGCACTGGGGCAGCTGGGCGAGGTGGACCCAGTGTTGGTGAAGGAGATGAGGGCTTTCCGCCAGTACAAGAACAACCTGCCAGAGCTCGTGCTCTTCGTCTACAACTGCTGCCTGCACTACGACAAAATGTAACCACCCCACCCTCCCCTCCCCTCCCCTCTCCTCTTTCTCCTCCCTCTCAACACTGCTGCAATTTCTCCAACTTGTTCTTTACCTCATGGCTTTGACAGACATGGCGTCGAGCGTGGTTACCAGTTGGATGGGTGACCGTTTGTGCGCCTTGGCTTCAGTACAGTTCCCCCAGCTGTAAATGGGTACCTGCCCTCTTTAGGGTCAGGGAAGGTAAAGCAGCGAGGGAGAGGAGATGGGCGCCGCCCTCAATATGCTGGCCCTAGAGAAGTGAGGTCTCTGACGCCTCGCTCCCCTACGACCGTATAGGTTATGGGACTCCTTTACCTTTGAGAACTGGAATGAGCTCCCTCTCTCTCTTCGCCAGAAATCTAGTTATACCACTTTTAAATCCAACCTCAAGACATCTCTATCTCAAACCTAATATTTTTTTCTCCCCTTCCTGTTTCATATCAGAACTGTCCCACCTTCACTAACCCATGTCCTATCACCCTGCTAAAGTATAATGACCTGTGTGTGTGTGTGTGCTTTTGAAAAAGTGTGTGTGCTTTTGAAAAACATTTGACTAGGAAATTTTATTTCATAGATTTTGGTCTGAGAGCCTACCATGTTTGTAATATCTGTTTGTTTAAGCTATTGATTGTTTGTCGTTGGTTGCATGACTGTGTAAGATTAGGTTGAATGCATGCGCTTTGATTTGTCTTTGCAAGATATAGCGCTATATGTTTAATTTATTATTATTATTATTATAACATGGGGAAAAAATTCATTTCAATCTTCCGCTAGAGCTCCAAGGTTCACTTATGGTGAGATTTGGGGGTACGGGATAGCCTGGTTGGTTTGAGCGTAACACATTGCGCTCGTGATCTCGCTGACCCCGGGTTTTTTAAATCCCCTTCAAGAGGGGTACTTTTCCCTGGAAATAAATTCCATATTATTTTTTATTAAGGGGATACTTTCCCTGGAGTTTAAAATCAGTGCAGATCCACTCACCCACAAAAGTCCTTCCGGATGGGGACTAAAACTGGGTCCGTTGCGAACGCATGCAGAACATCTTGGCACACATTAAAACCTTTTGCTTTTTTTGAAAGATAGGTATTGTGTACTGTGGGTTAGGATGACAAATTAAACAACTGCATCACATACGGAGTGGATATGGAAAAAAAACAATGCTTATTCCATTAAACCCTTTAAATAAAAAAAAATTTTTTAGCACATTACACTACACAACACTACACAAGCAATGCAATACAATGCACTATACTGCACTCCCTTTCACTGCACTACACCACAACCTACATCACATTACTTCCAAAAACACTACACTACACCATACCACATCACACTACACTATACCACATCATACAAAACCAATCACAAAACTACACAACACACCACACTACACATTCATTTATATATCAAGGATAATGGTGATAAACACTTATGTGCTTTTTTTTACATCCAATCCCCGAGTACATGCAGTTTTGTAAATTTTGTCATCTGTTCCCACTACATTACACCTGGTCACCATACCATATCACACTACACTTCACTACACTCCAAAACACTTCACACCACACCACATCACACCAAACCACACCACACTACACCACACACTCCACTCCAAAACAGAGAGATGTCTTTTCTGTCAGGTCCACAGTGGCAAAAGAATACTGGACGACCCCTGCAAGTATTTTCCAAAGCCGATTTCACCGGCCTCTTTTATGGCTGTGTACGCGCCATGCGTGCTTCCGACCGCACCGACAGAACCTGCTACAAACCCTTCTTCTGAGAGTGCCAGCATCAGTCTGATGCCTCCCTGTGTGTGCTGTATGGCATGAACATTACTGTGTGATACAACTTTTACTCTGACTTTCAACTACGTAGTTTGTAACAGAACAATTATAATAATTCAGCCGGAAGCGTATTTTCAAACTTTTGGATTTTTGTTTTATTTTCGTGAAACTTTGACAGTCATAGATACGTATTTCTTCCAATTTGTTTTTGAAACAACATTTTGTACACACAGATCTTTGACATTGAAAGTTCAGGATTTCTGTAAAGAAGGAAAAAAGAAATGCTAGATTTTATTTTTCTGTTCATGGTTAAGTACAGCTTGTGTGTTTAAACTCGTACTTAGGCATTTTTAGATAGTTTTTGAATGTGTGAAAGGGTTGACTAGAGAATTGTAAATCCATTTCCACACATTTTTTTAAAAAAAAGGAATATTTCTTAAGATTTTTAACAGTATGTTTGTGAAGATATTTTACAGATTTATACATAAGTGGGTAGATATTTGTAGGCATGAATATAACTGTTTGATACAACTTTTACTCTCAGACTTTCAACTATGTAGTTTGTAAAAGAACAATTATAATTCAGCGAGAAGCTTATTTTCAAACTTTTGGATTTTTGTTTTATTCCATGAAACTTTGACATTATTTGCGCATGTAAAAGGTATTGGTATAGTTTAAGACAAAATGTTTTATGAGAAAAAAAATGCATGTGAATATAGAAGCTTTCTTTTAAAATAGTATATTAATTGATGAAATCATCTTTCCTTGTCTCCGTTTCCCGCCCCCCCCCCCCCCCCCCCCCCCCCCCCCCCCCCCCCCCCCCCCCCCCCCCCAACCCTCTCTTTTTTGTCTCTTTCTGTCTCTCCCTCTTCCCCTCTCTGATTTGATATGTTTACCAAGAGTCTTTCAATTCTGTTAAGGTTCGGTGGGTTTCATGTGTTTGCTAATAAACATTTGAAGTTGTTCCCCGTGTATCATTTCTTTCTCTTTTCCCCTTTAATTGTCTAAAATTAATACAGGAGAGGTTTGGGTGTTTTTGTTGGGGTGGGGGGTGGGGGTGAAATTTTTTTTTTTTTTTTTTTTGGGGGGGGTTCTTTTCTTTTTATTTTCGTTTCATGTCTAGAGTTCTGAGGTTCACCAAAGGTGACATTTTTTTCTTATGCAACCGTTTTTGCCCACCTTTAAGGTAGCTGTATTCCTGCTTCGGGGATGATGTCTAAACACAACACCAATTTGCATGTGTGAGTGTGGGTATACACACACACACACATATATATATGTATACCAGTGATGATATAATATTAGATATATATTAGATATATATATATATAGATATATATATATATATCATCACCATACCCTACCACAACACACCATGCCATACCATACTATACCATTCCATGATAGTACACTATACCACACCACACTATACTTTTTCTTCAAACGCACAGACAACAACTACTGTTGCCTGTCATATGAACGAAAATGCCTTGCGCTGCCATAAAGCGCCTTACAAGTCAAGCCCAGCGCAGCAGACAATGGCGGGGGAGAGCATTGTAATCTTTTAACTCTTTCTGGAAAAAAAAGGCAGGAGAATGGACCAAGAAGGCAGAAAATAGACAAGAAGGAGGAGGTGACAGGAAGAAAAGGAAGTTCCTAAATTGGATAGCTCCGCTAGGACTCTAATAGAATCACACCAAACAGCAAAAGAGAAGATGGCTTCAGCAGTACCCTCATTTCAACAGTTAGGATGACTACTACTACCTCCTGCCCAGAGAAGACCAAGTAACCATTGTGAGGCTGAGGATTAGACACTGCAGACTCAGACATCACATGTTTACCAAGTTCCACATTGGTGATTCTGAGGCCTGCCCTTGAGACACTTCTCCCATGACAGTGGAAGAACACTTCCTCCAGACCTGTCTGTCCAACACACCAAAACCTGAGGGCCGATATCTGGCCTACTGACCTGCCGATGAGGGACAAGCTCTTTGGACCCCTGGAGGGCCTTCAGTGTATCACGGCAGCATTTGTAGTTGTCTGAGCATTCTATGAAGCAGAATCAAACCAACCCAGCTTCTCTTTCATAATGTGGTGGTGGTTGGTTGATGGTACAGTCCCAAAAATTGGATAACTCTTTTGATACTCTTTATACAATTAAGGGACGGGATAGCTCAGTGGTCGGAGCACTCGCTTTCCCCCAGCCAAGTTAAGCAGCGTCGAGCGTGGTTACCACTTGGATGGGTGACCGTTTGCGCGCCTTGGCTTCAGTACAGTTCCTCCAGTTCACCCAGCTGTAAATACTTTCGGATGAGACGATAAACCGAGGTCCCGTGTGTTACACGTAATTATTTAGCGCACGTAAAAAAACCCACGGCAACAAGAGAGTTGTCCCTGGCAAAATTCTTAGAAAAAAAGCCACTCTGATAGGGAAACAAATACAGCTGCAGAAAAAAAAAAAAAAAAAGGGTGAAAGGGTGGCGCAGCGCTAAGTGGCGACGCGTTCTCCCGCTCTCCCCGGGGAGAGCAGCCCGAATTTCACGGAGAGAAATCTGCCATGGTATGAAATAAAATCTGAGCGCTTTGATTTGTTGCTTTACAAGATTCAGCGCTATATAAATTCCATTCATTATTATTATTATTTAGGGTCAGGGAAGGTAAAGCAGCGAGGGAGAGGAGATGCGCGCCGCCCTCAATATGCTGGCCCTAGAGAAGTGAGGTCTCTGACGCCTCGCTCCCCTACGACCTTATAGGTTATGGGACTCCTTTACCTTTTTATACAATTAAACCAAAATTGCTGCGCTTTTTGCACCTCAACACAGCTTTCTTACACAGGTTAACTTTTACACACACATTTTCACCTCAACACAGCTTTCTTATACAGGTTCAACTCTTGCACACACATTTTCACCTCAACACAGATTAACTTTTGCACACACATTTTCACCTCAACACAGCTTTCTTACACAGGTTAACTTTTGCACACACATTTTCACCTCAACACAGCTTTCTTACACAGGTTAACTTTTGCACACACATTTTCACCTCAACACAGCTTTCTTACACAGGTTAACTTTTACACACACATTTTCACCTCAACACAGCTCTCTTACACAGGTTAACTTTTACACACACATTTTCACCTCAACACAGCTTTCTTACACAATTCAACTTTATCACACATTCTTTTTTTCCAGGGTTTTTTTTATAATTTTTTTTTTACACAGTTCAACTCTTGCACATTTTTTTAAAAAACAGAATTTTCACACAGTTCAACTCTTGCACATTTCTTTTTCCAGATAGAATTTTCAATCAGTTCAACTCTTGCACATGTTTTTTATAAACAGAATGTTCACACAGTTCAACTCTTGCACATTTCTTTTTCCAGATAGAATTTTCAAACAGTTCAACTCTTGCACATGTTTTTTATAAACAGAATGTTCACACAGTTCAACTCTTGCACATTTCTTTTTCACGATAGAATTTTCAATCAGTTCAACTCTTCCACACTTCTTTTTCCAAACAGAATTTTCACACAGTTCATCTCTTGCACATTTCTTTTTCCAAACGCCTTTTCTCACACAATTCAACTCCTGTACACTTTTTTTGGTGTGCCCACATAACTCTTACAAAATTCAATGTTTGCATACATTTTCCCTCTCACTTTTCCTACTCATTTCAACTCCTGCACACAATTTTTTCTCTCCAGTTTCTGCTATTGCACACATTTTTTTCCCCCAACAGCTATCTTACCCAGTTAAACACCCCTCCCTTCTCCCACCCCCCACAAGAGCTTTCTTCCATAGATCAACTCTTGCACACACTTTCCTCTAAAGAGCTTTTCTTTTAAGCTGTTCACTCTTTTTCCCCCCCAAAAAAAACCACTTTCTCATCCAGTTTAATTTTCACACATATTTTCCTAACAAACTTTCTCACAGATTCTTGCACAGAGACACAAGACTTTGACACACAACCCACTATATATGTAGAGGATAACCCTGACACAAAAACCCTTACCTTTTAGCAAACAGCATTCTTGCGCATTTCGCTTCTGGCACAAAATATTCATACAGGCATGTACCCACATCTATTCCATGCAACACCAATCATAAGTCTACTAAGAAAAAGGAAGTTTTTCTGTAAATATGATGGGGGGTCCAGAGGTTGGGTGATACGACCAGTAGAATTAACTCAATGAGGTTGGTTCGGCACTTGTCTCCTTCACTGTGACGTGCCGAAGCTTAAGATTCGGCAGAATGACGATTAAAAAAAATATATATACACTAAGCGATGTTCAACTGAAGGGACAGTACTCTGGCCTGTAGGGCAATTATTTACTAAACACAGTTGCTTTCCTTGACCATAAGCTTGCCTAGTTTGTATGTGTTGGCTATTTTTCTTAGACATGTCGACAAGCGTATTCTTTGGGATTTCGGGCTCTCCAGTGTTACGATTTTAAAATAAAAAATTGTATAGTGCAAAAAGTGACATCAAGGGGATTCAGCCAACTTCAGGGAACTTTACATTGGTGAAAAATCATCACATTGTTTCAAGGGGACTAGTCGATGAACAGTTCAAGCCATGTAAGATGAGCAGGCCTAATTTTCAAAACTTTTTAAAATTTCAGCATTCAGCGACATATTTGAAAATGTGTTAAAAATCATTACAGTCATCTATTGCAAAACTATGTAACAATCTCAAAAGTAGACATTATAAACTTTTCAATGATGTATAAAATGTGTATGTCTTTAGTACGTTGGGTAAATGTGCTGACTTTTTCAAAGATAACCAAAATCACGCATCACCACAAAACAGCGGGATCCATTTCACTGCGACTCCATTGAGTTAAGGGGCAGAGTCCTTTGTAGGGGATCAGAGGTCAGTGTCCCCATGAAGCTGAAAAAACAAACCAGTTTCAGACTGAAAAAAACAACACAAAAACCCACAAAAAAACAACACAAAAAACCCCACTCCCACCTCTCTCCATGAACTGGGGGTTTTTTGTGCTTAAAAATTAGTGGCAATAAACATTCCAGTTTCAGATTGAAAAACAAAACAAAAAAACACTCCCCCCACTCCATGCACTAGTTCTTTCTGTGCCTGCAAACTAGCACTACCAATGATTCTCTTTCTCACTCACTCACTTCCTCTGTGTGCATGTGTGTGTGTGTATTGGTGTGTGTGTATCTTGATTTTGGGGGAGGGTTGTTTGTTTAGGGGAGGGGGTGTAAGGGGGGAGGGGGGGGGGGGGGGGGGGGGGGGGGGGGGGGGGGGGGGGGTGAGATTTTGTCCATGTTTAATTGGTCTTGTTTATTCATTCCATTGGTTAACTTTGTGGTCTTTCATTGATTTCTGGATTTTTTTCATTAATTTAATGACAGTTTGAGTATTCATGTCATTGCTATTTGACATTATCTTGTTTATTGATTCATTGATTTATTCATGTTTGTTTCACTTTTTTCCCCATGAGGACCTGGTGTAAAGAAGCCTCTGGCTTATCCAATTACCCACATTAAAATATTCGAGTTCGAGTTCTCTCTCTCTCAGTTTCAGATTGAAACATCCCCCTCACCACCCTCTCCATGAACTTTATTATTTTGGTGCCTGCAAATTAGCTTTGCCTCCAATTCTCTCTCTCTCTCTCTCTCTCTCCTCTCTCTCTCTCTCTCTCTCTCTCTCTCTCTCTCTAAGTTTCAGATTTCTCAGATTTCAGAAACACCCCACCCCCTCTCCATGCACTAATTATGTTTGTGCCTGCAAATTAGCATTACCACTGATTCTCTCTCCCTCCCTCCCTCTTCCCTCCCCTTCCTCTCTCTCCTTCCCCCCCTCTCTCTCTCCCTCCCCTCTTTCCCCCCCTCTCCCCCTCTCTCCCTCCCCTTCCTCTCTCCGTCCCTCCCTCTCTCTCCCTCCCCCCCCTCTCTCTCTCCCTCCCTCCTCTCTCCCCTCTCTCTCCGTCCCTCCCTCTCTCTCCTTCCCCCCCTCCCTCCTTCCCCCCCTCCCTCCTCTCTCCCTCCCTCCCCCTCCTCTCTCCCTCCCCCCTCCCTCTCTCCTTCCCCCCCCTCTCTCTCCTTCCCCCCCTCTCTCCCCCCCCCCCATCTCCCCTCTTCTCCCTCTCTATCAAGCTTGACAACTAGTGGCACGAGGACAGAACTCTGGACTGTACCGTGGCAGACACACACACACAGAGGGGGCAGACCACAGGGGGGCTGGGCAGACTAGAGGTTGTGCAGGAGGGCGGCCTTCTCGTCCCTGAGGAAGGTTGTGAGGATTCTGGAGCAGGGCTCCTGCAGGCGCCCCACTTGCTTCTCCAGGGCCGCTTTGAAGTCCTCCTTCACTCCTTTGTTCACCCCGCGCGTCACTGTCCGCTGCCTGCACACACACGCACACACACACAGACATGTTACTTTGATGTATATAAACACATGTATGTGCATGCATGCATGAGCACACAAATGCACACACACACACACATGCTTATTCCATTATCCTCAATACAAAAGAATAATGAATTAAATAAAATAAATAAACACACACACATATATGCAAACACCCACACATTTCCCCGTCTAAAATCCACTAAATGTGAATAGACGTTAAACTGAAGATCACACACACCCATACACACATTTACATACATGCACACACACACATAGCGAGCATTTTTCTAACACTTGTATTCATTACAACGAGCAGGGTTCGATTCCCGTTCAAGGGGATATTTTCCCCTGGAGTTAACATCAGTGCAGACTCCACTCTCCCAAAAAGTCCTTTGGATGAGACTATAAACTGAGGCCCTGTGTGCGAACGCATGTAGAACATCTTGCGCACATGTTAAAACCCATTCTGCTTTTTGGAAGAGTAGGCCATTGTTTGCTGGTGGGAACGGATGACAAAATTTACAAAACCGCATACACACGGGGACTGGATGTAAAAAAGCCCATGAGTGCTTATTCCACTATCCTTGATATAAAAGAATAAATAAATAAATAAATAAATAATGTATATATATACACACACATGCTTATTCCATTAAACTCAATACAAAAGAATGAATTAAATAAAATAAACACACACACATATATGCAAACACCCACACATACATGTACATAAATGCACACACACACATAGCGAGCATTTTTCAAATACTAGTATTCATTACAACGAGCAGGGTTCGATTCCCGTTCAAGGGGATATTTGCCCCTGGAGTTAACATCAGTGCAGACTTCACTCCCCTTACAAGTACATCCGATGAGACTATAAACCGAAGTCCCGTGTGCGAACGCACGCAGAACATCTTGCGCACATGTTAAATCCTGTTCTGCTTTTCGTAAGAGTAGGCCATTGTTTGCCGGTGGGAACAGATGACAAAATTTACAAAACCGCATACACACGGGGACTGGATGTAAAAAAGCACATAAGTGCTTATTCCATTATCCTTGATAAAAAAGAATAAATAAATAAATAAATAAAAAATGTATATATTATATACACACACATGCTTATTCCATTAAAGTCAATACAAAAGAATAATGAATTAAATAAAATAAATAAACACACACATATATATATGCAAACACCCACACATACATGCACACACACACATAGCGAGCATTTTTCAAACACTTGTATTCATTACAACGAGCAGGGTTCGATTCCCATTCAAGGGGATATTTTCCCCTGGAGTTAACATCAATGTTGACTCCACTCCCCTTACAAGTACATCGGATGAGACTATGAACCGAAGTCCCGTGTGCGAACGCATGTAGAACATCTTGCGCACATGTTAAAACCAATTCTGCTTTTTGGAAGAGTAGGCCATTGTTTGCTGGTGGGAACAGATGACAAAATTTACAAAACCGCATACACATGGGGACTGGATGTAAAAAAGCACATAAGTGCTTATTCCATTATCCTCAATATAAAATAAAATAAAAATAAATAAATAAATAAAATGCACACAAACGCGCACACACTCATGTTCGTTTCTTGTTCAAGAAGATTTTTCCTCTGGAGTTAACATCAGTGCCGACTCAACTCTCCCTAAAAGTCCTTCGGATGAGACTATAAACCAAGGTCCCGTGTGCAAAATCGCGCGCAGAACATCTTGCGCACATGTTAAAACCTGTTTTGCTTTTCAGAAGAGTAGACCCTTGTGTGCTGGTGGGAACGGATGACAAAACTGCATACACATAGGGGCCTGGGTGTAAAAAAGTACATTAGTGCTTATTCCATTATCCTCAAAATAAAAGAATAAATAAATTAATTTAACACACACACACACAACTGTAATGGAATATATAAACTTCAGGTGAGAGATAGACAGAGAGAGATAGACAGACAGCCAGACAGAGATAGACAGATAGGCACAGACAGACAGCCAGAGACAAACAGAGATAGACAGACAGGCACAGACAGCCAGACAGAGATAGACAGGCACAAACAGCCAGCCAGAGATAGACAAACAGACAGGCACAGACAGCCAGCCAGAGACAAACAGCCAGACAGAGATAGACAGGCACAGCCAGCCAGAGACAAACAGCCAGACAGAGATAGACAGGCACAGACAGCCAGCCAGAGACAAACAGCCAGACAGAGATAGACAGGCACAGACAGCCAGCCAGAGACAAACAGCCAGACAGAGATAGACAGGCACAGACAGACAGCCAGAGACAAACAGCCAGACAGAGATAGACAGGCACAGACAGCCAGCCAGAGACAGACAGACAGACAGAAAGAGATAGACAGAGACACCCAGACAGACACAGACAGACAGAGCCAGATAGACAGCCAGACAGACAGCCAGAGACAGACAGCCAGCCAGAGACAGACAGCCAGAGACAGACAGAGAGACAGACCGAGGCGTTCACACTCACTGTGCCAGCTGCTTGGTACTGACAGGAAGGATGTCCAGGTTGACCCCCCCGCCCTCCGCTGTATCCAGAAAGGCAAACTCCTCCAGCATGTCCACCTCTGCACCCTAGTCAAGGATCCTCACACACACACACAGATCTGCCTTCACTTTCCCTGCATGCACAAACGTGACACTCCCCCACAAAATGAGTCACTTTGCACCTCACCCGCTTTTCCGCTAGGAGCCATTTTAGGCAGGGGGGGGTCAGGATGTTGATTTTGAGATTTTGATTGATTATTTTTATTTTATTTTATTTATTCTTTTATATCGAGAATAATGGAATAAGCACTTATGTGCTTTTTTTACATCCAGTCCCCGTGTGTATGCGGTTTTGTAAATTTTGTCATCCGTTCCCACCGGCACACAATGGCCTACTCTCACGAAAAACGGAACAGGATTATGATGGAAAGAGACCAAAGGGAAGACCTAGCAAGACCTGGGCTGCCTGTATTGCAGATGATTTTAGAGAAAGGGGCATGAATAAGGAGGAAGCTCAAAACAGAGAGAGATGGAGAAGGCTCATCAATGTCAAACCTCCCCTGGGAGAAACATGACAAAAAAGGAAGAAGAAGAAGAAGATAAAACTTAAGGCCATTATTCTACTTTGTGCTAAAATATCAAGGCATAAGTTTGTTCCCTTTTAATTTAATCTGTTTTTAAATGTACCCAAGCTCTTGTTCTGACCACCTACTACAATGCTCAACTTGTCGATATCTCCCCGGGGGAGAGCAGCCTGAATTTCACGCAGAGAAAATCTCGTGACTTAAAGTGGCATAAATAAATAAATAAATAACTTTTGTCACTTCAGTCTCTCGTTTCAATCTGTAATAACTTGTCATAGATTTGTCGGATTTTCAATCAACTTTTTTGTATTGAAGAGCTTTTTTTTTCTTTTTATTGCAGATTAACAACATGTCAATAACTAAAAACTGACCTCTAGTACAAAGTGACCGATCACATGATGGAGCATCACAAACAGTCCATGATGTTTTACATGTAGTATAGCTCTTCTTCATTTTACAAGCCACTCCCTCAAGCTGCTGCAAAACTGGGATTTTTCGGGCAGCAAGGGCATTGCCAACCAGACCCAGGGCATACACTCACTCACTCACTCATCCCTTGGTCGGGACGACCGTTGGGGTACCCGCACGGACGCTGCAAGTGGACCGCCAAATGGTTCTGTCCTGGGCTGTTTTCAGGAGGTTTGGTACAGTGAGGCCGGTCCACTCCTTGATGTTGGATATCCAGCTTTTGCGTGGTCGTCCCTGCCTCCTTGCTCCTTCCACCATTCCCTGCAGGACTGTCTTTGACAGGCTGTTATGCCTTGTTGTGTGGCCAAACCACTTCAGTTTCCTCCGTTTGACTGTATCTAGCAATGGTTCTTGTTTGCCAGCCAGTGCCTCGATCTGCTGCCAGACGTAGTCATTGGTTTTGCGGTCTCTGTAGGTGATGTTCAGGATCCGCCTGAGGCACTTCATCTCAAAGGCTTGAATGTGACGTTCTAAATCAGCAGTAAGTGTCCATGCTTCACAGCTGTACAAGGCAATGGATGTGACGAGTGCCTTGTAGAGTCTGACCTTAGTGTGGGTTCTGATGTTGTGGTTTCTCCACACTTTCGCCAGCTTAGTCATGGAGGAGAGTGCCACAGCAAATCTGATCTTCACCTCTTGTGTGCTCGTGCCTTCTTTGGTGATGACTGCTCCAAGGTACTTGAAAGTTTCCACCTCCTCTAGTGTCTCGCCACTCATCTTGATGCTGGTGGGAGTGGTCGGTGTGGTACTGTTCACTAGGATCTTGCTCTTTTCCGTGCTGATCTCCATACCGTGGGCATTGGCTGATGTTTCCAGTCTGGTGGTGAGATCCTGGAGTTCTTCTTCACTGCGGCCCATGAGATCAATATCGTCTGCGAATCGAAGATTGCAGACTGGCCTTCCTCCTATTGTGATTGTGGTCTTGAAGTCAAGGAGGGCCTCCTGCATGATGTTCTCCAGGAACACGTTGAAAAGAACGGGGGATAAGCGGGCAGCCTTGTCGAACTCCAACTGAAGTCCGGAAGAACTCCCCGATTTCTCCACCATGAGGACTGCACTGGGGAGCTGTCATACAGCGCCTGGATGACTTGAATCAGGTCCTCGTCGAAGCTATAGTCTCTCATGACTTGCCACAGAGCTTCTTGCCACACTCGGTCGAAGGCCTTCTTGAAGTCAATGAAGTTGTTGTAGAGCTGTAGCTGATGTTGGAGATGCTTCTCTATGAGCATTCTGATGTTGAAGATCTGCTCGACAGTGCTTCGACTTGGTCTGAATCCTGCCTGTTCTTCTGATAGGATTTCGATCCGAACAAACTTCACGAGCAAGATCCCAGACCATCAGATCCTGAAAGCACACAGGTGCTGGAGGAAGAGGTAGAAGAAGCAGTAAGATCCCTGAAAGGAGGCAAGTCACCAGGGATTGACAACATCCCGGCTGAGCTCATCAAGAACGGAGGCCCAGAGATGATCAAGGCATTAACAATCATCTGCCAACGCATCTGGACCAGCAAAGAGTGGCCTGAACAGTGGACCCAATCCATCATAGTTCCACTTCCAAAGAAGGGAGACCTGAAGAAGTGCCAAAATTACAGAACAATCAGTCTGATAAGCCATCCAAGCAAAGTTATGCTACGCATTGCCTTGAACAGACTGAAACCACAAGCAGAAGAAATCCTATCAGGGCATACAGGGCCTGGCAAAAAGGTTGGGATGCAGGGGTCACCTTGACCCTGGTGGGGTGGGGTCTAAGGTCAATGCCCTGGTTGGGGGACCAGGGGCCCAAAACCCTGTAAGCTGAAATCCGTTGAGAGTAACTTTTTTAGGGATGTTACACAATCTCTCATGACAGGTGCATCTTTATGACTGTAGGCTTCCGAAATACAACATCTCCTTTCCACCTGACTCCACTCCCCTCCACACCACCCCACTCCTGTCCACCCCAGTCCTGTCCACCCCACAGAGGGCGCTGCTCTTGTGTCGATGTGCTCTCCCGGGGAGAGAGAGCAGCCCGAATTTCACGGAGAGAAATCTGCCGTGACTTAAAAGTGGTATAAAATGAAATAAAATAAAATAAAAAATGTCACCCCACTCCACCCCATCCCTCTCCACTCCACCCCACTCCCTCCCACCCCACTCCCATCCTCTCCACTCCATCCCCACTCCACACCACCCACTCCCATCCCCACTCCTCCCACCCCACTCCCATCCTCTCCACTCCATCCCCACCACCCCACTCCCATCCCCACTCACTCCCACCCCCCTCCCATCCTCTCCACTCCATCCCCACTCCCTCCCACCCCACTCCCATCCTCTCCACTCCATCCCCACTCCACACCACCCCACTCCCATCCACTCCACACCACCCCCATCCCACCCCACTCCATCCCACCCCACACCACTCCATCCCCACCCCACCCCATTCCATCCTCTCCCCCCCTCCCCCCCACCACACACCCCCTCCCCCAGCCCCACTCCCCCCAACTCCCATCCTCTCCACTCCAACCCCTCCACACACACCCCCTCACCTCCCCCCTCCCACTCCCCCCCCCCCACCCTCCACCTCCTCCCCCCCTCCACCTCCCCCACCCCACCACCTCCACCCAACCACCCTCCCCCCAACCCCCCCCCCCCACCACCTCCCCCAAACCCATCCCCCCCCCCCCCCCCCCCCCCCCCCCCCCCTCCTGCCCTCCCCCAGACAAGGATACGGAAGATGTAGGAGAAGAACATGTTGTAGGTGAAGGCGCGGCGCTGCTGGATGTGCTGCACCACCGTGCTGAACAGCGCCTCCTGCTGGGGCCAGTCGTACTGCAGCAGCACCAGCAGGTGAGCCAGCCCCGCGTCGCTGCACTGACCCCCCCCTCCCCCACCACCACTGCCACCACCACCGCCCCTCATCTTCTCCTGCAACAAGCCAGCCAGCCAGCAGACATTTTTATTTATTTATTTATTCATTCTTTTACAGGGTTCATACAGACCTGGTGGAAAAAAATTTAGGGCCTTTTTAGGGCTTTTTAAGGGCCATTATTTCCAAATTTAGGGCCTAGCTGCGGGGTATCAAAGTATATTTTATCAACCTGTGTGTACATTTACTTTGATAAACTAATCTCAAACTCACGTAGGAAAGTCTCCTTCTCTAAAACTGCATGTTGGATTTTGACACAAATTCAAGTTAAGTTCTAGAATAGATGTCTTTCAACCATAGATACCACAATGAATTAAAATCCTCACAGTAAAACTTCAAGTCATGGTGTGATGAAAGTCTCGATGTCTTGAAATACCAAGCAAAGTGAAAACTGAAATAACAGTCGGATTTTAAGATGTTTTTCACAAAGTAGCAAAGTGAACTCGAAGATACTATCCCTCAAATTTCACCTGATGTGAACCAGTCTCCTTGCCTTAACAATGATGCAGATGGTTACCCGGTACTAGAACTGGTAATAACAATACCCTCACACAGTCACAGCGCCTCTTCCAACTTCTGCTCCTTTATTTCAATCTCATATATGCATAGATGCAGGCAATCACACACACACACATACACTCGTCCTCGCACGAGAGAGAGAGAGGTTGCTGGACGCAAGTTCTCTTCACTATGAATACATGTGCAAGTCCCGTAACACTGGCTTGAAAAGGATGCCTACCCTCTCTCCCTATAGCCCAGTATTTTTTCTCTAAAACAAGAATCTTCAAATCAAGTCTGCCAATAAGCTGCGAATTTCAAAGTCAACTGAACCGACCACGTCAAGCGGTGAAAAATATGCAAAGTGCTGGCATTTCTGACTTGCCTTATGAACTGGATTCGTTTCTGTATGCATTCTGCAGGAAATCTGTGGGGTGACCTCCTCAAATTAAGAATAGATTTGTTTCCCATTCTCAAACGTAATTGTTTCATTGACAGCCATTTTTGCGCACAAGAGAAAGAATAGCTATTCACAGCACAGCTGTGCTAAAATTGAAAAATCGCATAGAGAAGGACTCAAGCACAGTAAACAGAAAACTTTTTTTTTGACTCGTGATCGCAGTTCCACATTTTCCTAACAAATTACGAACATACCGTACGGTGCACGTTGTCCCGCACATGTTATTGGTGAAAACAAAGTGATCATGCGCTTCCAATGGAAGCAAATTACCTCCCATTGGCAAAACAGGCAGCGCAACATGAATAGCAGATGACAGGCATTCTATCAGTGATATCACGATCTTCAGACACCCTTCTTGCTTTCATTTCTCATAAGTTTTTTTGTGGTATATTTGTTTAATCTATATTTCAACAGAAACTCTCACTCATGATTCCCATTTTTAGGGCTTTCTAGGGCCTCCAAGACAGTATGTCTCATTTTTAGGGCTTTTTAGGGGCCTTAAATGGGCTCTTCTAAAATCAGGGCCTTTTAGAGCTTTTTAAGATCTGTATGAACCCTGTTTTATATCGAGGATAATGGAATAAGCACTCATGTGTTTTTTTACATCCAGTCCCCGTGTGTATGCGGTTTTGTCAATTTTGTCATCTGTTTCCCACAGGCACACAATGGCCTACTCTTCTAAAAAGCGGAACAGAGTTTAACGTGTGCGCAAGATGTTCTGTGTGCGTTTGAACACGGGGCCTCGGTTTATAGTCTCATCCGAAGGACTTGCCAAGCATGCATGTACCCGCTTTAGAAAGCAGAAAAGTGCCGCTTCGATCCTTATTGTTTCTTCTTCTTCTTTGTTGTCGTATGTGTGTGTGTGGGTGGGTGTGTTCGCACACGCACGTACGTGCCTGTGTACGTGTTGCGTATGTGCATGCGTAAAATTAAGTTTTTATGTCTTCTAGTCCATGGGTTTAACATTGTGTTCACAATCGATGTGTGTGTATGTGTGTGTGTGTGTGTGTGTGTGTGCATGCGCGCGCGTGTGTGTGTGTGTGTGTGTGTGTGTGTTCGTGACATTTTATTTGAAGTCATTTTGGAATGTTTTAACCAATATGAAATATAGCTTTTTGTGTCTTTGAGATTTTTGATGCGTATCAATCTGCCTGTCAGCATTGTAATTGCCCTTCATGGGATGATTAAAGTGTTTTTGACTTTGACTTTGACTTGTGTGTGTGTTTTCTTTTTTTACCTCTGTTTCTATGTTTCTTTTGGAGTTAGTTGTTTTGTTACTGGTTATGGTAATAATGTAGTTAGATAATATTGATCAAATTGGTTTTTTCTTCCGAGATAGATGGCTTGATGAAAAAAAAATGCAAATGCATTGCTTATTCGTGGTCTAGAGGTAACGTGCCTGTCTAGAAAGTGAAAAGTCCGGGTCGGAAGTGTGCAGTGGTTAGAATCTTGTTTGGGCCCGAAACTTTTTCCCCATCCATTAGACCATGAGTGGTGGTCTGGGCGCTAGTCTTTCGGATGAGACGATAAACCGAGGTCCCGTGTGTTTACACAAAATTTTCAACACACGTAATAGAACCCACGGCAACAAGAGAGTTGTCCCTGGCAGAATTCTTAGAAAAAAAGCCACTCTGATAGGGAAACAAATACAGTTGCAGACAACAACAACAACAAAACAAAAAAAAGGGTGGCGCTGCTCTTGTGGCTACGCGCTCTCCCCGGGGAGAGAGAGCAGCCCGAATTTCACGCAGAGAAATCTCATGACTTAAAAGTGGTATAAAAAAAAATTTTAAACAGAGAGAGAAAGACCAAAAATTAAAAAAAACAAAAAAAAACCCAACAAACAACAAAACGGTAAAGGTAAAGGTGTCCCATAACCTATAAGGTCGTAGGGGAGCGAGGCGTCAGAGACCTCACTTCTCTAGGGCCCAGCATATTGAGGGCGGCGCCCATCTCCTCTCCCTCGCTGCTTTACCTTCCCTGACCCTAAAGAGGGCAGGTACCCATTTACAGCTGGGTGAACTGGGGGAACTGTACTGAAGCCAAGGCGCAGCGCAAACGGTGGTCACCCATCCAAGTGGTAACCACGCTCGACGCTGCTTAACTTGGCTGGGGGGAAAGCGAGTGCTCCGACCACTGAGCTATCCCATCCCCTAAAAACAAACAGTATGTTTTTTCGAGCCAGAAGGCCCATAGAGCCGGAGCTTATCCCGGTTTCTGTAGCATTAAGCGAACTGATGGTTTTTCACCACCCCTGTGACAGGACGCTAGTCTGTCGCCAGATGCTTCCCCAGCAGAGCTGGTACCCACTTGTACACCTGGGTGGAGTGAGGAAAATAGGAGTAAAGTGTCTTTCCCAAGGACACAACACCGAGCCGAGCGGGGATCGAACCCGTGACCTCTGGATCACGAGTTGACCGCCTAAACCAAAACCAAAAACCAACCACCACCCCAAAATACAGACGCTCAGCATCCCCCCCTGTCACCTTCAGGCAGGCCACCAGGAGCTGGATGCAGTAGGGCACCACCTCCCTCTCCGTGCACTGCAGCATCACCAGGTGTCGCCCCCCACCCCCACCCGGCGGCCGCTGCAGCAGCCTCTCCGTCTGCTCGTACTCCGGCATCTCCGACTCCGGGATGCTGAGGAGGACGTCCAGCACCAGCTCGCAGGCTTTCTGCACAGTCACCCCGCCCACACGGCTGTCAGTGCTGCAGGGAAAGGGGAGGAGTCGGCGGTGGTGGAGGTTTTGTTCGTATCTCTGGGTATCTGTCTCTGTTCTGTCTGTCCGCCACTGTCTGTGTCTGTCTGTCTGCCTCTGTTCTGTCTGTCTCTGTCTGCCTGTCTGTCTCTGTTCTGTCTGTCTGCCACTGTCTGTGTCTGTCTGCCTGTCTGTCTGCCTGTCTGTCTCTGTTCTGTCTGTCTGCCTGTCTGTCTCTGTTCTGTCTGTCTGCCTGTCTGTCTCTGTTCTGTCTGTCTGCCACTGTCTGTCTGCTGCTGCCTGTCTGTCTCTGTTCTGTCTGTCTGCCACTGTCTGTTGTCTGTCTGTCTGTCTGTGTTCTGTCTGTCTGCACTGTCTGTGTCTGTCTGTCTGCCTCTGTTCTGTCTGTCTGCCTCTGTTCTGTCTGTCTGCCACTGTCTGTGTCTGTCTGTCTGCCACTGTCTGTGTCTGTCTGTCTGCCACTGTCTGTCTCTGTCTGTCTGCCACTGTCTGTCTGCCACTGTCTGTCTGCCACTGTCTGTGTCTGTCTGCCTGCTTCTGTCTTTAGCTCTGTCTCTGTGTGTTTCTTTCTTTCTTTATTCTTTTATATCGAGGATAATGGAATTAAGCACTCATGTGCTTTTTTTAACATCCAGTCCCCGTGTGTTTTGTCAATTTTGTCATGTTTTCACCGGCACACAATGGCCTACTCTTCTGAAAAGCGGAACAGGATTTAACGTGTGCGCAAGATGTTCTGCATGAGTTCGAACACGTTGTCATCCTTCTTCAATGGTTTTTTCTTCTCTTCCTCCTCACAAATTGCAGATCTTGTATCCATGCCTGTAGATTTTTTAATTGAAAAAAAAATAATTTTTTTAAAAATATCGAGGATAATGGAATAAGCACTCATGTGCTTTTTTACATCCAGTGTGTATGCAGTTTTGTCAATTTTGTCATCTGTTTCCACCGGCACACAATGGCCTACTCTTCTGAAAAGCGGAACAGGATTTAACGTGTGCGCAAGATGTTCTGCGTGCGTTCGAACACGGGGTCTCGGTTGACAGTCTCATCCGAAGGACTTTGACACTCAGTTCGATTTTTTTGTCAAACTGGGAAGAAAGGGCGAGGCTGGGAATCGAACCCAGAATCTCACGGTTTACTTGTTGGCAGGCGAACGTCTTAACCATCCTGCCACCTTCCTTCCTGTTTGAAATTGCATGTACACTGAGTGAGATTGGCAACAACAACAATAAAAAACAACAAAAGCAGTAGAATATGTGGTGACCAACTCAACAAAAAAACTAAAAGATTTTGTAATCACACAAAATTTCAGTCTCTTACAGTTTTTGTGTGTGAGTTGTCAATGAAGATAACTGTCAAAAAAAGGGCTCTTGCTTCACACACACATACATATACAGCAATAATGAAAAACTCAAAAGGACTCAAACTAATACAGATTTCCCTTTTAATGCAATAAAGAACGGCTGTTAGTGACAGGTAACACACACACGAAAATGATACAAACAGATATACAAGTAAACGAAACACACAAAACTTTGTTAATATGCCCCCCCCACCCTCCCCTCAACAAAACCAAAAGAGAACCTCCCTAAAAAGCATACAAAAACCCCAACAACAACAATAACAACAAAATTCAGATGATAACTTACTGAATAGTTTCTGAGACAGTAAAAACAGCTGGCTCTTTGTAACGTGTAGCGAGTCTGAAAAACGAAGAAAATAACAAATAAAAGAGACATACACGAGCTTGTTTAGACATGTTTCCTAACAAAATTCCAAGCAGTCCTTGCTTTTATTGCATAAAAAAAGGTCAACACTATCCCTAGTATACGTCTATTAAACCCATGGGGATGCAGAGGAGCCTATCATTGTAAATAGCATCCCCACATTCTGTGCTAGAAATTTCTTCTTTTCTATCACTCTCTTTGTTTCTGCCTTGTTCCTTTTCTTCCTGTCACCTCCTCCTCTTGTCTATTTTCTGCCTTCTTGGTCCATTCTCCTGCTTTTTTTTCCCAGAAAGACTTAAAAATTACAATTCTCTCTTAAGCTGAAGTCGGATGCGCTGGGCCTGACTTGTCAGGCGCTTAACGGCAGCGTGACGCATTTTTGCTCATAATTATAACAGACAACAATAGTTGCTGTCTGAGCATTTAAAGAAGAAGGAGAGGAAGAAGAGAAAGAAGAAGAAGAAGAAGAAGAAGAAGAAGTATACATCTATCAATTTACAATACACATACAATATGACACAAACTCTTTTGTTATCTCAAAACAGAGAAATTCATGTAGGTTATGAGCATATAATTATATGCATATACATATGTATAGCTGTCACAAAATCTACATGAACTGTACCAACATCATTACACAGCAGCCACAAGATCTTCAAAAGCTGTACGAACAAAAAAAACCTTCTCTTTCTTGTTGACGTTCTGTTCACTGAATGAAATAACTTTCCGTTGAAAAAACAACCCATCACAACCAAGCAGAACAAATTCAAGCTCAAAACATCAATTCCCTCACTCTGGTTCCATACTTTATCCAGGAACGAGGTTCACTCTCGTTGTCAAACAAACGGTATGGATCCTTGCTGACAATGAAACGATCATTTCCACAGTGGTTTAAAATCATTCCTTGGGGAAACAAACATTTCACATCATTTGCTTATACTACGTGTACTCAGCTGGACTGAATTTTTTTTTTAAAAGAAGAAAGGAAAAAATCCACAGTGTGTTTTGTCAAAAAAGCAGAAGACTAGTAGTTCTGACACAATGTTACACCTCAAAGACACTTACCTTCATTTTTCCACTGGCAGCTTCTACACAGTTCTGAAGCTGAGGGGCAGCCTCCTGGAAATTGCCCTGCACACACACACACACACACACACACACGCACACACGCACACACGCATGCACACACACACACACAACCACACACACACATGCACACACACACACACACAACCCCACACACACACAAAACCACACACACACACTTCTTTTTATCTTTTTTTCTCTCTTGTCTTTCTTTAGATAGATGGCTTGATGAAAAAAAAAAGCAAACGCTCTGCTTATTCAATGTACCATCTGAAAATAAAAGTTTGACTCTGACTTTGACACACACTGTTTCAGAGCTCTGTTTTATTTTATTCTATTATTTATTTATTTATTCTTTCATATCGAGGATAATGGAATAAGCACTCATGTGCTTTTTTACATCCAGTCCCCGTGTGTGTGCGGTTTTGTAAATTTTGTCATCTGTTCCCACCGGCACACAAATGGCCTACTCTTTCGAAAAGCGGAACAGGATTTAACGCGTGCGCAAGTTGTTCTGCATGCGTTCGCACACGGGGCCTCGGTTTATAGTCTCATCTGTGCAACAAGGATGCCGACAACACAGGGCTGCAGCAAGCCACCATCAACATGCAGCATCTCAAGACCAGCTCCGAGATGTGAGACTTGTCCCTTTAACCCTTTCCCTACAGGTAACCCACTACAGGGTAGGCAGCCATCTACTAACCCTTCCCTCCGTATCACCCACTACTGGGTTACGGTAGGATACAAATGCGCACAGTGCAGGTGTACTGGGAAAAGAGGGGTTCTCTCCCTTAACGTAGGGACAGTGTTAACTCAATTTCTACAGAGAATCCCACACTAGGGGGACGGGATAGCCTAGTGGTCAGAACATTGCGCTCGCAATCTGACGACCCGGGTTCGATTCCCGTTCAAGGGGATATTTTTCCTTGGAGTTAACATCAGTGCCGGACTCCACTCTTCCCTAAAGTCCTTCGGATGAGACTATAAACCGAGAACCCGTGTGCAAATGCATGCAGAACATCTTGCGCACACGTTAAATCCTGTTACGCTTTTCCTAAAAGTAGGCCATTGTGCACTGGTGGGAACAGATGACAGAATTGACAAAACCGCATACACACGGGGACTGGATGTAAAAAAGCAATAAGTGCTTATTCCATTATCCTCGATATAAAAGAATAACTAAATAAATAAATGCTGTTCCTTCTCAATAGGTCAAAGAATGATTTGGGGCGATGTAAGACTGACTTGTTAGATTATGGCCAAAAACTCATGTATATATATGCGAGACCTAACATCCAAATAGAGCCCCCCCCCACCCAACCTGACACAGGAAAGACAAAAATTGAATGTGAACATGCCATGCTTAAGATTAAAAAAAAAAATTTTTTAATTTTTTATTTCTACATTTTTTTGGTTTTAAAAACCCAAGATTTCCTTCTGTCAATGTTAAGACTCTAGAAAGCAAAAGGTGGTGATTATTGGAAAGAAAAAGTAAGTGTAGTAAGCAGTACCTGATAGAGAGAAACGTCGATCTGCAGGTGAGTGATCCAAGCCCAGGTTTCTTTCTTCCAAGTTGCACACAGTGTCCTAAAGTCTGAAAGCAACACACAGAGAGAGAATGTCACAAACATGTATTCATGCGCATGCATGCACACGCACACTTAATCATAAAAATATATATATATATACACACACATACGCACGCACAAGCACACTTAATTTTTATATATATATATATATATATTATATATATATATATATATTATATATATATATATATATATATATGTATATATATCCACACACACACAAACATAATTATGCAAACATATTGCACACACACGCACGCACGCACCACGCTCACATGCGCGCGCGCGCACACACACACAACACACACATATATATTATATATATATATATATATATATATATATATATATATATATATATATATATATATATTATTATATATTACATACACACACACATATCACACAACACACACACATATTACATGCCCGCACACACACACACACACACACACGTACATACACACACTCATGCAAACACACACACACACACCTACACAAGGGGAATAAAAAAAAAAAACACCACCGCCAGAAAATCATTTTAAAAAAATGTGAAAACATTTTGAATGGAAATGTACAACTTTGAGTCCATTCAACAAAAAGAGAAGAGCATGGAAGATCCGCAACAATGATGACCTAAGGTAAAGGTGTCTCATAACCTATGTGGTTAGGGGAGTGAGGCGTCAGAGACCTCACTTCTCTAGGGGCCAGCATATTGAGGGTGGCGCCATTCTCCTCTTCCTCGCTGCTTTACCTTCCCTGACCCTAAAGAGGGCAGGTACCCATTTACAGCTGGGTGAACTGGGGGACTGTACTTAAGCCAAGGCGTGCAAACGGTCACCCATCCAAGTGGTAACCATGCTCGACGCTGCTTAACCTTGGCTGGGGGAAAGCGAGTGCTCCAACCACTGAGCTTTCCCCTCCCCTACTGATAACTAGCACAGGGCAAATTAGTGATCAACTTGAAACTTGTAAGGAGCAAGGCAGAAACAAAGGCAGGGATAGAAAAGAGGGAACTCCTAGCACAGAATTTTCAGAAGGTGGGGATGCTATTTATACCGACAAGCCGGTGGATCGGTGGTCCAGAGGTAATGCACCTGCCTAGAAAGTGAAAAGTCAGGGTCTGACATGTGCAGTGGTTTGTTCCCCATTTGGGCCCCAAACTTTCCCCCGCCCCCATCCATTAGACCATAAGTGGTGGCCTGGGTGCTAGTCTTTCAGATAAGACAATAAACTTGAGGTCCGGTGTGTTACACATAATTATTTAGCGCATGTTAAAGAACACACAGCAACAATAGAGTTGTTCCTGGCAAAAAATTCTGTAGAAAAAAAAAAGCCACTCTGATTGGAAAAAAATACAGTTGCAGACAGGAAAAAGAAGAAAAAAAAAGGGTGGCGCTGCTCTTGTGGCAACGCACTCTCCCTAGGGAGAGAGAGCAGCCCGAATTTCATGCCGAGAAATCTGCCATGACTCAAAGTAGTATACAATAAAAACATAAGATAAACACATGATGCATTTATTTTAACTTATATAGCATGAAAAACGTGTGTGTGTGTGTGTGTTTTGGTTGATTAAGTACTTGAAAAGCAGTTGGTATCACTTGTTTATGAAAAAGAATCGTACTTGTATCTTCTTTAAAAAAAATTTTTTTTTTTTTAGAAATATTTTGTCTGTAATTCTTTGTAAATGCAAAACGAAAATTTTAAAAGTTTATTAAAAAAAAGATAAACCTCATCCCCACCCCCACCACCACCAGGCATCTCCACAAGGGGGGAACACTGCAGAAAAAAACCAGGCAGATATCACGTTCACAGACTGGTTGGGGGGACAGGATAGCCTAGTGGTTAGAACATTGCTTTGGCAATCTGACAACCCGGGTTCGATTCCCGTTCAAGGGGATATTTTCCCCTGGAGTTAACATCAGTGACGACTCCTCTCTCCCCAAAAGTCCTTCAGATGACACTATAAACCGAGGCCCCGTGTGCGAATGCATGCAGAACATCTTGCGCACACGTTAAATCCTGTTCTGCTTTTCGTAAGAGTAGGCCATTGCGTGCCGGCGGGAAACAGATGACAGAATTGACAAAACCGCATACACAGGGGGACTGGATGTAAAAAAAAAACCCACATAAGTACTTATTCCATTATCCTCGATATAAAAGTATAAAATAAAATAAAATATAAAAAATAAAAATGAACTGACTGACCTCTGCTGAGGTCTTCTCTGGAGTGCAGCAGCTCGTAGCACTTGAGGGCCATGGTGAAGTTGGAGAGCAGGGCCTGAGCGTTGGGGATGCTGCCGGAGGGCTCGATGTGTGCCGGGCTGGCGCTGTCCGGCTTGTGCTTCTTGGCCCGGTGACTGGAAGGCCAGGGGGGGAAACAGAGGA
>CM054149.1:5978276-6008276 GCA_028751875.1 Rapana venosa
TAAATATGACATGCTTATGTTCTCATTCTATTAGAGTTCATCATCTACTTTTTGACTGCCCAGTTCCTCGAAGGAAAATTGTTGGGGTTTTTTATATTAAGTTTACCTGTCTTAATCAGCTAGCAGTGAACAGACATGCTCAAAGCCAAGGAGTCCCCTGAGGGGGATGCCAGGGGCCTGTCAGTATAAACAGCATCCCCACCTTCTGGAAATTCTGTGTTAGAAATTTCCTCTTTTCTATCCCTCTCTTTGTTTCTGCCTTGTTCCTTTTCTTCCTGTCACCTCCTTCTTGTCTATTTTCTGCCTTCTTGATCCATTCTCCTGCCTTTTTTCCAAAAGACTTGAAAGATAACAATTCTCTCTTATGCTGAAGTTGGATTCGCTGGGCCTGACTTGTCAGGCGCTTAACGGCAGCATGACGCATTTTTGCTCATATGACAGACAATAATAATTGCTGTCTGGGCGTTCTGTGACGATAAAGAAAATGAAAACCAAGAAGTAAATAGATGAATAAACTAAAACTATAATGCAAATAATAATGCAGACTAGATGGCAATCAAAAGAATATTATGCACATAAAAGTTCCTCTTTAAAAAAAAAAAGGACTAGCCTCATTCTGAAATGTTCCAATATATATATCTATATATCTATATATATATACATACACACACAGATGGAGCACAGCATGCACATCCAGCATAACTCAGTGCAAGGTCCAGTGCTAAAACTATCCCCTTCCTTTTACTAAGTCCAAGTGTGGTCAGTGTCTGCTGTGATCAGCACTAGTGGGATGGGGATGGATGCAGCTGAGAGGAGCTGAAGTGGGGGAGGGGGGGGGGGGGGGGGGGGGGAGGGGATGGATGACAAGCTGAGAGAAGCTGAAGGGGGGGAGGGGGGGGGGGGGGGGGGGGGGGGGAGAGGGGGGGGGGACTGACTGACCACAGCAGTGGAAGTGAAAAAAGAGCGGTCTCCCCCCCCCCCCCCCCCCCCCCCCCCCCCCCCCCCCCCCCCCCCCCCCCCCCCCCCACCCAGCCCCACGGAGGAGATGTCCAGGTCGATGTGGCTGACGTAGAAGTAGAAGCTCTGCATGAACATGACCACCGCCAGGTACACCACCTGCTTCAGGCCACCGTCGCTCTGCGTCTGCTTGGCGCGGTTGTACTGCGAGATCAGGTAGTGCCACTGCGCTTCCCTGCACAACACAACAACACAACAAAGTCCTTCGCATGAGACTATAAACCGAGGCCCCGAGTGCGAACGCACGCAGAACATCTTGCGCGCACGTTAAACCCTGTTCCGCTTTTCGTAAGAGTAGGCCATTGTGTGCCGGTGGGAACAGATGACAGAATTTACAAAATCGCATACACACGGGGACTGGATGTAAAAAAGCACATAAGTGCTTATTCCATTATCCTCGATATAAAAGAATAAAATAAATAAAATAAAATAAATAAATAACAACAACCACAACCACACACACACACATGGATGCAAACCGCGCCTTCCTCATAATGACCCGAGGATGTAGCCCAGGGGTTAAAGGCAAGTTTGTGTTGGTTTTATTACATTTATTTATTTATTTATTTTATGCGCTATGATTTGTCTTTGCAAGATATAGCGCTATATAAGTTCCATTTATTATTATTATTATTATTATATCGAGGATAATGGAAATAAAGGGGACGGGATAGCTCAGTGGTCGGAGCACTCGCTTTCCCCCAGCCAAGTTAAGCAGCGTCAAGCGTGGTTACCAGTTGGATGGGTGACCGTTTGCGCGCCTTGGCTTCAGTACACCAGTTCACCCAGCTGTAAATGGGTACCTGCCCTCTTTAGGGTCAGGGAAGGTTAAGCAGCAAGGGAGAGGAGATGGGCGCCGCCCTCAATATGCTAGCCCCTGGAGAAGTGAGGTCTCTGACGCCTCGCTCCGCTACGACCTTATAGGTTATGGGACTCCCTCCTTTAATGGAAATAAGCACTTGAGTGCTTTTTTTATAATCCAGTCCCCGTGTGTATGCAGTTTGGTAAATTCTGTCATCTGTTCCCTCCGGCACATAATGGCCTACTCTTGCAAAAAGTGGAACAGGATTTAACGTGTGCGCAAGATGTTCTGCATGCGTTTGCACACGGGGCCTCGGTTTATAGTCTCGTCCGAAGGACTTTGGGGAGAGTGGAGTCTGCACTGATGTTAATACTGATGTTAACTCCAGGGGAAAATATCCCCCTTGAACGGGAATTGAACCCAGGTCGTCAGATTGCGAGTGCAATGTACTGACCACTAGGCTATCCCGTCCCACTTCAATCCTGTAGATTGGTGGTCTAGAGGTAACGCGCCTGCCTAGAAAGCAAAAAGTTCAGGTCGGAAGTGTGCAATGGTTTGAATCCCATTTGGGCCCGAAACTTTTCCCCCATCCATTAGACCATGAGTGGTGGTCTGGGTGTCAGTCTTTTGGATGAGACGATAAACCGAGGTCCCGTGTGTTGCACATAATTATTTAGTGCACGTAAAAGAACCCACGGCAACAAGGGAGTTGTCCCTGGCAAAATTCTGTAGAAAAAAGCCACTCTGATAGGGAAACAAATACAGTTGCAGACAGAAAAAGAAGCTGCTCTTGTGGCGACACGCTCTCCTCAGGGAGAGCAGCCCAAATTTCATGCAGAGAAATCTGCCATGACTTAAAGTAATATAAAATAAAATTTTAAAAAAGGTCCATGAAGTCATGGGTTCCAATCTCGACAGCAATGTCTGATGAATTACGGGTGGCGATTTTTACAAGCTTCCAGGGAAATACAGACCTGCCAGTGCCTTAATTCCCTTCGTGTATACACACATGCAGAAGATGACGTATGTTTGTTAAAAATCCCATAATTCATATAACTGGTGGGTTTAGGAAAGACAAACATACCCAGCATGCATCCTGTAAAAAAATGAGCTGCTCTGAAGTCAGAATGTGTTGGCTGAGACTAGCTCAGTAACTGATCCACATATATACAGCAAAAGTAAATGGGAACAATCATTCTGACCATTATAAATATATTGGGCTTCCTTGTTAAACAAAGAAAATCAGTTTATACATTAAATGGCTGATACATACTGGACTTCTCTTCCAAAAAACTAAAACAGACAGATACATACTGAGCTTCTCTTTTAAAAAAAAACCCAAAACAAACCAACCTAAAATAAATGGACCAATACATACTGGGGTTCTCTGCAAAAACCAAAATAGGAACAGTGCATTTAGCAACAGACTGAGAGACACAAAACTTTTCCGCGAGACAAACGGAAACAGTTTATTCACCAACAGACCGACAAACACTCAGCTTCCCTACAAGCCACACAGGATCAAATGATCTGTCAATTTGCTCTTTAAGGGCTGGATGAAAAAAAGTCACTGTATTTAATCTACTGGTATTCAATTTACTGGTGCCATGAGAGAGACAGACAGACAGACAACAGACAGAAGATAGAGTGGGAAGGAAAAAAGACAGAAACAGAGATAGTGATAGAAAAGGGGAAATTTCTAGCACAGAACTTCCACAAATTCGAGATGCTATTTATACTGAAAGGGGGGGAGGAGGGGGTGGTAGGACTTGAATCAAAACACACAATAAAAAAAACAACCAAACAAACAGACAAGACTTCAGTAAAAAAGATAAAAAAATAAAAAGAAACCAACCAAATCTTCACATCTCCCTTCACCAATCAACTCTAGTTTTTTTTAATTCTTTTATTTTATTCTTTTATTTCAAGGATAATGGAATAAGCACTTAAGTGCTTTTTTTTTTATTTCAGACCCCGTGTGTATGCAGTTTTGTCAATTTTGTCATCCGTTCCCACTGGCACCTAATGGCTTTACTCTTCCGAAAAGCGGAACAGGTTTTAACGGTGTGCACAAGATGTTCTGTGTGCATTCGCACACACACGGGACCTCGGTTTATAGTCTCATCTTTTGGGGAGAGTGGAATTGGCACTGATGTTAACTCCAGAGGAAAAATCCCCTTGAACGAGAATCGAGCCCAGGTCAGCAGATCACGAATACATCACTGTAACCACCAGGCTATCCCGTCTAGTCAAAACTCACACCCGTCCCTCACCTGGACTTGTTGAAGATGTCGTGCTCAAACTCCCAGCCCAGATGACCCCCTGACCTGTCCCTCACCTGGACTTGTTGAAGATGTCGTGCTCAAACTCCCACCCTGCCTGCCTGACCCCCTGACCTGTCCCTCACCTGGACTTGTTGAAGATGTCGTGCTCAAACTCCCACCCTGCCTGCCTGACCCCCTGACCTGTCCCTCACCTGGACTTGTTGAAGATATCGTGCTCAAACTCCCAGCCCAGGTGCTGGCCGACCAGCAGCAGCAGCCTGAAGAGGCTGCCCCAGGGGTCGATCACCTGGTTCTCCCGCTCCAACAGCCCGGCCACAGGGGGCAGCCGGCTCAGCGAGGCCTTGCTGGGGGACAGGAGGTCTGCGGGACAAGAGTGACCACACACACACAACCTCACTGATTGACTGACCGATGGACTGACGGACTGACTGACGGACTCACTGACTGACTGACGGACTCACTGACTGACTGACTGATGGACTGACTGACTGACGGACTCACTGACTGACTGACGGACGGACTGACTGACTGACGGACGGACTGACTGACTGACCATCCACCAGTCTGCCGTGTCTACGCCGGTGTGAGCACCAAACTGAACCTGAAATCCCCAGCTTTTCTTGCATCTAGACCTAAACAAATCGCAAAAACCACTGAGTCTGATGGGTTTTGTTTTTTTTTGGTTTATTTATTTATTCTTACATATCGAGGATAATGGAATAAGCACTCATGTGCTTTTTTTACATCCAGTCCCTGTGTGTATGCGTTTTTGTAAATGTTGTCTCTTTTTCCCCCAGACAAAAGGCCCACTCTTCAAAAACGAAAAGGGATTTAATGTGCGCAAGATGTTCTGCGTGCGTTTTTAAAAAAGAAACTTTTATTTCTGAAAAATTTTTTTATAGCTCACCGCGCAAAAGCCTTTCAAGGTTCTGTCACCTCATTCTTTTAGTGGCTTCCGTAACTTTACTTCAAGTTCAAACCCAAAACCCCTCCTAATCCCTCAAATATTAACCCCATCCGTCTGAAAAAAAAAAATTACTGACAATACCTAATCTTTCATTCCTTAACAAACGGCTGGCTAGGAGCCAGCCATTCCACTTAATTTTTCAACCCCAATTTAAAAAAAAAAAATAAAAAAAAAAAAACCCTTTTTAAAGCACAAAATATATGTATAAAAAAACCGGGGGCAAATAACACTGAGAAGGGACATCCTGTCCCCACCAAAGTGTTTAAAATCACTACCTGGCTGCCAGAACAAAAGAACAAGGCGAAATGTCATTAAAATGAAAAAAATATTTTTTTTGAGAAAGATTTGTTTGAAAAAAAAAAGACAGAAGATGGACGGGAAGGCAAAAAAAAAAGTGAGAGAGGTGACAAAAACGAAAGGGGAGAAAACCAAAACAGAACAGAAAAGTGGAAATTTCTTGAGTTTTTTTTGGGGTACTGTACTTTAAAAAAAAATGCCCGGGGATTGGTGTTAACCCCCGCGAGAAACTCTCTTCAAACGGGCACCTATTTGTGTCAAACCCCAGCCCCTCGATCCGAACACGAGTCCCCCACTAGCTGCCTCCCCCCACCCCCAAAAGTGTTCCCCCAAACCCACACACACATTTCCCCAAAACCCCAGCATCCATTCCAAACCAGCCCCCCTTTCCCGAACCAGAAACAATTCCCAACCCACACACACACACACTTCCAAAAAACACACACACACCTCCAAACCAGCACACACACATTTCCCAAACCAGCATACACATTTCCCCAAAACACACAACTTCCCAAACCGCACCCATTTCCCCAAACCAGCAACACACTTCCAAACCCACACACCATTTCCCCAAAACCGCACACATTTCCCCAAACCCAGCACACACATTTCCCCAAACCAACACTTTTCCCAACCGCACACATTCCCAACCAGCACACATTTCCCCAAACCAGCACACACACACACACCCCCCAAAACCCACAAAACCTTCCAAACCACACAACAATTTCCCAAACCACAACACACACTCCCAAAACTAACACACACACATCCCAAACCAGCACACACATTCCCAAAACCGACACACACCACTTCCCAAACCAGCACACACCACATTCCCAAAACCAGCACAAATTCCCCAAAACCCAGCACACATTTCCCAAACCCACCACACTTCCCAAACCACACACCACCACATTTCCCAAACCCAGCACACACACACTTCCCCCAAACAGCACACACATTTCCCCCAAAACCAGCACAACACCACACTCCAAACCAGACACACCACACACCCCCCAAACCAAACACTTCCCACACTTCCCAACAGCACACACACCACACTTCCCCAAAACCAGCAACATTCCCACATTCCCAAACCAGACACACCTTCCCCAAAAACCAGCCACACATTTCCCCAAAACCACACACACACTTCCCCAAACCACAAACTTCCCAAACCCGCACACACACACTTCCCAAACCACCCATTCCCAAACCAGCACACACACACACATTTCCCAAACCAGCACACATTCCCCAAACCAGCACACACACATTTCCCCAAACCAGCACACCACACTTCCCCAAACTAACACAAACACACTTCCCAAAACCAGCAACACCCTTTCCCCAAACCAGCACACACACACACACTTCCCCAAACCCACCCACACCACACTTCCCAAACCCACACACACACACATTCCCAAACCAACACACATTCCCCCAAACCACTTACACATTTCCCCAAACCAAAACCACACACTTCACAAACCCACACACAACACTCCCAAACCCACAACACTTCCCAAACCAGCACGACACACATTTCCCCCAAACCAGCACACACACTTCACACTTCCCAAACCAGCACTTTCACACCCCTTGGCTTCATACAGTTCCCCCCGTGAAAAATGGGTCCCTTGGCCTCTTTAGGGTCGGGGAAGGCAAAAGCAGCGAGGGAGAGGAGATGGGCCGCCCTCAATTTGGGGCCCTAAGAATGAGGTCTCTGACGCCTCGCCCCCCCTAGACCCTGGGTTATGGGATCCTTTTACCTTACCTCCCCCTGCTGTTGCCCCCGCCCCGCGGGTGTTGCCCCCCCCGGTGTGGGCTGGGTGATTAGTTGATGTAGAACTCTATGCCACTGCCCCAAAGGAGTACACTCAGCGGCTCGGCTTTTTTCCCCCCCCCCGCTGCACACCAGGGGCCAGTCCACAGAACACAACAGAAGCCAGCACATAAAATAATCATAATAATAATAATAAAAAAAGATGATAATAAAATAAAAATAATAATAAGATAATAATAATAAAAATAATAATGATGATGTTGGAATTTATATAGCGCGAATCTTGTAAAAAACAAAACAAATGAAGCGCTTGCACTAAACCCTTTTACAGCTGCAACTCCCTTTAAAAACATAATGAACACAGTTTCAAACCATGCGCGCCACGTACGCACGAACACACACGCCACCCCCACACAAAACATTTTGGGAAGGTAAAATTGTTAAAAAATTAGGGACAGATGTGGGGGGGGGAATCCAGGTGGGGAATAAGTGTTTTTGAGGTGGGTTTGAAGGTATAAGTGAAAAGGGTTTTGGCGAAGTGAAAAAGGGAGGTCATTTTCCCGGGGGATGGACCCAAAAAGAGAAGGAGCACGGCCAACAGTGGTTGTTTAATTGGGTGTTCGAAAGCACAAATATATGGGGAAATTTTTATAGCGCTGAATCTTTTTTAAAACAACAATCATACGCTCAGATGAAATTAAAAAAATTTTTTTAAATTTTTTTTTAAATTTTATTTACGCGTGTGTATGCGGTTTTTTTAAAATTTTGTCATCTGTTCCCACCCGGGAACAAGGCCTTTCTCTTTCGAACAGCGGAACAGGATTTAACCTGTGCGCAAGGTGTTCTGCATGGTTCGCACCGGGGCCCCGTTTATAGTCCTTTCCCAAGGACTTTTTACATTCACTTTGATTTTTTGGTCAAAGGGAAGAAAAGGGGGAGGCTGGGGAAAAGCCCCCCGAACCTACGGGTTTTTTGTTGGCAGGGAAAAATTTAAAACCCCCTGCCACCCTTTCCCTTTACAAACCCCTCAAGGCCAGTTCCCAGCCTGAAACACCTCGCCCTTTCCTTTTTACCACATCCCTGGTGGTCAGTTTTTCTCAGTTCATAACCACCCTTGATGAGACATAAACCGGGCCCCCTGTGCGAACGCATTGCAAACATCTTGCGAATTTAAACCGTTCCGCTTTTTGGGAAAAGTAGGCCCTTGTTGCCGGGGAAACAATGACAAAAATTTACAAAACCGCATGCCCCCAGAATGGATGTAAAAAAACACATGATGCTTATTCCATATCCCGAAAAAAGAAAAAATAAAATAAAAAAAAAATAAATATAGAAACGACACAACAGCTACCTGAGCATGGAAAGATTTGGGCCAAAATGGGTAAGTATGTTTTTAAAAAAGAAATATCCCATACTGTACAACAGTTCATGAAATGTTGGAAAGTTTGTTACTATATGTTGTATTTTTTTTTTCTTACATGTTTTTTATGGGTGTCAAAAGTTAATAAAATAAGGGAAGGTGGTATGCATTTTGGTGTGGTTTATGAGACCCAGCGGAGGGATGCGAAAATAGATAGTTGGGGGGGGGGAAAAGGGGCTTTAAAATGTGAAAAAGTCAGCGAAACAGTTACACCCCTTTTTTCTCTTTTACTTCTTCTAAAACACAACATCCGTGGAAAAAAAGAAAACACACTTATTTATTCTTTTTTATCGGGATAAAAGGAATAAAACAATCATGTGATTTTTTACATCCAGTCCCCGTGTGTATGCCTTTTGTAAATTTGCATCTTTTTCCCCCGGGAACAAAGGCCCCTCTTCCGAAAAGCGGAACGGGTTTAACGAAAAGGATGAAAGAGCATATTCCCTACTTTTTCTTTTTTTCCCTTATGTTAGATTAACTGTAAGAAGGGGGGGGGGGAGCGAAAAAAGTTCAAACCCTTATTTCTCTTCTTCTTTTCGGGGTCCAACACCCCGTGGAAAAAAAGCAAACACATGAAAGAGCAATTCTCCCACTTATTTCTTTTTTCCTTTTTAAATTAGATTAATTTTTTCTTCAGCCATGAATAAGCTTTAGCATAACCACCTATACACAAGATGGAAGAAAAATTCTCTGAAGGAAAAGTTAGCTACCCCTAGGTGAGGTAATGGGGGAAGTCATACACCAAACTTCTCGGTCAATTTTAATTATGGTCTCACAAAAATTCCCCGATGGGGTGAGGACCCAAAAGGGAAAACCTAAACCAAACCTGGGCTCCTGTATTGCACATATCTTAGAGAAAGGGCATAAATAGGGGGAAGCTCAAAACAGAAGGATGGGGAAGGGTCTCAAGTCAAACCTCCCCCGGGGGAAAAATGACAAAAAAGGAAAAGAAAAGAAAAGATGGTAAGACAGGGCGCAGCAGTCAAAAGGGTTTTCCCTAGTTTTGTTTGCTGAAACCCCTGAATGTGTAGAAAAGGACTGGAAAAATATGGTTGAGAAGACCTTGTAACAAACAATCACATCTATCCCCAAACATACTATACTTTTTTCAATAATGTAAGTTGATGAAATGGGGAATCAAAACAGTGTGCTTTTTAAAGGGGCCCCTTTCGCAAAGAAAAATTTGACAATTTTTTTTCTCAAAAAAGCCATTTTTTCTGATTCTTTTTCTTCTCCATGAAAAATCGGACAGTGTCGTCAAATGAGCAAAAATGCCTAAGCTGCCCCTTAAGCGCCTGACAATCGGGCCCCGCACATCCCACTTTGGCAGATTCTGACTGAATTAAAAAGTTCCCGTAGGTACATTTTTCTACTCCCACGCTGAAATACCCAACACCTACAGTTTCCCCTTTTTAAGGTTAACAAACCCATTTCACGATTACAAAGAATTAACTGTAAACGTGAAAAAATCAAAAAGTTTTAATCACCAAAAATGTTACATAAAACCCCAATGCCTGGTACGTGGTTAGAATCTTGGGTTAGGACTGGGGAACATGGGGGTTTAAAACCCTAAGAGTCATAGGGTTTTTATGGACTTGGCTGGTCCTACCAGAGTGAGTGTGCTGTGGGCTCAGTGGGAAGACTGGGACCACACAGTCGAGCTTCATCCACTTTAAGGACGAGATTCCGAGAGTCTTGCTCAAATTACCTGACCAACACTGCAGGTGTCTGTATCTCTAGGGCTTGGTTGACGCCGGGGTATATTACAATAGGAAGCATAGAGAACAGCCCTGTCATGAAGTCTCAAAAGCAAATGCACTTCCAACCTAGCATTGTTACATGATCCTCATTGTCATTGATCATCACGTCATAAAAGAAAATTGTCTCGCAGACCAGTCTGGTGTTCAGCATAAAATACCACGGAAAGCAATACTGATACAAATGCTGCTTCTTCTTCATCATCGTCCAATGCTCAAACAGCAACTATTGTTGTCTGTCATATAAGTGAAAATGCGTTGCACTGCCATTAAGCGCCTGACAAGTCGGGCCCAGCGCATCCAACTTTGGCATTGGGAAAGAATTGTTATCTTTTACACCTTTCTGGCCAAAAAAAAGGCAGGAGAATGGACCAAGAGGGCAGAAAACAGACAAGAAGGAGGTGACAGGAAGAAAAGGATCAAGGCAGAAACAATGAGAGGGATAGAAAAGAGGGAAATCCTGGAACAGAATTTCCAGAAGGTGGGGTTGCTATTTATACTGGCAGGCCCCCAACATTCCCACAGGATCGCGGTTTGGGGGGGGGGGGGGGGGGGGGAAGAAACATACACAAATTGTACAAATATTCTGACAATTTCAGGTGACCATGAGAGCAACAGAGATTAATGTATTCCTTACCAAAAAGTTTCCTGTAGCAGTTCACAGGAGGCATGCTGGGCACCCGTGCCTCCTCGGACCTCAGGAGATCCACCAGTTTCAGCTGAAAACGAGTCATCCACACACTTTCATTACAATCGTGTGTGTGTGTGTGCGTGTGCGTGCGTGTGAGTGTGTGAGTGTGTGTGTGTGTGTGTGTGTATTGTGTGTGTGTGTGTATGTGTATTGTGTGTGTGTGTATTGTGTGTGTGTGTATGTGTATTGTGTGTGTGTGTGTGTATTGTGTGTGTGTGTATTGTGTGTGTGTGTGTGTGTATTGTGTGTGTGTGTATGTGAGTTGTGTGTGTGTGTGTGTGTGTGTGTGTGTGTGTGTGTGTGTGTGTGTGTGTGTGTGTGTGTATTGTGTGTGTGTGTGTATTGTGTGTGTGTGTGTGTATTGTGTGTGTGTGTGTGTGTGTGTGTGTGTGTGTGTGTGTGTGTGTGTGTGTGTGTGTGTGTGTGTGTGTATTGTGTGTGTGTGTGTGTGTGTGTGTGTGTGTACGTGTGTGTGTGTAAGTGTATGTGTGCGCGCACATGGTTTTGGGTTTGGATTTTTTTATGTCATCAATTCTTACCAGCATGAATGGCCTACTCATCTAAATGGTGAGACAGGTTTTAACATGTGCACAAAATGCATGCATTTACTCATAGGACCTCCATTTATAGTCCCATCTGAAGGACTTTTAGGGGGTGGGGGTGGAATAGAGTCTCCATACTGATGTTAACTCCAGAGAGGGAAAAAATCCCCTTCAACCATTGTCTCTGTGGCAGCTCAAACCTGGGCTTAATCCTGAGCCATTTTATTCATTTATTTATTTATTTATATTGAGGATAATGGAATAAGCACTCATGTGCTTTTTTACATCCAGTCCCCATGTGTATGCGGTTTTGTAAATTTTGTTATCTGTTTCCACCGGCACACAATGGCCTACAAATCAAATGATGAGCGCAATGCTCTAACAACTGGGCGATCTCCACCACCTCCACCCCCAATACCCAGCATACATACAGTCTGCCCATCCCTGAAGTCAGAATGTGGCTACCTCAATGCTGGGGGATAATGGCTGCATATGCAAAATCTCACCATTGGTCAACCTCTGGGCTCTAGATGAAAATTAAAAAATTAAAAAAATTTTTTTAAAAGACTGTCACCAAAAGAGGAAGGAACTCCATTCTGACACTGCAAACCAACTCCATGAAACACAATCTCACAGTTTCAGAGCTCCATAACTCCTCGCAAAGTTAAATCACTTGACCGTGACAGTTTTTTAAACCATGGCCCTAGCCCACCTGTGTATACATAGTTGGTTAATGAGATTTCCAAAACAGAGTGACGCCACCTTGAAGTTACTTGATGTCAAAAGCAGAACGTCTCTTATCTTCAGTTTTTAGCTTGTGAAGATGCCGAAAAATACGTCCTCAGCTTCTTTGATGCTGATGACTGCAGTAAGGTTCAGGTCATAAACTCCCCCAACACACTCACACACAAAGACCAAAGAAATATATATGTTCTGACTGGTTGCTGTTTCTTTGGGCTTTTTAAATTTTATTTATTTGTTCCTGGGCTAGAGCTCCCAGGTTCACCAATGGTGAGATTTTGTGTGTGCAACCATTTTCCCCCACCATGAAGGTAGCTGCATTCCGACTTCGGGGATGTATGTTCATATTTCCGTAACCCACCGAACGCTGACATAAATTACAGGATCTTTAACATGTGTATTTGATCTTCTGCATGAGTATAACCATGAAGTCTGCACTTGAAGTAGACCTAACAGGTCATAAAAATTCCTGCCCTTAATTCACCAGACGCTGCTGAGATTCGAACCCACGACTTCATGGACTCATGGGACTGAAGGCAAACGGTCTTAACCACTCTGCTATAGCATCCGTCTGGTGACTTTTGAAAGTAAAATAAGCCAACAGAGCTATTATCAGCTTATAATGTTACTAAATGCATACTAAGCACTTTGATTTGATTTGATAGCGCTATATAAATTCCATTCATTATTATTATCATTATTATTATTACTACAGCTAGATGCAAAATACAAAACCAAAAACCAAAAAAACCTTTACATCTCACTTTCCCGATCTAGAAAGACACTTCAAACAGTTATGTAACATTTCTGATGACGAATGTAATGCTGGAGAGACAGAGAATGTGAATGCGAAAGTTTTATTCATTATAAGCCTTGGCCCCTCATGAAGGGGGTGTCTGTATATAATCAACATTCCAAAACATGTTGCATATGAAAGATTTCTGAATAGAAGAATAATACCTCAAGTACAGATAATATTTCTAATTTTAAAAGCTTTATACAAATAAATTGCTAGTTGCTTATCAATGCATTCGTTAGGAGATGACATAAGTATACAAAGTCTAAACGTGGAAGGACAGCTCAAATATTTTTGCGGTATCAACTGAGTTCTAAGATCATCTAACATAGGACAACATAATACAAAATGAACTTCGTTATCAACAGACCCCTTACATAATGGACAAAGAATATCTGTATCACAGTGCTGTCTAGAGAGAGAGAGAGAGAGAGAGAGAGAGAGGAAGAGAGAGAAGAGAGAGAGAGAGAGAGAGGGGGAGGAGAGAAAGAGGGAGAGGGAGAGAAAGAGAGAGATGGAGAGAGAGAGAGAGAGAGGGAGAGAGAGAGAGAGAAACAGAGACAGACAGCCAGCCAGCCAGAGAGAGGGGGGGGGGGGGGGGGGGAAGAGATGTTATGTCCAGTTTTCCATTCCCCACTTTTCCCTGAGGCCCCCCGGGGGGTCCCTACTTACTCCATGCTCCTGCACCAGACTGGGGAAGTTCCTCATGGCCAGCAGAAGCAGGCGGCATCGCTCCAACGTGTTGGAAATCTTTTTCGCCACAGTCAGCAGCATCTGACACTGCACGTTGGTCGGAATGGCAGCAAAAATGTCTGCAATATTTAATAATAAAAAACAGATACCGTTGGGAAAAACATTGAGTAAAATACATTAAAAAAAAAAAACATTTTCGAAGACAGAAAAGCGCAAACATATCTGTGATGATAACAAAGGTTAGTACTTTAAAGAAAGTAACAGGCAGTATATCTGCTATCATAACATTAGGGGTTTTTTCTTCTTCATTTAGACATAGGATTTCTCTCAAAAAAAAAATTATTTTTAAAAAATTGGTACTTTTTAAAAAATCAACTTATTTATTCTTTTATTTCAGGGATAATGGAATAAGCAGTCATGTGGGTTTTTTTTTAAAACTCCAATCCCTGAGTGTATGCAGTTTTGTAAATTTTGTCATCACACAATGGCCTGCTCTTCCAAAAAGTGGAACAGGTTTTAACATGTGCACAAGATATTCTGCATGCGATGTCTCAGTTTAGTCTCATCCGAAGGACTTTTGGGGGAAGAGGAGTCAGCACTGATGTTAACTCCAGAGGAAAAATCCTCCTGAATGAGATTCGAACCTGGGTCAGCAGATCACGAGCACATAACATCACTCTCACCACCAGGCTATCCCATCCCCCAATTGTAAAAATCTTACATGTGTGGAAAAAAAAAGGAAAATCGATGAAAACCTGAATGCCACATCAACATTTAAAGAAGACCTTGGCACTTCGCTTAAAGATATCAATACCTGACAAAGCTTTTGCCCTGAACAAAGAAGAAACATATGCTACAAAGATCGTACTTTCACAGCATGTTTGCTGTATTTTGTATGAGCCACATCGGCAACCTGAATGTATACTCAGCAGCCCACAAAAGTCAAGACATAGCAATTTTCCAGATCTGTATAGTTGTGCCATGGAGTACAGCTGAACCCAGCGACGATACAATCATTATTTCAATCATGTAAAAACAAAAGTAACATGATATATTATTCATATTATTTACATACAATGAAAAATGTATGAACCCAGTGATGCTGACAGTGAAGAAATTACGATATAATCATTATTTCAATCATTTAAAAACAACAGTAACATGATATATTAATCATATTATTTACATACAATGAAACATGTATGAACCCAGTGATGCTGACAGTGAGGAAATTGCGATATAATCATTATTTTAACCATGTAAAAACAAAGCGATGTGATACATTATTTACATATAATGAAAAAATATATGAAACCACTGACGTTAATGAACAAATTATGATGTAATCGTTATTTTAATCAAGTAAAAGCAAAAAATGACAAGATACTTTATCTATATATAATCAACAAAATGTGAACCCACTGACGCTGACAATGAAGAAATTATGTATATATAATTATATATATATTATAATCTTTTTTTTTTCAATCACATAAAAACAAAAATGACATGATACATCATTTACATTATAATGAAAAATATACGAAACTGTTGACACTGACGATGAACGATGATGCTGACAAAGAAAAAATTACATTATAATCATTATTATTATAATCATTAAGCAGAACATCTTGCACACACATTAAATCCTGTTCCGCTTTTCAAAAGAGTAGGCCATTGTGTGCCAGTGGGAACAGATGACAAAATTTACAAAACCGCGCATACACATGGGGACTGGATGTAAAAAAAAAGCACCTGAGTGCTTATTCCATTATCCTCGATATTTTAAAAAAAAAAAAATGTCATCTGAGCGCTTTGATTTGTTGCTTTACAAGATTCAGCGCTATATAAATTCCATACATTATAAAAAATTTATCATTATTATTATTATTATTTTAATCACATAAAAACAAAAATGACACAATACACTATAATTTCCATATAATGAAAAATATATAAAAATATAATGTAATAAAGAAGAAGAGCGGATCCAGCGGCTTTGCTTTACCGGTGAGCAGCGTGTGTCGGTGTTCACTGGAGTCAGTCTGCAGAGCTTCCAGCATCCCCTGAACCTCCTCCCACAGCTGGTGTTCGTGAGGAAAACTGCGGAACCTGACACACACCAAGACCGCGCCAAAGTAAACTACAAGTCATAGTTAAAGTACAGATCTACTCTTTTCATTTTAAATTACAGGTCTGCCATTTCACTTAAAAAAAATAAATTTTTTAAACCACCCGAAAAAGCCCACAAACATGATTTCTTTTCTAACGTATGAACGTGAAAGAATGAATGATATAGTAGGTGAAGTCATTTGTTTGTTTGACGTTTTATGATTTAAAAAAAAAAAATTCTTAAAACATTCTTTACCTAAGTGTGAGTGTGTGTGCGCGCACGTGCGCAGGTGTGTATGAGTGTGTGTGTGCGTGTGTGTATGTATGTGTGTGTAATTTGTATTTTCCAATGTATCATTTTATGGGTTTTCCTCTTTTTACTGGTACAATTTATTGGTAAAGGTTGCAATAATGTAGTATTTCAGTATTTCGTTCTTAGATAGATGGCTTGATGAAAAAAAAGCAAATGCATTGCTTATTCAATGTACCATCTGGAAATAAAAATTTGACTTGACTTTACATAATTTTAAATGATATTATCATGTTATAATTTATATCATATTTATTTATGACATAAATACCAAAACAGTGAGTGTGATTCCGAAAATAAAATATCTTATCACACATATATTGTAAACTAAGTTTAATTATGACAGCACTAGTTAGTAGTTATAGTTTCATTTCAGCACTTCATTAAGTATGAACTTATGTCATAAAATCTACAGACTAGGTTTGTAAAATGAACAAAACTCACAAATGAAAACATTAAAACAAAAATCAATAATAGAACACCAACAAATTTATGTGATTCAAGTCATAATGCAATTTGTTTTATCAAAAATGACTAACTGATCTGAAACATACTGAATTAATTTTAATTTTTCATGTAATGAATACTTTCTTCAAGTCTCTTCAATCACTAATAATTAAAAATCTAGTAATCAGACTAATGCCTGTTTTCTGAATATAAAATGGATACAATTTGAATTCAATGAATGATCGGGTTTAGGCATTCACTGATTTAACTTAGTTTCCAAGCACACTTTAGTTTTGTGCTACAAAATGTGCATAACTGTATGGCTGGGAGTGTAACAATGTACAAAGGTACCCCTGTACAAAAGACTGTAATGGATTTTAAAATTAAAATAAAGAATTAATAATAGCATACCAGTGCTAATGAATGATGTAGCAATAAGATATAATCATAATAATACCTGAACTTTACTGTAACAGCAATGAAAAAGCAGTGATTTTAAATGTAATCCCTGGCACTAAGAACAATCACTCACATATATTTTTTAAAATTTATTTATCACTAATGCAATAAGCACTGATGTGCTTTTCTACATCCAGTCCCCATGTGTATGCAGAACTTTGTGTAAATTTTGTCATCCATTCCCACAGCACACAATAGCCTACTGAGGCTACTCTTCCGAAAAGCAGAACGGGTTTTAACATGTGCAAGATGTTCTGTGTGCATTCGCACTCAGGACCTTGGTTTATACTAATTATAGTCTCATTTGAAGGACATAGCCCATGCACGCTTAAGATACATTTCCCCTCTTCTTCAGCTACTCAGAGTACTCTCTATAACTAGTATAAAATTTTCTCTCTTTTAAAATTTTTTTTTTATATTAATAATACTATTAGTATAATTCATAATCAAGAGTTAATTGTGAATCATGAAAAGCATCTTATCTATCTCAGTTTCTAAGTAACGCAGGACTGACTCTCTCTCTCTCTCTCTCCTTCGGATGAGACTATAAACCGAGGCCCCGTGTTCGAACACATGCAGAACATCTTTCGCACACGTTAAATCCTGTTCCGCTTTTCGAAAGAGACGGCCATTGTGTGCCGGTGAAAACAGATGACAAAATTGACAAAACTGCATGTACACACGGGGACTAGATGTAAAAAAGCACATGAGTGCTTATTCCATTATCCTCCATATAAAAGAATTAATAAATAAATTAAATTAAATAAAAAATAAATCAATCTCTCTCCTTCTGTCGCTCATCCCTTTTACAGCAGAAACTGAGAAAGAATGAATGATGAATGCCTGAGGCTATTTTACTCACTTCACATGGTTTTCCTCTTTCACTATTTCAGCATAGTGATGTAGTATGCACCTGAAATTATCCAGCTTGTAGTCCTGCTTGAGTGAGAGTGTACGTGTGTATGTGTTTGTCTACAGGTGTGTGTGTATGTCAGTGTGTGTAGTGAACTTGTGTGTGCGTGCGTGTGTGTGTGTTTGTGTGTGTGTGTGTGTGTGTGTGTATGTGTGTGTATGTGTGTGTGTGTGTGTGTGTGTCTGTGTATGTGTGTTTTTGTGTGTGTGTATGTCACTGTGTGTAGTGAACTTGTGTGTGTGTCTGTGTATGTGTCTGTGTGTGTGTGTGTGTGTGTGTGTACATACATAATGTGTGTGTACATACATAATGTGTGTGTGTACATGTGTGTGTGTAGTGATCTACCAAGTTGTGTGTGTGTGTGTCACTATGTGTGTGTGTGTGTTTGGGGGAAGGGAGGGGGGTTGTATGTTTTAACCCTTTACAGTGCAACAGGAAAACCCAACAGAGTAAGCATCACCAGTCAAAACAAAACAAAGTATATATAATTATATATATTACAAAACCTACATTTCCTCCAGGTGTTTCGCCGCTTCATTGACATTGCGACTAGCTTTCTCCACTTGGTAGGATTCAAACTGAAACAACCCACAAGTCCCAAATGTCAAATATGCAAGCACTCAAAATCTCAAGACTAAGACAGTAATGAGTTAAAGAGAGAGAGAGAGAGAGAGAGAGAGAGAGAGGAGAGGAGAGAGAGAGAGGAGAGAGAGAGAGAGAGAGAGAGAATGACAAATTGAAATTATTTTATTTCGAGGAAAATGAATAAGCATCCATGTGCTTTTTAACATTCAGTCCCCACCCTTACAGAGACATCATATTCATATTAATAAAGTAAACCTAATACCCATACACTCACACAGTAAAGGGGGAGGGGGGGGGGGAAATACTACCACAAAAAACCCACAAAATATCAAAAGAAAAAAAACCCCAAAAACCCAAACAAAACAAAAGTTACAAAACACACAAAAAACAAACAGCAAGAAACCAAAAGCAGAATAAAAACAAGAAGGGGGGGGGGGGGGGGGGGGGGCAACCAAATAATTACAATAAACTCCACAATGTAAAGGAGAATAAACAATAAAAATGATAAACATCAACAAATTCATTGTAATTGTTTTTATAGGGAAAGCAACAGCAATAGTATTAGTAATTTACTCTTTAGTAAATTACACAAAACAAATGTTATATAAATAATAATAATATAACTTTATAAGCTAACTTTAGCCTAGGAGATTACATCATGAATATGTGAAAGAGAGAGTCTCACTAACTGACATGTAATGTATTCATAATTACAACAGGTAAACCTAAAAATTGTAAAATTGTTTTTCTTCAAAAGTAAAGAGGAACACACACACACACACCCACACACACACTCAAAGCAAGAGAGAGAGAGAGAACTCAGAGAGAGAGGGGGAGGGAGAGAGAGAGAGAGAGAGAGCGAGAAGAGAGAGAGAGAGAGAGAGAGAGAGGAGGGGGGGGGGAGAAGAGAGGGAGAGAGAGAACTCAGTGAGAGAGAGACAAGACATTGACAATGAGAAATTGACAATGACAAATTCTTTTATTTCGAGGATAATGAATAAGCACTCATGTGCTTTTTTTACATCAAGTCCCCGCCCGTACGGATACATTTTAATAATAACCCAACACTTATACTCAGAGAGACTCAGAGAGAGAGACAGAGAGATGAGAGAGAGAGACGAGAGAGAGAGGAGAGAGAGAGAGTGTGTGTGTGTGTGTGTTGTGTGTGTGTGTGTGTGTGTGTGTGTGTGTGTGTGTGTGTTGGTGTGTTGGTTGAATACTGTAATGGCCATAAAAGTGAAACCAGTAGGCCTATTAGTATTACTAGTAATAGATAAAAATGCCACAGTTCTCAGTTTACTGTAAATTTGTGTGTAACTCGAGACCAAAAGTTGCGATAAACGCAGGAATTCTCACCTGAATCACAAACGACCCTGGAAATAAAGACTTTGCAGTGATCAGCCAAGCCTTTGAAGCATATGGGTCAGTCTTGGAGTACTTTCTTGCTCGTAAAACCAAATATTCAACATCAGACAGGCCTTCCATCCTTCCCGCTGTCGCCATTTGTTTCGTCGACAGGCGCTTCCGTCAAGGGAAACCACTAGACCAGCCTAGGCAAATAAAGCCTGTAATAGCAACGGCACCGGATGGCCGTATATAGTCTGTTTTTCAATCACATCTGCTTTCTCTGTATAAAATCTGGGCTGCTATGTTTTATTTTCCCCCCTCCTCTACAGTAGTAATAATGTAGAGACTGGCTCAAGCCTAAGCCTCACAAATTACTGAATGCCCCCAAATAATGATTTTTTTAAAATAATTTTTTGTACGTGGATGTTCATCAATCAAGTGCCAACCGTTATTTGATACTAGTTTTTAATCGTCAAATTCAAAGATGAACTGTGTAAAATTTTCATTAACATTCAAAAGATTCTTGAATTCCTATTATTTGGTACAGATTTTAGTTCAAGGTTAAGAAGTTTCAATGATTAGTAAATCTAATACTTAAAACTAAAAGAAAAACACGTACTTATTGAATTAAAACGTCTCCATGATTTGTAGTCGTTTTGTTGCTGTTTGTTTGTTTTTATACATCAATCAATTTTGTTTATCAATCAAGTGTCAACCGTTACTTGATAGAGTTTTTAATCGTAAGAATAACTGTGTAAAATTGTCATTGCTATTCAAAAGATTCTTGTTTGTTTTTATAATTATGGTGCCTTTACAAAGAATGTCTTAAACTGAAGATTAACTTTATCATTATTCAGTTAGAAAATATCTTTGATGTCTCCTTACAAGCCTACCTTTTAATGCAACAAGCTGGTTGTAAAATCTTCTGTCTAACAGACGACAGGTTAGGCTGCTAGGTGAAGGTGAAAGAGAAACAAGGTCAAGGATGCTTCCCTGAGGGATTCCACTTGTGTGCTTCAGTGTCAGTATGAATGATCAGAGCGAACTCCAACTCTTTGCTTTCTTCGTGATAAGAAAACCTTTCGTCTATTGTGATATGTTATCAAATATGCTTCTTTTTCAACGAACAGTTTGTCAGGAGAGGCTGAGTCAAATATTAATGTCTTTATTTCACCAGGACAGGGGCTTTCTCTTCAGGTGTGTGTGTGTGGTGTGTTGTGTGTGTGTGTGTGTGTGTGTGTGTGGGGTTGGGGTGTTGTGGTGAAAGTCGAAGTCGAAGTCAAAGTCAAATTTTTTTTTCCAGATGGTACATTGAATAAGGAATGCATTTGCTTTTTTTTCATCAAGCCATCTTCTTAGGAACAAAATTACTTTAAAAAACATTTCCCACAATGTGTGTAAAAATTTAAAAAAAATTTTTTTTTTTTTCAAAGTGAAACTTTTTTTTTCGATCGTACTTTGAAAAAAGCTGCATTTTGCTTATTTATAACCCATCTATTAGGGGAAAAATAAAAAAAATTATACGCGAATAGAAAAAAAACCTCATCAATAAAACCATCAAATAAAAAACGCGCGCGCGCGGGCGCGGGTGTTGTGTGTTTTGGTGGTGTGACGGCGTGCGGCGTGCGTGCGTGGTGTGTGTGTGTGTGTGCGTGCGGCGTGCTTTGCGGGGGTTGTTTTTTGTGTGTGTTGGGTTTGGTGCGTGCGTGCGGGTGGTTTGGTGTGTGTGTGTGTGTGTTGTTTTTGTGTGTTTGTGTGTGGTGTGGGTGTTTTTGTTGTGTTGTGCGTGTGTGTGGTTGTGTGTGGTGCTATGTGTTGTGTGCGCGCGCGCGCGCGTTGTGTTCCCGGGCCGTAGCAGGGATTTCCCAAAAGACTAATCAGACGGGCCCAGGTCGGGTCGGGTTCATTGCCTGCGGGGACCTCACAGGTCCCCCAGGAGGGATTTTTTTAACCACTTTAGTCCCGAGATTTTTGCGAAAAATTGGGGCGCTCCCCCCGGGGGGAGAGCAGTCGCCAAAAGAGCAGCGCCCCCCTTCTTTTTTTTTTGGGTTTGGAAACTGTTTTTTTCCCTTCAGGGGGCTTTTTTCAGAATTTTGCCGGGGACAACTTCTTGTTGCCGTGGGTTCTTTTACGTGCCTGCATAATTTTTGAACACCGGGACCTGGGGTTTATCGTCTCAAACGAAAGACTAGCGCCCAGTCCCCAAATAGGGTTTTGGATGGGGGAAAAGTTTCGGGCCCAAGGGAACGAACCACCGCCACTTCCGACCCCGGGCTTTTCGTTTCTGAAGGCGCTTACCTCTGCCACCGATCCCCGCAGGAAATTTTTTTCCCAAACGGGGGGGCATAGGTCTAGCGGCCATGTGGATACAGCCCGGGCCAGGGCCCCCTTTCCCCCCCAGCTCCAGTGTTGTTTGAAGGAATTTATTGCATAAAAACCCGGGCCCCCCCCCCCCCCCCCCCCCCCCTTTCCCCCCCCCGGGGATTGGGGGGACGGGATACCCTAGTGGTTAGAACATTGCGCTCGCAATCTGACGACCCGGGTTCGATTCCCGTTCAAGGGGATATTTTTTTTCCTTCTGGAGTTAACATCAGTGCTGACTCCACTCTCCCCAAAAGTCTTTCGGATGAGACTATAAACCGAGGCCCCCGTGTGCGAACGCACGCAGAACATCTTGCGCACACGTTAAATCCTGTTCCGCTTTTCGTAAGAGTAGGCCATTGTGTGCCGGTGGGAACGGAGGAGAAAATTTACAAAACTGCATACACACGGGGGCTGGATGTAAAAAAAGCACATACGTGCTTATTCCATTATCCTCGATATAAAAGAATAAATAAAGATATAAAGAAATTGCCAGTGGCTTTTCAGTATGCATAAACAACATCCCTACCGTACCTTCTAGAAATTCTGTACTAGGAATTCCATCTTTTCTAGCCCTCTCTTTGTTTCTGCCTTGCTCCTTTCTCCCTGTAACCTCTGTCCCTACCATTCCTTCTGAGAGGATTCCATTAATTTTTCTGTTCCTCTCTTTGTTTGTGCCTTGTTCCTTTTCTTCCTGTCACCTCCTTCTTGTCTATTATTTTTTGGGCCTTCTCGGTCCATTCTCCTGCCCCCCCCCCCCCCCCCCCCAAGACTTGAAAAATAGCTATTCTTTCCTATGCTGAAGTCGGATGCGCCGGGCCAGACTTGTCAGGCACCGAACGGCATCACAATGCATTTTCACTCATATGACGGACAACAATAGATGCTATTCTGAGCGTTCGACGAAGAAGAAGTCTGATAACTTTTGATCTGTGCTGGGTTATTTTTGTGTGTGCATGGAATTGTTCAAACAATGTTGGCAACTTTGTATTTTGTCGTTATTTTAGTTGAGTTTTCCCTAACTTCACTCTTTAAGTGCTCTGGGAGGCATCCCCAGAATAAACATTCTTTCTCATTCATTTCGTCCACAAACCATTGTGAGATTTTAAAAAAGAAAGAAAAGAAAACGGTTGCATGTATGCCTGCTTTCAAACACCTCACCATACAGGCAGCCACACTCCGACTTCATAGGGTATTTTCACCTTTAATATAGGATACAGGTTGTCATTCCAGAAGTTTGACATTGATGGAGACAATCTCAACCTAACATTTTCAAACTCGTACAACATTTAAGGGGCCAGACCTAGGCTTATCTGCCTCTTTAGGGTCGAGGAAAAATCGTTGTGAATATATATATAATATATATATATATATATATATATATATATATATATAATCACTGCATATAATTATAAAGGTAATTATAAAGGTAAAGATAAAGGTGTCCCATAACCTATGTGGTGGTAGGGGAGTGAGTCGTCAGAGACCTCAGCTTCTCCAAGGGCCAGCATTTTGAGGGAGGTGCCCATCTCCTCTCCCTTGCTGCTTTACCTTCCCTGACCCTAAAGAGGGCAGGTACCCATTTACAACTGGGGGAACTGTACTGAAGCCAAAGCGCCGAAATGGTCACCCATCCAAGTGGTAACCACACTCGACGCTGCTTAACATTGGGGAAAGGGAGTGCTCTGACCACTGAGCTATCCCGTCCCCCACTGCATATATCTTATGTCAATTTTCAGACACAGTTTGAATTATAGTTCAATTCAACACTAAAGTGGAAATATAGGGGCGCAAAGTAGGTGAGCGCTAACTCTCAGAACATAGTGTAACTGCGACTATTTTGGTTCCTTTCAGTTGTGTAAGAAAAACGAACCGCTCCCTTCAAATCAGTACTGAAAACGAGTGTTTTTAAAATGAGTTACTCCCCTTTTGCAAATGTCTGCGCCCTCAGTGTGACTTTTTCTGTGCTAGTTTTAATTAAAACTACATGATATCTCTGCATGAAGTTTGTGACCTGTGATCCCTGCTTTCAGACAAGAGGAGAAAAGGTAAAGGAGCTTGTAAGAGAAATTCTAAGGCAATATGTTCACAAAACGACCACGATTCGACGGAGAAAAATCTGTGGATAATGGGGAAATTGACTGTGAGGAAACTGAATGTTCAGATGAATTTAAACTCGATGAATGCTCAAGTGCCACGAACACGCGAAGTGAAAGAAAACTGTTGAATCTATATACTGTACCTGATGATTCATGTGAAAGCAGTAAAGAAGATAGTGCATGTAGTCCTGATGATTACAGCAGTGAGACTGACTTTGAACCAAATGGGGATGATGTTTTTAGTCAAGAGTATGAAGGCTTCAGGTTGATTGATGTTGATATGACTTATAAGTTCTGCCATAGTGATGTGAAACTTTATGAAGTTGAACGGAAAGGGCTGGGTAGCAAGTTTGCTTTCATGTGAACAAATTTTTGAAAAATGTGATAAGCAAGTCTTTCCCTTGTGTTCAGTTATCTCAGAGGGAAATGTATCCTTTCAGTGAACAGACACTCCGCTTTTGCAACGAGGTGTATTGGAGGAGACCATGCAGAATTGAATCAGTGTGGACTGGTGTGGCTACAAAAAAGCAGAGGCAGCAGGAACTGTCAGGGGCTACAAACATACCAACAATTTACCAGAAACAGTTATGGAGGAGATCAAGCTAGTTTTCAATATCAACATTAGTGTTGGGCATTCCTTGGCTTCATTCTTCGCTGATAATGATGCTTTGCGCATAATGACAGCATAAAGACAGGCCCTGCTAAATTCCATGGAGTACAGGAAGAAGAGGAGACTCGGGAGGCTGGGCAGAGATGAGGAGCAGGCTGAACAAGGAGGATTTCCCTACCAAGCTGGTGGCCGTCAGACTAAGGTAGGCTGACTATATGTTCTGCATGCTGTTGTGGTCTGTTTTAACACCATATTTTCTTTGATGTTTAAGCCAGAGCCTTCAATTTTTGCACGGAGATAGCTTTTACTAATCCCTGGGTCCTGTACTAAATTGATAGACATTAGACAAAAAATAATAGGAGTAAATTGCCAACTTTTACAATTTTGTTTTTGTTAGATTTTAAAGAAAAATTGTAGAAATGTATACTCGTTTGCATATTACGTATACCAGACACAACATACACTTCTCCTTAGTACAAGTTAAAAAATGATTCATCTCTAAACCAAAGGAAATTATCCAAAAATCAAAGTAAAAGATAGTTATCACATTCATAGTCAGAATATTTACCAAAGTATTTCGCAGTTGTTTAATTAATTGACTGTTTTCACAAACTCTAGCAAAATGTGTGACTTGAACATATTTTCCTTCAAAGATTATTGATTAATCATAATTATCACCAAATTTTATCACAGTCCATGGAACAGTTTCTGAAAAATGGAAATAAACAAAGAATGGCCCTCCGTCAGATATATCTGGCCCCTAAAGCCTCGAAAATTTGCTGACAGAGCTTTAGACCTGGACCAAAACTTTGTATTTAATTTGTCTGTTTCTTTTATTTAAAGTTTGCACTTAGTCTGTCTCTGTCTGTTTTGTTGTAGTTGTTGTAGTGTCGTTCTACTCTTCTCTTGACAACGCTTTTTTTCTGGTAGCGCGTACTCGTTGCCATGGGGAATGCATGCATGCACTATATCTTCAATGGTTGTTTGCTCTTTATTACTTTGTTCTACATCCCCCCCCCCCCCCCAGCTTAATGCACCGAGGAACGCCCAACACACACACACACACACACACACACACACACACACACACACACACACACACACACACACACAGTTTTTTGTCTCTCATTTTCTGTAATCCAAATCTAAGTGAGTACACATGTGTGCGCGTGTATACATGTACGTGTGTATGTGTATGAATGTGTGTGTGTGTGTGTTGTGTTGAGTTCTGTTGCGTTGCGCTTGAGTGTATGTGTGTATGAGTTATGCAGTGTATTTTTCTTGTTTGGGGGGGGGGGGGGGGGGGGTAAGGGCGGCCTTTTTGTTGATGAGTTTTTTTGGTTTTGGTCGCATCAGAGAGAGAGAGAGCGAGAGAGAGAGAGAGAGAGAGAGAGAGAGAGAGAGAGAGAGAGAGAGAGAGAGAGAGTGTGTTTTTCATTCTTTTTTTCTCTGAACATTTCTATTTTTCTTTTGGAGTTAGTTTTATTACTATTGGTTTTGGTAATAATGTAGTTAGATAATATTGATCAAGTTGGTTTTTTTGTCCCTAGATAAATGACGATGAAAAAAAAAGCAACTGCATTGCTTATTCAATGTCTATCTATCTATCTATCTGTCCCGTAGTCTGACGACCGTGGGGGCACCCTCAAAGACTCAGCAACCAGTTCCCTCCATTCTTCTCTCTGTTCTGCCTTTCTCAGGGTTTTGTTGAGTTCTAGGCCTGTCCATTCACTGATGTTATCCTCCCAGCTCTTCCTTGGTCTGCCTCTTCTTCTTCCTCCTTGGACAGTGCCTTGCAAAACTGTCTTTGTAATTCCTTGGGATCTTGTGACATGCCCATACCACTTAAGTTTACGCTTTTTCACGATCGTTAGAAGGTTCTCATAGGGTCCAATGGTTTGCTGGATTCTGTTATGCACGCTTTCGTTGCTTATGTGGTCTTTGTAGGAGATGCCAAGGAGTCTCCGAAAGCATCTCATCTCCACTGCCTGTACTCTTCTCTCCAAATCTGCAGTCAGGGTCCATGATTCACAGGCATACAGAAATATGGATATGACAAGGGAGCGCATTAGTCTGATCTTGGAGATAAGTGAGATATTCTTATCTCTCCAGATGGTGTTTAGTTTTGACAAAGCTGTTATTGTCTGTGCAGTCCTGCATACTACTTCTGGCTTGGATCCCTGGTCGGATACAATGGCTCCCAGGTACTTGAAGCTTTGAACTGTTTCCAGCTTCTGGTCATTAACCCTGATATCAGTGCTAATGCCGTTGGTGTTATTAGTCATCAGTTTGGTCTTCTCTGCACTGATTTCCATGCCGTATGTTTTGGAGGCCTTATCCAAGTGTTCTGTTAGGCTGGCAAGCTCTTTTTCTGATCCTGCTATTCCATCAATGTCATCTGCGAAGCGGAGGTTTGTGATCGTTCTGCCACCAATGCTGACTGATCCTTCATGATGTTCCAGTGCATCAGCCATGATTCTCTCAAGGAAGATGTTGAAAAGGGTAGAGAGTTGAAGAAAAAGAAAAATGAAACAAAAGAAAGAGCAGAACAATATAGGGCAGTCAACAAAAGAATCAGGAAGTCCATGACGGAGGCAAAAGAGAAATGGATCGGTGAACAGTGCCAAGACATTGAAGAGAACATCAAGAAAAGCAATAGCAAGAAAGCATATCAGCTGGTGAAAGACCTGACTAGCACGAAACAGAGAAAAGGTTTAACAATCCAAGACAAAAATGGGAAGTGTCTCACTGACGACCAGGATATTCTGAACAGATGGACAGAATACTGCTCCGACCTGTATAACTATAGAACCGCAGGAGATCCAGAAGTCCTTAATGTACCCGAAAGCAAAGACACAGACAGTCACCCTATCCTCCGAGAAGAAGTGGAAACAGCAGTCAGATCGCTGGAAAAGGGGAAGTCAGCAGGGGCTGACAACATTCCAGCTGAGTTGGTCCAAGCTGGAGGGGAAGCCATGATCAGCGCCCTACTAAGAATCTGCAACAAGATCTGGCAGACAGGAAAATGGCCAACACCATGGACGCAGTCGCTCATCATCACCCTCCCCAAGAAAGGAAATCTACAACAATGCCATAATTACCGCACAATCAGCCTCATATGTCACCCAAGCAAGGTCATGCTGCAGATAATATTGAATAGACTGAAGCCACAAGCAGAGACCATCATTGCTGAGGAACAAGCAGGTTTCAGAGCAGGGCGCAGCACAACAGAACAGATATTCAACCTCAGAATCTATGTGAGCGGTACCTTCAACATCAACAAGACCTATACCACGTATTTATCGATTTTAAGAAGGCATTTGACAGGGTGTGGCATGCAGCTTTGTGGGCAACCATGAACTTGTACAGCATCAATGCAAACCTGATCAGAGTCATCAAACAGCTGTACAGCGAGGCCACCAGTGCAGTGTACTACAACAACAACATTGGAGAATGGTTTCGAACAACAGTTGGAGTAAGGCAGGGCTGTCTACTCTCACCCACCCTTTTCAACATCTTCCTTATTCAATGTACCATCAGGAAATAAAAATTTGACTTTGACTTCACACACACACACACACACTCACTCACTCACTCACTCACTCACTCACTCACTCATACTGTCTACCTCATCACACTTGAGAATCACTGTGAGACTGTAAATATGTATATGTACAAGATAAGATTCCGTGCATGACTGTTTTTCGTTAGACCCCCCCCCCCCTTCCCGAATATAGGCAGCCATTATCCGACTTCAGGAGATTTTTTGTTGTTCGTCTTTCGTACTAGTTGGTTGATACAATAGGTGCTAGATTTTATTGAATGAAGTCAATGGCCACATAACATTTCAAACCGAAACATTTTTCATGTAGGTCTGGAGATACTTTGTTTACAGTATCATTAATTGACATAGCTCTTGGCCTGGGCTAAAGTTTACTGATTAAGTGTGTGTGTGTGTGTGTGTGTGTGTGTGTGGGTGTGCGTGCGTGCGCGCGTGCGTGCGTGTGTGAGTATTGTGTGTGTGTTTTGTGTGTGTGTTCATTGTTAAACAAATTGTGCTTGATAATCTCTAAAGAGGTTTTACCGTTTTTCATGTTTATTCCTTTCATATTATCCATTAAGTTATGCGCAGTTTAGTAAGTAGAAGAAATAATTATCTGTATCACCTTCTTCTTCTTCGTCGTCAAACGCTCACACAAAACAACTGCTATTATCTGTCGAGCGAAAATGCGTTGCGCTGCCGTTAAGCGCCTGACAAGTCAGGCCCAGCACATCCAACTTCAGCAGGGGAGAAAGTTGTCCTTTCAAATCTTTCTGGGAAAAGAGGCAGGAGAATGGACAAAGAGGGCAAAAAATAGACAAGGAGGTGACAAGAAAAGGAACAAGGCAGAAACAAAGACAGGGATAGAAAAGAGGGAATTCCTAGCCCAGAATTTCCAGAATGTGGGGATGCTATTTAAAGAGACAGGTCCCCGGAATCCCCAAGGGGGAATATCACCTAAAAATTTCAGTCTTACTTTGTGATATATGATATCTTATGTCATCTCATAACATCTCTACTATATCTTATATATCATGTGTTATGAAGCCGTTTTAGGTATTGAATCGTCTTCATCATTATTCTCTCTCTGTCTCTCTGTCTGTCTGTGCTGTCTCTCTCTCTCTCTTCTCTCTCTCTCACACACACACACACACACACACACACACACACACACACACACACACACACACACCACACACACACACACACATCACACACACACACGGGTGAGACTATAAACCAAGGTCCTGTGAATGAACGAACGCAGAACATCTTGTGCACACGTTCAAAACTTGTTCCTCCTTTTGGAAGAGTAGGCTGTTGTGTGCCGATGGGAACGGATGACAACATTGACAAAAACCGTATGCACACAGGGACTGGATGTAAATAAGTACACGCATGCTTGTTCCA
>CM054149.1:6013276-6020776 GCA_028751875.1 Rapana venosa
ACGAAGTGCGCTAAAGCATGTTGTGTTTTGCTTCTCATTTTCTCTGTTCTTAAAACATTCATACACATATTTTGACTCTTTGGTTCAAAATGAAGTACACTAAAGCATGTTGCATTTTACTTCTCATTTTCTCTGTTCTTAAAACATTCATGCACATATTTGACTCTTTCGTACAAAATGAAGTACACTAAAGCATTTTGTGTTTTACTTCTCATTTTCTCTGTTCTTAAAACATTCATGCACATATTTGACTCTTTCGTACAAAATGAAGTACACTAAAGCATGTTGTGTTTTACTTCTCATTTTCTCTGTTCTTAAAACATTCATGCACATATTTGACTCTTTCGTACAAAATGAAGTACACTAAAGCATGTTGTGTTTTACTTCTCATTTTCTCTGTTCTTAAAACATTCATGCACATATTTGACTCTTTGGTTCAAAATGAAGAACACTAAAGCATGTTGCATTTTACTTCTCATTTTCTCTGTTCTTAAAACATTCTTACACATAATTGACTGTTTGGTTCAAAATGAAGTGCGCTAAAGCATGTTGCATTTTACTTCTCATTTTCTCTTTTCTTAAAACATTCATACACATAATTGACTCTTTGGCTCAAATTGATGTACACTAAAGCATGTTGCATTTTACTTCTCATTTTCTCTTAAAACATTCATACATATATTTGATATCTGCTTGATCGATATCAACTGTGATTATGTCACTTAATTTATCTGTACAAATGTTACGTTCTTTTATTTTATTTTATTTTTATTTTATACCACTTTAAGTCACGAGATTTCTATGCGTGAAAATCGGGCTGCTCTCCCCGGGGAGAGCGCGTCGCCACAAGAGCAGCGCCACCCTTTTTTTTTTCTTTTGGTCTGCAACTGTATTTGTTTTCCTATCAGAGTGGCTTTTTTCTAAGAATTTTGCCAGGGACAACTCCCTTGTTGCCGTGGGTTCTTTTACGTGCGCTGAAAATTTTGTGTAACACACGGGACCTCGGTTTATCGTCTCATCCGAAAGACTAGCGCCCAGACCACCACTCATGGTCTAATGGATGGGGAAAAATTTCGGGCCCAAACGGGGTACGAACCACGCACACACCCGACCCGGACTTTTCGCATTCTAGACAGGCGCGTTATCTCTAGACCACCGATCCATATCTTTGTCTTTGGTTGTAATTTTTAATAACAAATTCTTTCTGAGTTCATCATATGAGATACATTCATCGAGTAAGTGAAATTCATCTTCTATCTTGTTATAGTATCTACATTTTCTGTCCTCTCTAGATATATTTTGGTGCCTCCTTTTCTCTATCATTAAATTGTGACAGCTTGTGCGAAATTTACAATATGTCTTCTTATGAGTTTTGTTTTCATAGTTTATTAAGTATGGTTCCAGTCTGTATTCTTTGGTAGCAAAATCGTAATATTTTAGTTTTGCAAACTCTTTCTTCTGGTAGATCCAAAATGGTTTATACATGTCCTCAAGCTTTCTTTGAACAGCATAACTCAACCGATGAACATCAAAAGTACTTTGAATCCAATTGTGTAAAGAATATTTTTTACTGTGTTCATTGGTTTTGCTGGTTTTTTTGAAGTGGTGGTGTTGTCGGGATATAGTAGGTGAGTGGGTGGGTGGATGTGTGGGTGGTGGTGTGTGTAGTATGTGTGTTTGTGGAGAGAGAGAGAGAGAGAGAGAGAGAGAGAGAGAGAGAGAGAGAGAGAGAGAGAGAGAGAGAGAGAATGTGGGGGTGGTGGGTAGGGGTGTGGTGGTGGTGGTGTGGTGTGGTGTGTGTGGTGTGGTGTTGTGTGTGTGTGTGGTGTGTGTGGTGGTGGTGGTGGTGGTGGTGGTGGTGGTGGTGGTGGTGGTGGTGGTGGTGGTGGTGGTGGTGTGTGTGTGTGTGTGTGTGTGTGTGTGTGTGTGTGCCAAATCAAGTCACATTTCAAGTCAAATTTTTATTTCCAGATGGTATATGCGTCAGTCAAAGTGTGTGTGTGTGTGTAAATTTGAATTTGTCAAAACTGTTGGTTAAATGTGTAAGAACAGGTTGAATGCAAGCGCTTTGATTAACTTTTGCCAAGATATAGCGCTATATAAATTCCGTTTATCATTATTTGTGTGCATGCTGTCCCGAGTTCGAATCTCGTTCAAGAGGATTTTTCCTCTAGAGTTAGCATCAGTGCCGACTCCCCCCCCCCCCCACCCCCCTCCTAAAAAGTCCTTCGGATAAGACTGTAAACCAAGGTCCCGTATGCAAACGTGCGCAGAACATCTATGTCAAAACCTGTTCCGTTTTTCGGAGGAGTAGGCCATTGTGTGCCGGTGGGAAGGGATGACAAAAATTTACAAAACTGCGTACACACGGGAACTAGATGTAAAACAAAAAGCACACGAGCGCTTATTCCATTATCCCCGAAATAAAAGAATAAATAAATAAATAGATAAATAAATATACACACACCTCTCTCGTACACAACACAACACACGAACACACACTCTCCCCCCCCCCCCCCCACACACACACACACTCACCCCCCCCCCCACTCTCATCCCCACCCTCCACACTCACACCCCCCCCACACCACACACACTCCCCCCCCCCCCCCCCACTCTCATCCCCCCCCCACACACACTCTCCCCACACACACACACTCTCCCCCCCCCCCCCCCCACTCACTCACCCCCCTCCCCACACACTCTGACCCCCCTCCCCACACATTCACTCCCCCCCCACTCTCTCACCCCCCCCCCCCCCACCTCACTCACTCCCCACACACACACACTCACCCCCCCCCACACTCCCCCCCCCTCCCCCCACACTCACTTACAACCCTCCCCCCCCCCACCCACCCACACACTCCCCCCCCCCCCCCCCCCACCACTCACTCCCCCCCCAACACTCCCCCTCCAACACACACTCACTTCCCCCCCCACCCCCCACACCCCCCCCCCCCCCCCCCCCCCCCATCCCCACACTCCCCCCCACACCCCTCCCTACCCCCCTCACCCTCCCCCCACCCTCCCTCCCTCCCCCACCCACCCCCCACACACCCCCCCCCCCCTGTTCAACTCGCCCCAGCACTACCCTGAGCACAGGCCGACAGCGCAGCACTGGGCAGTACTGGGCGTCAGCACGTCAGGCGTCAGGGGACGGCGCAGGCGGGACTGAAGGGCAGGCGACTGCCTGAAGCTCGTCCCGAAGCACCTGGGGCGGGTCCGGGGTGGTGGCCACCGACAGACGGTACAGCTTCTGTAAGGGGGTGGGGTGGGGTGGGGGGTGTGTGGGGGTTGTGGGGGGTGTGGGGTGGGGGTGGGGTGTGGGGGGTGTGTGGGGGGAGGGGTGGGGTGGGCAAGACAGACATGGTCAGTATGATTTGTGGCTTTACAAGATTCAGTGCTATATAAATTCCATACAGTATTATTATTATGGTAGTGGTGGTGGTTGGTGGTGGTTGGTTTGGTTGATGGTGGTTGGTGGTTGTGGTGGGTGGTTGGTGGTGGTTGGTGGGTGGTGGTGGTGGTTGGTGGGTGGTGGTGGTGGTTGGTGGTGGTTGGTGGTGGTTGGTGGTGGTGGTGGTTGGTGGTGGTGGTGGTAGTAGTGGTAGTGGAAGTAGTAGTAGTAGTAGTAGTAGTAGTAGTAGTGGTGGTAGTGGTGGTGGTGGTGGTAGAAGTGGTAGTAGTAGTAGTAGTAGTGGTGGTGTGGTGGTGGTGGTGGAAGAAGTGGTAGAAGTAGAAGTAGTAGTGGTGGTTGTTGTAGTAGTAGTAGTAGTAGTAGTAGTGGTGGTGGTAGTAGTAGTAGTAGTAGTGGTAGTGGAAGTAGTAGTAGTAGTAGTAGTAGTGGTGGTGGTGGTGGTGGTGGGGGTGGTAGTAGTAGTAGAAGTGGTAGTAGTAGTAGTGGTAGTTGTTGTAGTAGTAGTAGTAGTGGGTGGTGGTGGTAGTGGTGGTGGTGGTAGTGGTGGTGGGGGGTAGTGGTGGTGGTGTAGTAGTTGTAATAGTAGCGGTAGTGGAAGTAGTAGTAGTAGTGGTAGTGGTAGTAGTTGGTAGTAGTAAATAGTAGTAGTAGTAGTGGTAGTGGTGGTAGTAGTAGAAGTAGTAGTGGTAGTGGTAGTAGTAGTAGTAGCAGCAGCAGTAGAAGAAGTAGTGGTAGTAGTAGTAGTAATAGTAGTAGTAGTAGTAGCAGTAGATAGAATAGTAGTAGTAGAGGTAGTAGTAGTAGAAGTAGTAGCAGTACAAGTAGTAGTAGTAGTCGTAGAAGTAGTAGTAGTAGAAGTAGCAGTAGTAGTAGTAGCAGCAGTAGTAGTTGTAGTATAGTAGTAGTAGTAGTAGCAGTAGTAGTAGTAGTAAAGTAGTAGCAGTAGTAGCAGTAGTAGTAGTAGCAGTAGTAGCAGTAGCAGCAGTAGTAGTAGCAGTAGAAGTAGTAGTAGTAGCAGTAGAAGTAGTAGTAGTAGCAGTAGTAGTGGCAGTAGTAGCAGTATAGTAGCAGTAGTAGTAAGTAGTAGTAGTAGTAGTAGTAGAAGTAGTAGTAGTAGTAGTAGCAGTAGTAGTATAAGCAGTACTAGTAGTAGTAGTAGTAGTAGTAGTAGCAGCAGCAGTAGAAGTAGTAGTAGTAGTAGTAGTAGTAGTAGTAGTAATGTAAAAGTAAAGGTGTTCCATAACCTATGTGGTCATAGGGGAGCAAGGCGTCAGAGACTTCAGCTTCTCTAGGGGCCAGCATATTGAGGGCGGCGCCCATCTCCTCTCCCTCGCTGCTTTACCTTCCCTGACCCTAAAGAGGGCAGGTACCCACTTACAGCTGGGTGAACTTGGGGAACTGTACTGAAGCCAAGGCGCGCAAACGGTCACCCATCCACGTGGTAACCACGCTCGATGCTGCTTAACCTTAGCTGGGGGAAAGCGAGTGCTCTGACTACTGAGCTATCCCGTCCCCTAACGTATGGGATTTATATAGCGCTGAATCTTGTAAAGCAACAAATTAAAGCAAGCGCGCGCACGCACGCACGCACGCAAGCACGCACGCACACACACACACACACACAGCACGCTTATGCAGGGTGATGGTGGCTGTTGAAGAGTATGGATAGATTATGAGGGGATGGATCTTAGGAAATAAAAGTGTCTTGAGGCTGGATTTGAAAGAGTCAAATGTAGGCTTTTGGCGAAGGGATAGATGGAGGTCATTCCAAGTTGCTGGACCACAAAATAATAGAGAAAAAGCGACGGCCGACAGTGGTTTGTTTCAATTTTGATGTTCGAAAGCATAGAGTATCCGCAGCTGAACGAAGGGAACGGGATGGAGTGTACAGGTGAAGACAGTTGCAGAGATAAGAGGGTGCAGATTTGTGGAGATATTTGAAGCAGAGGGTACTAATCTTATAATTCACTCTTTGTGAGATAGGGAGCCAATGAAGAGATCACAAGAGTGGGGTGAAGTGTTCTGATTTTTTCTTTCTTTGCAAAACTGTAAGGCACAGAAACACAAGAGGTGCAAAAAAGCACTACAAAACTGACAGGCACAGGCATTGGTGCAGAAGCACTACAAAAGCAGAAGCACTACAAAACTGCTAGGCATAGGTGCAGATGCACTACAAACTGATTGTATGTTAGTCCGTCGTTTTCGACGATGACCTCCAAAACAGCAGAGGAGGCAGCTGCTGTTTCGGAAACTGGGCAGAAATTTGATTATAGTGGAGATGCCTTGCCCACAGTACATCCCCACTCTCTCGGCCAAGTGGGCATAAGGACAGTCAGCGTTGGAGATGTTCTCCAAAGGCCAACTAGCCCCCAGGGCTGCAGCACATAAGGACTGTGCAAGTCAAGCCTCCTAGTCAGAGAGTCATAGTCGATCACTAAAGACTAAGCTGTAAAGTGGAATTCCATGAGTGGAAAAGCCACTGGTCATACAGCCTCTCACTTTGCTGTTGCCCCCAGCGTCAATGGTTTAATCAAGAACTGTGATAAACCTCAGTACAAACTGATAGAGACAGATACACAGACAGAGGCACTACAAAACTGATAGACACAGACACACAGACAGAGGCACTACAAAACTGATATACATAGATACACACACAGACAGAGGCACTACAAAACTGATAGACACAGATAGACACACAGACACAGGCACTACAAAACTGATAGACACACACACAGACAGAGGCACTACAAAACTGATAGACACAGATACACACACAGACACTACAAAACTGATAGACACAGACAGAGGCACTACAAAACTGATAGACACAGATACACACACAGACAGAGGCACTACAAAACTGATAGACACAGATAGACACACAGACAAGGGCACTACAAAACTGATAGACACAGATAGAGACACAGACACAGGCACTACAAAACTGATAGACACAGATAGACACACAGACACAGGCACTACAAAACTGATAGACACAGATACACACACAGACACAGGCACTACAAAACTGATAGACACAGATACACACACAGACAGAGGCACTACAAAACTGATAGACACAGATACACACACAGACAGAGGCACTACAAAACTGATAGACACAGATACACACACAGACAGAGGCACTACAAAACTGATAGACACACACACAGACAGAGGCACTACAAAACTGATAGACACAGATAGACACACAGACACAGGCACTACAAAACTGATAGACACAGATAGACACACAGACACAGGCACTACAAAACTGATAGACACAGACAGAGACAGAGGCACTACAAAACTGATAGACACAGACATACAGACAGAGGTGCTACGAGAGAGAGAGAGAGAGAGAGAGAGAGAGAGAGAGAGAGAGAGAGAGAGAGAGAGAGAGAGAGAGAGAGAGAGAGAGAAATGACAATATTTTATTGTGTTCAGCTTTTTAAGCCTATTCACAAGGGGACAGTGGGAAGGGGATTGGGCACAAAACACACATATCAGAAATCAAAATGTATAATTTCTACAACCCTAATAATAATAATAATAATAATAGTGCATGGAATTCATATAGCGCTATATCTTGCAAAAAACCAAATCAAAGCGCTTTCATTCATCCAACTCAGTCACATGCAGCCAGTTACAATAGTTTTTACAAATTCAAATGAATACACACACACACACGCACGCACGCACGCACGCACACACTCACGCACACACACACACACACACACACACACACACACACACACACACACACACACACACACACACACACACACACACACACACACAAAGGTTGCACACTCTGGCAGGGTGATGGAGGTTTTGGCTGTTGAGGGCAGGGACAACAATGAGATTAAACAAGAAGGGAGAATTTTAGGTTTGAAATAAATGTCTTGAGGTCGGATTTAAAAGCGCCATAAGTAGACTTTTGACGAAGGGAGAGAGGGAGGTCATTCCAGATCGATGGACCAGAAACAGAAAGGGCGACAGCCAACGGTGGACTGGTTGAATCTAGTAACTCTTTAAGCACAAGGTATCTGCAGCAGAGCAAATGATCAGCATCGTAT
>CM054149.1:6038276-6043911 GCA_028751875.1 Rapana venosa
AGTTCTGTGTGTGTCTCTCTCTGTCTCTCCCTCTCTTTGTCTCTATCTCTGTCTGTCTGTCTCTATCTCTGTCTGTCCCTCTGTCTCTATCTCTGTCTGTCGTCTCTCTCTCTCTCTCTCTCTCTCTCTCTCTCTCTCTCTCTCTCTCTCTCTCTCTATCTCTGTCTGTCTGTCTGTCCTATCTCTCTCTCTCTCTCTCTCTCTCTCCCCTCTCTCTGTCTCTATCTCTGTCTCCCTCTGTCTCTCTCGCTGTCTCTCTGTGTGTCTATCTCTGTCTGTCTCTCTATCTCTGTCTGTCTCTCTGTGTCTCTCTCTCTGTCTCTCTCTCTCTCTCTCTCTCTCTCTCTCTCTCTCTCTCAAAACACACCACTGTAATTACCTCACGCCTAATGTATAGGGGACAGACAGCCAGTCTGGCAGGCCGGACAGAGTACAATCAGCTCTGAGCACAACGCAATTGTTTAGAATCAAAAGACAAACCCTCCCTCCCTGCCCCAACATCCCCCCCTCCCCCTTTCCCGCAAGAAAAAAAGGAAAAAGAAAATCAGACTTAAAAGAAGACTGGCTCCAAACTGTTGACAGCTTAGTTCTCAAGCAACGTCGTAACAATCATTAACACTGATTCTTTATTCTTTTAGTTCGAGGATTGATTGATTGATTGATTGATTGATTTATTCTTTTATATCGAGGATAATGGAGTAAGCACTCATGTGCTTTTATTTTTTTACATCCATTCCTCGTGTGTATGCAGTTTTTGTCAATCTTCTCATCCGTTCCCACCGGCACACAATAGCCTGCTCTTCCGAAAAGCGGAACAACGTGCGCGCAAGATGTTCTGCGTGTGTTCGCACACGGGACCTCGGTTTATAGTCTCATCCGAAGGACTTTTCAGGGGAAGTGGAGTCTGCACTGATGTTAACTCCAGAGGAAAAAATTCCTCTTGAACGGGATTCGAACCCGGGTCAGCAGATCACGAGCGTAATGCGCATCACTCTAACCACCAGGCTGTCATGTGCCCTGTGGGCAAAAGCAGGGAGGGGAAGGGGGGAGAGAGGGGTGGTAAGTGGTCGTCTGGAGTGAGTTTGGTACCTGGTATGCTGCTATTACACTACAGCCATCAGTTTAGTGCTGAAAGGATAGCTCAGAGAGAGAGAGAGAGAAGAGAGAGAGAGAGAGAGAGAGGAGAGAGAGAGAGAGAGAGAGAGAGAGAGAGAGTTATTTTATTCATTTTTTTTATATCGAGGATAATGGAATAAGCACTTATCTGCTTTTTTACTGGATGTAAAAATGTCCCCGTGAGCATGTGGTTTTGTAAATTTTGTCATCTGTTCCCAACGGCACACAAATGGCCTACTCTTTCGAAAAGCGGAACAGGATTTAATGTGTGCGCAAGATGTGTGTGTGTGTGTGTGTGTGTGTGTGTGTGTGTGTGTGTGTGTGTGTGTTTCACAAGTGTAGATTGTGTCTTTTTAGAATAAAAATCGATATACTTGAAAAATGTCTTGAGTCTTGAATACTGTTTGCTTATCATTTTGCGACGAACTCTTGCTTTTCAGTGCCTTTTAGTATTGATGATATTCTGGGTGTATTGCTGTTAGGTTTATTTCTCCTGTTCAATTTGTTTGTAATCCTCCATACCCCAAAAGAGGCGAAAGGAATTAGATCTTGAATCTTGTGTGTGTGTGTGTGTGTGTGTGTGTGTGTGTGTGTGTGTGAGTGTGTGTGAGAGAGAGAGAGAGAGATGAGAGAGAGAGATGAGAGAGAGAGAGAGAGAGGAATGACAAAAGTCATAGAATGAGAGAGAGACCCTAGAGAGAGGAGAGAAGGAGATAGATTGAGATTAAGAGAGGAGATAGATGAGAGAGAATGAATTATTTTATTTTTCAGGTGCGACAGATAATTCTACTTTTATTTTCATCGCCTTGCCTGGTTAGGGACTACAAGAAAAGAACAAAGGCAAACAAATACCCAACTAGAAAACAACAAAAATAGTTCAACCATGATTTAAAGAAGAGATAAATGGTAATCCAAACTGACACATCAGCAAAATAGAAAAAAACAAAACAAATACCCCAATAGAACAAACAACAAACAACAAATAAGTCACCTTATGTTTTAAAGAAGAGATACATGTTACACCCACAATTTGACACTAATCACAAAAACAGAACAAAAACCAAACAAATACAGCAACTAAACAACAACAACAAAAGGTCAACCTATGATTTAAAGATAAGAGATAAATGTGTATTCAACAAACAGATAATCCACAATTGACACTATCAGGAAAACAGAACAAAAACCAAACAAATACCCCAACTATAACAACACAACAAAAGGTCAACCTATGATTTTTAAAGAAAAGAGATAAAATTGATGTGTATTCAACAAACACGCAATCTACAACTGACCTGAACGTTAATGTCAAAACAGATACAGAAATTATAATTATTTTAAAGAGAGAGAGAGAGAAGAAGAGAAGAGAGAGAAGGAGAGGGGAGAAGAGAGAAACATACTAATACATACAGACAGACAGACAGACAGAGACAGAGAGACAGAGAGAATCGAACGAAGAAAGTGAATGTTTTAAGCCTTAATCCTGGAGTCTTAAAGTCACTAGTTAAGGTTTCGACGACGTCTGGTGGATTAAATGACTGAATGGTGGGGATTGGTATAATCTTCCAGGTCACCTTATTCTGTACAGACACTCGCCAGTGCATTAATTAATCCTTTCCGCACAAGAGTGCTGACAATCAACAGTGCATGAGGATTGTCTTGGGGACGGGATAGCTCAGTGGTCAGAGCACTCACTCGCTTTCCCCCAGCCAAGTTAAGCAGCATCGAGCGTGGTTACCAACTAGATGGGTGACCACCATTTGTGCGCCTTGGCTTCCCCCACTTCACCCAGCTGTAAATGGGTACCTGCCCTCTTTTAGGGTCAGGGAAGGTAAAGCAGCGAGGGAGAGGAGATGGGCGCCGCCCTCAATATGCTGGCCCCTAGAGAAGCTGAGGTCTCTGATGCCTTGCTCCCCTACGACCAACATAGATTATGGGACACCTTTACCTTTACTCTACAAAATGTACAGCTTTGTATCAATCACTGACTCACATACAGGGAGAACGGGAGTGTGGTGGTGGGGGTGGGGGGGGGGGGGGGGCAGGGAAAAGGGGGGGGGGGGGAGGAGGAACAATTTTCAGTGACCCAATGAAGAAAAGGACTGGTCAAGTATCAAGCGTGTGCCGATTTAATTAAGTCCTCCTTACCCATCGCCTGTAAACGGTCATTCGTGTTCTGGCACCTCACAGTGGTGTTGTTTTCTGTCTGTCACTCCAAAGACAGGATTAACACTGGTAGTGGTAGGTTAGGTACTGTGCTTAGTATACCACTCGCTCGGATTAACGGGATAATCCCACTTTTGTCTCGGGGTGCCTCGGGGGGAGGAGTAAGTAGTACTGTGTGTTGCTGGCGGACAAGGCTCCTTCAAGTTTCCCACAGAAAGTGTGGGTGGGTTTCTGTTTGTTGTTGGTCTGTTGTGTGTGGAAAGCCAGGTTGTGTGTGTGTGTGTGTGTGTGTGTGGGTGGGGGGGGGGGGGGGGGTAGGTATAAGTGTGTGTGGGTGTGAGTGTGTGAGGGGGTGGGTGAGTGTGTGTGTGAGGGGTGGGGTAGGTAAGTGTGAGTGTGTGTGTGTGTGTGAGGGGGGTGGGTGAGGGGTAGAGGTGTGTGTGTGTGTGTGTGTGTGAGAGGGTGGGTGAGTGTGTGTGTGTGTGTGTGGGGGTGGGTAGTAGTGTGTGTGTGTGTGGGTGGGGTGGGGTAGGTAAGTGTGAGGTGTGTGGTGTGTGAGGGGGTGGGTGAGGGGGGTAGATAATGTGTGTGTGTGTGTGTGTGTGTGTGAGTGTGTGAGTGTGTGTGTGAGTGGTGGTGTGAGTAGGTAAGTGTGTGTTGTGAGGTGTGGTGTGTGGTGTGAGGGTGTGTGTGTGTGTGTGAGGGGGGTGGGTGGTGTTGTGTGTGAGGGGGGTGGGTGAGTAGTGTGAGGGGGGGGTGTAGGTAAGTGTGTGTGTGTAAGAGAGAGTGTGTGTGTGAGGGGAGTGATGAATGTGTGTGTGTGTGTGTGTGTGTGTGAGTAAGTGTGTGTGTGTGTGTGAGTGTGTGTGTGAGGGGGGTGAGTGTGTGTGTGTGTGTGTGTGTGGTGTTGTTGTTATAGTAAGTGTGTTGTGTGGTGTAAGTAAACTTGTGTGTGGAATGGTGTGAGTGTGTGTGTGTGTAAGTGTGTGTGTTTTAATTGATTATTTTATTTTATTTATTCTTTTATATCGAGGATAATGGAAGTAAGTAAGTGTGTGTGTGTGAATGTGTGTGAGTGAGTGTGTATGTAAGTAAGTGTGTGAGTGTGTGTGTGTGTGGGGGGGAGAGTGATGTGTGTGTATGTGTGGAGTGTGTGTGAGACACAGAGAGAGAGAGAGAGAGAGAGAGAGAGAGAGAGAGAGAGAGAGAGAGAGAGAGAGAGAGGAGAGAGAGAGAGAGAGTGCGCGCACATGTGTGTTCTTTTATTTCAAGGTTAATGGAATAAGCACTGTTGTGGTTGTGTGTGTGTGTGTGTGTGGTGTGTGTGTGTGTGTGTGTGTGTGTGTGTGCGTGCGTGTGCGTGCACATGCCCTTACATGAACAGACACAGCTCGATCTCTAACATAAATACACACACACACGGGGACTGGATGTAAAAAAAAGCACATGAGTGCTTATTCCATTATCCTCGAAATCAAAGAATTTAAAAAAAACCAAAAACAGAACACACACATATTTACGCACGCACACACACACACACATATCAAGTACGCACACTCATAAACGGGTGCTCCTGCGTGTGCGCGCACGCACACGCACACATTCACAGAGAGAGAGAGAGAGAGAGAGAGAGAGAGAGAGAGAGAGAGAGAGAGAGAGAGAGTGGAGGGAGAGAGAGAGAGAGACAGACAGACAGACAGACAGACAGACAGACAGAGGTGTTGACAATAGAGACACACTCACACACATATACACTGCACCCCCCCCCCCCCCCCCCCCTACCTACCTGATACAGCGGTTTCCTCCCCTGGCTTGCCATGAGGTCAACAGTGTCCCTCCCACGACCTGGGATTGTCAGACGTTGCAGGTCAGCCTAGAGCGAACACACACACACACACACACACACATGCATCACACACAACAGACATGCACGCACGCACACACGCACGCACACACGCACGCAAGTGCGTGCGCGCGCGCACACACACACACACGCGCACACACACACGTACACACACACACACACACACACACACACACACACACACACACACACACACACACACAGTATCACTAAAAGTGAACAGACGTAAAATTGAAGTCAACAACAACAACAACAACAACACACACACACAAAAGGACATAAGTGCTTATTCCATTATACTCGATATAAAAGAATAAAACAAAATAAAATAAAATAAAAATTAAACACACACACGCGCACGCACGCACACACACACACACACACACACACACACACACACCACACACACACACACACACACACACACACACACACACACACACCACGCACGCACGCGTACACGCACGCACATACACACACAGCACAGCA
>CM054149.1:6049411-6051911 GCA_028751875.1 Rapana venosa
TCTGATATGTGTGTTTTGTGCCCAATCCCTTCCCACTGTCCCTTGTGAATAGGCTTAAAAAGCTGAACACAATAAATATTGTCATTCTCTCTCTCTCTCTCTCTCTCTCTCTCTCTCTCTCTCTCTCTCTCTCTCTCTCTCTCTCTCTCTCTCTCTCTCTCTCGTAGCACTCTGTCTGTATGTCTGTGTCTATCAGTTTTGTAGTGCCTCTGTCTCTGTCTGTGTCTATCAGTTTTGTAGTGCCTGTGTCTGTGTGTCTATCTGTGTCTATCAGTTTTGTAGTGCCTCTGTCTGTGTGTGTATCTGTGTCTATCAGTTTTGTAGTGCCTCTGTCGGTGTCTATCAGTTTTGTAGTGCCTGTGTCTGTGTGTCTATCTGTGTCTATCAGTTTTGTAGTGCCTGTGTCTGTGTGTCTATCTGTGTCTATCAGTTTTGTTAGTGCCTCTGTCTGTGTGTCTATCTGTGTCTATCAGTTTTGTAGTACTGTGTCTGTGTGTCTATCTGTGTCTATCAGTTTTGTAGTGCCTCTGTCTCTGTCTGTGTCTATCAGTTTTGTAGTGCCTCTGTCTCTGTCTGTGTCTATCAGTTTTGTAGTGCCTGTGTCTGTGTGTCTATCTGTGTCTATCAGTTTTGTAGTGCCTCTGTCTGTGTGTGTATCTATGTATATCAGTTTTGTAGTGCCTCTGTCTGTGTGTCTATCTGTGTCTATCAGTTTTGTAGTGCCTCTGTCTCTGTCTGTGTCTATCAGTTTTGTAGTGCCTGTGTCTGTGTGTCTATCTGTGTCTATCAGTTTTGTAGTGCCTCTGTCTGTGTGTGTATCTATGTATATCAGTTTTGTAGTGCCTCTGTCTGTGTGTCTATCTGTGTCTATCAGTTTTGTAGTGCTCTGTCTCTGTCTGTGTCTATCAGTTTTGTAGTGCCTGTGTCTGTGTGTCTATCTGTGTCTATCAGTTTTGTAGTGCCTCTGTCTCTGTCTGTGTCTATCAGTTTTGTAGTGCCTGTGTCTGTGTGTCTATCTGTGTGTCTATCAGTTTTGTAGTGCCTCTGTCTGTGTGTGTATCTGTGTCTATCAGTTTTGTAGTGCCTGTGTCTGTGTGTCTATCTGTGTCTATCAGTTTTGTAGTGCCTCTGTCTCTGTCTGTGTCTATCAGTTTTGTAGTGCCTCTGTCTCTGTCTGTGTCTATCAGTTTTGTAGTGCCTGTGTCTGTGTGTCTATCTGTGTCTATCAGTTTTGTAGTGCCTGTGTCTGTGTGTCTGTGTCTATCAGTTTTGTAGTGCCTGTGTCTGTGTGTCTATCTGTGTCTATCAGTTTTGTAGTGCCTCTGTCTCTGTCTGTGTCTATCAGTTTTGTAGTGCCTCTGTCTCTGTCTGTGTCTTTTCAGTTTTGTAGTGCCTGTGTCTGTGTGTCTATCTGGTGTCTATCAGTTTTGTAGTGCCTGTGTCTGTGTGTCTGTGTCTATCAGTTTTGTAGTGCCTGTGTCTGTGTGTCTATCTGTGTCTATCAGTTTTGTAGTACCTGTGTCTGTGTGTCTATCTGGGGTCTATCAGTTTTGTAGTGCCTCTGTCTGTGTGTGTATCTGTGTCTATCAGTTTTGTAGTGCCTCTGTCTGTGTCTATCAGTTTTGTAGTGTCTGTGTGTGTATCTGTGTCTATCAGTTTTGTAGTGCCTCTGTCTGTGTGTGTGTCTGTGTCTATCAGTTTTGTAGTGCCTGTGTCTGTGTGTCTATCTGTGTCTATCAGTTTTGTAGTGCCCCTGTCTGTGTGTGTATCTATGTATATCAGTTTTGTAGTGCCTCTGTCTGTGTGTCTGTGTCTATCAGTTTTGTAGTGCCTCTGTCTGTGTATCTGTCTCTATCAGTTTGTACTGAGGTTTATCACAGTTCTTGATTAAACCATTGACGCTGGGGGCAACAGCAAAGTGAGAGGCTGTATGACCAGTGGCTTTTCCACTCATGGAATTCCACTTTACAGCTTAGTCTTTAGTGATGACTATGACTCTCTGACTAGGAGGCTTGACTTGCACAGTCCTTAGTGCTGCAGCCTGGGGGCTAGTTGGCCTTTGGAGAACATCTCCAACGCTGACTGTCCTTATGCCCACTTGGCCGAGAGAGTGGGGGATGTACTGTGGGCAAGGCATCTCCACTATAATCAAATTTCTGCCCAGTTTCCGAAAAGCAGCTGCCTCCTCTGCTGTTTTGGAGGTCATCGTCGAAAACGACGGACTAACATACAATCAGTTTGTAGTGCATCTGCACCTATGCCTAGCAGTTTTGTAGTGCTTCTGCTTTTGTAGTGCTTCTGCACCAATGCCTGTGCCTGTCAGTTTTGTAGTGCTTTTTTGCACCTCTTGTGTTTCTGTGCCTTACGTTTTGCAAAGAAAGAAAAAATCAGAACACTTCACCCCACTCTTGTGATCTCTTCATTGGCTCCCTATTCACAAAGAGTGAATTATAAGATTAGTACCCTCTGCTTCAAATATCTCCACAAATCTGCACCCTCT
>CM054149.1:6060303-6062803 GCA_028751875.1 Rapana venosa
AAGGGAGAGAGGAGGAGAGGGAAGGAGGGAGGGCGGAGGGAGAGAGAGAGAGAGAGGGAGATAGGAAAAGGAGAAAGCGAGAGAGAGAGAGAGAGAGAGAGAGAGAGAGAGAGAGAGAGAGAGAGAGAGAGAGAGAGAGAGAGAGAGAGAGGAAAAGCGAGAGAGAGAGAGAGAGAGGAAAAGGAGAAGCGAGAGAGAGAGGAGAACGGAGAGAGAGAGAGAGGGGAGGGGGAGAGGAAAAGGAGAAGAGAGAGAGAGAGAGGGTAGGGGAAGGAGAAGAGAGAGGGAGCGAAAGAGAGAGAGAGAGGGAGAGAAAGAGGGAGACAGAGACACAGAGAGAGAGAGACAGACAGAGACACAGAGGGAGAGACAGACAAACATATAGACAGACAGACAGACATGGACAGAGGAGATCAAAGCCGTATTAGTTTGTCAGAGGAAAGGAGCTTGGCACTGTTGGTGGGCTAAGACTGTGGAGAGAGAGAGAGAAAAGAGAGAGAGAGAGAGAGAGAGAGAGAGAGAGAGAGAGAGAGAGAGTGTGTGTGTGAGAGAGTGAGAGAGAGAGAGCGAGAGAAAGAGAGCGAGAGAGAGAGTGTGTGTGAGAGGGAGGGGGGGGGGGGGACGGGATAGCCTGGTGGATAGTGATGCGCACTGCGCTCGTGATCTGCTGACCTGGGTTCGAATCTCGTTCAAGAGGATTTTTTTCTCTGGAGATAACATCAATATCGACTCCACTCCCCCCAAAAGTCCTTCGGATGAGACTATAAAGGGATGTCCCGTGTGCGAACACACGTAGAACATCTTGCGCACACGTTAAAATCCGTTCCGCGTTTCGTAAGAGTAGGCCACTGTGTGCCAATGGGAACGGATGACAAAACGTACACACTGGAACTGGATATAAAAGCAACTGAGTGGTTATTCAATTATCTTCGAAATAAAAGAAATAGATTTTTAAAAAATTTACACAGACACACACTCACACAACACACACAGACACAGACAGACAGACAGACAGACAGACACAAAACACACACACACACACACACTGACACAGGCGTGTGAAAGCAGATACGTCAGAGATAAATGGAGAAAAGGTAAGAAGGAAACAACTAGCACAAAGTCATCTTATAGACAAAGACGAATATAGAAGATTAACTAACCTAGAATTCCCTTGGGGACGGGATAGCTCAGTGGTCAGAGCACTCACTTTCCCCCAGCTAAGGTTAAGCAGCATCGAGCGTGGTTACCAGTTGGATGGGTGACAGTTTGCGCGCCTTGGCTTCAGTACAGCCCCCAGTTCACCCAGCTGTAAATGGGTACCTGCCCTCTTTAGGCTCAGGGAAGGTAAAGCAGCGAGGGAGAGGAGATATAGATGGACGCCGCCCTCAATATGCTGGCCCCTTGAGAAGCTGAGGTCTCTGACGCCTTGCTCCCCTACGACCACGTAGGTTATGGGGCATCTTTACCTTTTTTTTTTCTTTTTGCTGCCTCATCTTCTGTGACGGCCCCTGTCCTGCTGTTCCCACGCCGCTCATTCCAATCTCCTCGCCACAGCCATACCCAGATTTGTTATGTCTCATCCTCAGGGTCGGAGGTCCACAGGGAGCCCATCACTATCAGGCCGCCATGGGGCCACCAGCCAGAGGGGCCCTGCACTGCTGCTGGGTCACTTTGGTGGTGTTCAGTGGTGCCTGTTCTGAGCTAACTTACGCAGGACACTACCACCTACTAAGCCCCCTACTAACGACAGTATTAGCTCAGTTGCGGAGCTAGACTGAGTGAGTTGCCTACCCGAGGTGGCAACCACCACAACGTCCCTCCAACGACCGTCCCCCCGCGAACCCCCAACCCCAAAGGCTTTGACACAAACTCACCACAGGCACAGAAGTGTACGGGGAAACCGAATCTGAGGTCACCATGAGACCAGAGCAACTAGGACCACCGAATGAGAGGCAATTTGTTTTTTTATATTGCATGATGATCAATGACAATGAGGATGACGTAATGATGCAGCTGTGGAAGTGTATATGCTTTGAAACTACTTGACAGGGTTGTACTCTACGCTTACTACCTTTACCTTTACAGTTCTCTTAGCTTCAGTTCACCTACCTCGCCCCAAGCCATCCACTGTACTTTGCTAAGTACTGCACACAACAGCACGCCTCAGTGCGCTATTGTACGTAGCCTTGGGGTTTATTTTGCCTTTCTGCAAGCATGAGTTATGCGACCTTATACCTGCATATTCGACCATCTGCTGTGCACGCACACACGCGCGCGCACACGCCACGCACGCACGCGCGCACGCACGCGCACGCACGCACGCACGCACGCACATACAACCCACTGACAGGGTTGAGTAACTTGCTGGTCTGGGTATTTCACGACTGTTAATTTCGCTGGATGTCGCAAAGGCTTTTCACACACACACACACACACACGCACGCACGCACACACACAACACACACACACACACACACGCACGCACGCACGCACGCACGCA
>CM054149.1:6087803-6097803 GCA_028751875.1 Rapana venosa
CTCACAGCTGATAAAAACTATCGCTCTGAAAAAAACAAGAACATTCGATCTTCACTCTACAACCGACTAGCAAAACCTTAATAGCTAGAGTCACAGGTAACTGAACGATTTTTCTCATCAGTGAGAGCACACACTTCCAAACCGGTAGACCTACATTGTCTGCCAAACATAAACAGACTGGCCTTAGCCTATCATTTTGACGTCTGCTGTCTCACCCATTTCCGCGACAGTTATCGGACTTTGTAGGTTTAACTGTTCATTTTTGTTTGGAAAAATACGCGACGTTGAACATTTCACTGACTATACAAGACATCGAACACAGCTTGATCGAGCGATAGAATGAAAGAATATGTATATAGGTAAGCGCACAAGTCGGAAGGCAAACAGGATTCGGTCGAGCGAAGCTGAACAAGCTGGAACCAATCAAGCAGAACTGTGTACCGCCTTATGGTTTCTGTGTCATACTTCAGACAGATCGTGAAATGGTTTTTCTTCTTTTCTTTTTTTTTTAAACCTGATCCCCGAAGGCCACGGTCAAGGAAGCGAGACTTTCGCTGAGGCACTTCAGGGCTGGGGAGTGTGTTTGCGTGTTACGTTCGTGACGGTTGATCGGCTGGAGTCGAAACGTTATGCAGTAACAGTGGGGAGGAGAAGAATGGATTTGGCTGGAGTGGTGGCACTTAGTGGTTTTCAGTGTGTGTGTGGGGTGGGGGGGGGGGGGGGTGGTGTGTGTGTGTGTGTGTGTGTGTGTGTGTGTGTGTGTGTGTGTGTGTTAGGGGGGGTTCTTGTGTGTGTGTGTGTGTGTGTGTGTGTAGGGGGGTTCTTTTGTTTGTGTGTGTGTGTGTGTGGTGCTTGTGTGTGTGAGCGCGCGCGCGCACGTGCTTTCATGCATGTTTGTGTGCATGTGCGTGCGAGTGCGGTTATGCGCAGATGCGAGCACGCGCGCGTGAATATATATATAGATCTACACACACACACACACACACACACATACACACAGACACACACACACAGACACATACACACACACACACACACAAACACACACACACACCACAAACACACACACACACACACACACACACACACACACACACACATCACACACACACACACACACACACAACCGGGACGGGGTAGCCTGGTGGTTAGAGTGAGGCGTATTGTGCTCGTGATCTGCTGACCTGGGTTCGAATCTCGTTCAAGAGGATTTTTCCTCTGGAGTTAACATCAGTGCAGACTCCACTCTCCCCAAAAGTCCTTCGGATGAGACTATAAACCGAGGCCCCGTGTGTGAACGCACGCTGAACATCTTGCACACACGTTAAAACCCGTTCCGCTATTCGGCAGAATAGGCCATTGTGTACCGGTGGGAACTGATGACAAAATTGACAAAACTGCATACACACGGGTACTGGATGTAACAGAGCACATAAGTGCTTATTCCATTCTTCTTCTTCTTCAAGTGTCCGGTCTTGTCCTGCAGACATCGACGATCATGGCTCTCCATTCTTCCCTGTTCTCGGTCCCTCTCATGAGCTCATTGTTGGTGCCCTCTTTATTCGTTGCGAAATTGTTTAAGCTGTCTGTGAATTTTGTGCGTTGTCTTCCTCTGCTCTTGTTTCCACAGATTTTGACACTCCATAACAGTTTCTCTAGTCCGTCAGCCCTGATTATATGGCCGAAAAATTTGAGCTGTCTTTCTCTGATGGTGTTGAGAAGGGATCTCTTGTACCCAGCCATTTCCATTACCACTGCATTTGTTTTTCTTTTTTGTCCATGAGACTTTCATGATTCTCCGGATGAACCACATCTCCACTGCTTCTAGTCGCTGTTCTGTGTCCTTGGCTAGGGTCCAGCACTCACATCCGTACAGAAGAATGGACCATACGTAGGCTCTCATAACATGGATCTTTGTCTTGAGGCTTATCTTACTGTTGGTAAAAATGCATTTCATGTTGTTAAAAGTTGCCTTAGATTGACCGATTCTCTTCTTGATTTCTGTGTCACACTTGCCGTCCGGGGTGATAGTACAACCAAGGTATTTAAAGTTGTTTACTTGTCTGATTCTCTCTCCTTTACAGGCTATGTTGCATTGTGGTATAACAGCTTTTTTCGAGATCACCATGCATTCTGTCTTCTTTGCATTGAGCTGTAATCCTTTCTTTTCGCTTTCGTCTGTTACTGCTGTTAAAATCTTTTGCAGTTTTTCTTCAGAGTCGGCGATAAGGACTGTGTCATCTGCATATCTCAAGTTGTTGATGTTGTGGCCACCTACACTAATTCCCTCATGATTCTCAATATTTCGTAGAATTATTTCACTATATACATTAAATAAATCAGGCGAGAACACGCAGCCCTGCCTCACACCCCTGCAGATTGGTCTATATTGACTGATGTCATTGTCGACTCTAATGGCTGCCTCCTGTTCCCAATATATGTTTCTGAGGACTCGAAGATCTTTCCCGTCGATGTATAGCCCTGCCAGAATATCAAACAAGTCGGAGTGTCGTACTTTGTCGAACGCTTTTGAGTAGTCAATGAAGCAGAGGTACAGGTCTTTCTGGACCTCGATGGATCTTTCCATGAGAGTTTTCAATGCGAAGACTGCATTTCTGGTGCCTTTGTCTGCCATGAATCCAAATTGCGTTTCTGATATTTCTGGGAGTATTTTATTTCTCATTCTCTTCATGAGTATTCGTAAAAGAACTTTGGTGAGGTGACTCATCAGGCTGATTGTACGATGTTGGTCACATTCAGCTGTGCCCAGTTTCTTAGGGATCGCAATATAGATGGACTTCTTCATATCTGTCGGAATCTCTCCTGTGTCATATATATTGTTTAGTAGTTTTGTGACTGCCTTAATTCCCACTTCATCCAGGGCTTATTTCATTATCCTCGAAATAAAAGAAAAAGAAGCAAGCAAGCAAGCGCACCCCCCCCCCCCCCCCACACACACGCATGCATGCATGCATCTCTCTCACTACACACACGCGCACGCGCGCGCATATATCTCTCTCTATGTATACACAGACGCGCGCGCGCGTGCGTGCGTGTGTGTGTGTGTGTGTGTGTGTGTGTGTGTGTGCGCGCGCATATTTACATATGTATGTGTGTTCTGTCGCAAGGTGTGCTTTTGCTGTTCAGTTTAAAGCCTACTCACGCTAATGATGTTGGACTAAAAAAAAAAAATTCAAAAAAAGAAAACGACTTCCCCCTCCATCTCCCCACCCCAAAAGATAAACCCACAAACATGGCCCCCACTCCCCCCCAAAAAAAGGGAACAAATTAGAAAGAAAAATCATAGAAAGAAACTAAAAACGAAAATTATGAAAAACAGAAAGAAAACAAGAAATAAAAAGTAAAATAGAATGCAAAATATGAAATGATTAAATAAGATTATAAAAAAATCGAAAGAAGAATAAAAATAAAAATGAAATAAACAGATCTCTACTTTTAAAAATAAAAAAAAGGACCCCCCCCCAAAAAAAAACCCACCACCAACAACAAACATTGACAATACACCTAGAAAAATAACACAAGCAAATTTGCCCGAGTGCAATCCCTGATAAAATGCGACTGTGAAGGAAAAAAAACATGTTAGTTCCCTTCACCCTCCTCCTCTTCCCCCTCACCCCCCTCCACCCCCCCACCCCCTCAAGAAAGACAAAGGGACCACATGCAAAGAGCGTACGTGCTTAAAGTGGCTGTTACCCGCGTGTGTCTGTGTGTGCGTTGGCCAGTGTGTGTGTTTGTGTGTGACAAGTGCATGAGCATCAGTAAGAAAAGACGACCAAAGTTTGGACAAGCGTGTCCCGTTACATTCCAGTGACAACACTGGCCTTTGTTTGAGAATAGAATCACAGAAGACTGGTGGAATAATTATTATGATGTCCTGAAAGAATTCTTCAGCGGTGGTCTATGTAGACGGGGTTTTGTTTTGTTTGGTTTTTATAGTTGTGTTGTGTTGTGTTGAATTGGGTTTGTTTTTGTTTGTGGTCTTTGTTGTGTGGTTTTTTGTTATTGTGTTTTTGTTGGGGTCTGTTGCATAGTTTTTTTGTTATTGTGTTTTTGTTGTGGTATGTTGCATGGTTTTTGTTGTGGTCTGTTGCATGGTTTTTGTTGTGGTCTGTTGCGTGGTTTTTGTTGTTTTTTGTTGTGGTCTGTTGCGTGGTTTTTGTTGTGTTTTTGTTGTTGTCTGTTGCGTGGTATTTGTTGTGATTTGATGCATGGTTTTTGTTGTAGTCTGTTGCGTGGTCTTTGTTGGGGTCTGTTGCGTGGTTTTTGTTGTGTTTGTGTTGTGGTCTGTTGCATGGTTTTTGTTGTTTGTGTTGTAGTTTGTTGCATGGGTTTTGTTGTGTTTTTGTTGTGGTCTGTTGCATGGTTTTTGTTGTGTTTTTGTTGTGGTCTGTTGCATGGTTTTTGTTGTGGTCTGTTGCGTGGTTTTTGTTGTGGTCTGTTGTGTGGTTTTTGTTGTGTTTTATTGTGGTCTGTTGCATGGTTTTTGTTGCTGCTCTGTTGCATGGTTTTTGTTGTGTTTGTGTTGTGGTCTGTTGCGTGGTTTTTGTTGTGTTTTTTGCTGTGGTCTTTTGCATGGTTTTTGTTGTGTTTTTGTTGTGGTCTGCTGCATGGTTTTTGTTGTGTTTTTGTTGTGGTCTGTTGTATGGTTTGTGTTGTGGTCTGTTACATGGTTTTTGTTGTATTTTTGTTGTGGTCTGTTACATGGTTTTTGTTGTATTTTTGTTGTGGTATGTTACATGGTTTTTGTTGTGCTTTTGTTGTGGTATGTTACATGGTTTTTGTTGTGTTTTTGTTGTGGTATGTTGTGTGGTTTTTGTTGTGGTCTGTTGCATGGTTTTTGTTGTGCTTTGTTGCATGGTAGTGTTGTGTTGTATGTCGAATTGTATTGTGTAGAGTTGTGTTATTGTATTGTTTTGTGTATTGTTGTGTTGTTTATTGTATTGTGTAGTGTTGTGTTGTCTAGTATATTGTATTGTATTGTATTGTTTTGTGTGTAATGTTGTATTGGTTTTTTTATATCCAGGGCAGATTTTTTTCTCTCGAATTTTGGACTGTTCGCCTGTAAAAAGCTTACGTCTTCGCTGCAACATTGCGTTGAAGGTTTTCTTGTTGTTGTCGTCGTTGTTGTTGTTGTTGTTGCTGCTGCCATTGTTGTTGTTTTGGTTGGTTGGGTGTGTTTTTCCTTATCTGTGTATACTTGTTTGTATGCAGGGTTCAGTCACGACATATTTCTGCTTCACGTTGTGGCTGCTCTCTTTCCGAAGAGCGTATCGCCACAAGACCAGCGCCACCCTTAATCTTTAATACTGTACTATAATTGTTGTATAATTATGTACTCTTCTATTTTGTACGTGTACTCATGTAATTGTACATGCATACTTGCTTCTCCATAAAAAAGTCTATTTTTTCTGCACAATTTGCTACGGAAAGCAGAACACTGTGAGGAGTGGAGGAAGCTGGTTGCAAAATCTTCAGTGGTGCCCCTACGGCCCACGAGACTGCAGGATAGGTGAAGGTGAAGTGGTGAAACTCTTGCTGCCGTAGGTGCTAAAATGTATGATGCATTCAGCAAGACCTCGATTTCATCTTATCCTGCGAAAGACTAGCATCCAGACCACCGGTCATGGTATACTGGATAGGGAATAATAAAGTTTTGTTTCTGACTGGGGATTCGAACCACGAACTGCTCCCTTCCTAAACCAGTGTGTTTCCCTAAAGCTAGCAAAGCAATGGAGAGAGAGAGAGAGAGAGAGAGAGAGAGAGAGAGAGAGAGAGAGAGAGAGAGAGATTATTGTTATTATTATGGTGTTAATGATGATGATACTACTACTACTACTACTACTACTACTACTACTACTACTACTACTACTACTACTACTACAGTGATGATATCATTAGTAATGAAAATAATGGTAATATAGTATGGAGTTTATCTAGCGCTGGATCTTGTAAAGCAAAAGAAATCAGCATGCGTGCGTGCGCACGCGTGCGCGCGCGTGTGTGTGCGTGCACGCCGACGCGCGCTCTTTTACTTGTTCGTGTAGGCGTTTTATTCTAAAGAGAGACATTTATTGCTGTGAGCGAATGTGTGAAGCAGGTCTGTACTAAATGTCTTGCGCCACAAAAATCTTGATGTCTTCCCTCCCTCTCCTCTCCTCTCTTTTCTTCTTTCTCTTTCTGCTCTTGTCTTACTAGCCTTACCTCCTTTTTCTAGTACAGTGGAGTACATAGAGCAGAGTAGAGAAGAGTGGAAAAGAACAGAGTAAAATACAGTAGAGTGGAGTAGAACAGAATAGAGTGAAGTAAAATACAGTACAGTGGAGTGGAGTAGAACAGAAGTAAAATACAGTAAAGTGGAGTAGAGTGGAGTAGAACAGAGTAAAATACAGTAAAGTGGAGTAGAGTGGAGTAGAACAGAGTAAAATACAGTAAAGTGGAGTAGAGTGGAGTAGAACAGAGTAAAATACAGTAGAGTAGAGTAGAGTGGAGTAGAACAGAGTAAAATACAGTAAAGTGGAGTAGAGTGGAGTAGAACAGAGTAAAATACAGTAGAGTAGAGTGGAGTAGAACAGAGTAAAATACAGTAGAGTAGAGTGGAGTAGAACAGAGTAAAATACAGTAGAGTAGAGTGGAGTAGAACAGAATAGAACAGAGTAAAATACAGTAGAGTGGAGTGGAGTAGAACAGAATAGAACAGAGTAGAATACAGTAGAGTAGAGTGGAGTGGAGTGGAGTAGAACAGAATAGAACAGAGTAAAATACAGTAGAGTAGAGTGGAGTGGAGTGGAGTAGACCAGAATAGAACAGAGTAAAATACAGTAGAGTAGAGTAGAGTGAAGTGGAGTGGAGTAGAACAGAGTAAAATACAGTAGAGTAGAGTGGAGTAGAACAGAATAGAACAGAGTAAAATACAGTAGAGTAGAGTGGAGTGGAGTGGAGTGGAGTAGAACAGAGTAAAATACAGTAGAGTAGAGCACAGTATCTGAGCAGAGTAAATTGAAGTAGAACATATAGCATAGAATGCAGTAGAGGACAATACAGTGGAGTAGAATAAAAAAAAAAATACAGCAGAGTAGAATAGAGTGAAATGCAGTAGAGTGGGGTAGAGTGGAGAGTGGTGTGATGTGATGTGATGTGATACGATATGATGTAGTGCCATGCTGTGCGGTAGAATAAACTAAAGGTTCGAACCCAACATTTGAATCTGCATCCCGACACTTCAAGACAAAAGTCAGATTAAAAGCTATCACCGTATTACTCGGCTATCGTGTCCGTACACTACCACAAGATAGTGTCGGCAATAGAAAATGAAATAAATCTCAACATTTTTGCCTGCGTATTGGAGAATAAGAAGAAGAAGAGGAGAAGGAGGAGGGGGAGAAAGAAGAAGTGGAGGAGGAGGATGCAGAAGAAGAAGAAGAACAACAACAAGATGAACAAGAAGAAGAAGAAGAAAAGGAAGAAGAAGAACAAGAAGAAAGAAGGAAAAAAGGAAGAAGAAGAACAAGAAGAAGGAGAAAGAAGAAGAAAGGGAAGAAGAAGAACAAGAAAGAAGGAGAAAAAAAGGAAGAAGAAGAAGAAGAAGAACAAGAAAGAAGAATAAAAGGAAGAAGAAGAATAAACAAGAAGTGGAGGAGGAGGAGGAGAAGGAAGAAGAAGAAGAGAAAGAAGAAGGAGGAGGAGGAAAGAAGAAGGAGGAGGAGGAAGAAGAAGAAGAAGAAGAAGAAGAAGAAGAAGAAGAAGAAGGAGGAGAGGAGAAGGAAAGAAGAAGAAGAAGAAGAGAAGAAAGAAGGAAGAAGGAAGAAGAAGAAGAAAGAAGGAAGAAGGAGAAGAAGAAGAAGAAAAAAAGAAAGAAAGAAAGAAAAAGATGAAGAAGAAAGAAGAGGAAGAAGAAGAAAAATTTAGGCTTTGTGGGGGGTTAATTTGATGGTTGAAGACATCCCGCCATGGTGTGACTTAGCACAAACGAACATATCCCGTTATGGCGAATGACCCCTGGAAGAACTGACAGGTGAGAAGTAGATTGTTCTTTACCAGATAAGAGACGAGCACCAACCAGAACAGAGCCACCACCATATATTCAGAATAGAGACAGTCTGAATAATGCAGGTACCTTCCCCTCACGGGTACTTCCTGTCAGTCATAAACAGTCCTGGTGAGAAGGAGAGGCCCATAGGACAGCACAAGGACCCTGGTCCTTAGCTCCTGAAATTTATGGCCATGTTTGTAAAAAGACAGAGAAAAACCCCCTGGGTGTATGCTGCGTGTTTGGAGATGGATACCTATACACGCAGCATACATGCATGACGAAAAGGTAAAGGTGTCCCGTAACCTTTGTGGTCGTAGGGGAGCGGGAGGCGTCAGAGACCTCAGCTTCTCCAGGGGCCAGCGTATTGAGGGCGGCGTCCATCTCCTCTCTCTCGTTGCTTTACCTTCCCTGGACCCTAAAGAGGGCAAGGTACCCATTTACAGCTAGGTGAACTGGGGGACTGTGCTGAAGCCAAGGCGCTCAGACGGTCACCCATCCAAGTGGTGACCACGCTGGATGCTGTTTAACCTTGGCTGGGGGAAAGCGAGTGCTCTGACCACTGAGCTATCCGGTTCCTTGACTAAACATAGCTCTGACTATGAATGTACTGTTGTATGTATGATACAGTTGTACATGAAGATACAGTTGTATGTATGTATGTATGTATGTATGTATGTATGTATGTATGTATGTATGTATGTATGTATGTATGCATGCATGCATGCATGTATGTGGCTTGACTTGCACGGTCCTTATGTGCTGCAGCCCTGGGGGCTGGTTGGCCTTTGGAGAGCATCTCCAACGCTGACTGTCCTTGTGCCCACTTGGCCAAGAGAGTGGGGATGCACTGTGGGAAAGGCATCTCCACTATAATCAAATTTCTGCCCAGTTTCCAAAACAGCAGCTGCCTCCCCTGCTATCACAGCGATTATACGGACAAACATATATGTCTGTCTGTCTGTATGTATGTATGTATGTAAGTATGCAATATGCATTGGTTGTATTGATGCTAGATCTGCTTACTAAAATGGTTGCTAGATTGTAGTTGTATTTTGTTGGTGCTTTGTTTGTTGTCACTCTCATACTTGCTGCTCCAGCTATTGCTGTTCCTGTTCTTCACTTTCCTCTTCTTCTTGCTATCGTAATTATTGTTGCTATTGTCTCCTTGTTGTTGTAGTTAGGCCATGTATGGCCCCGCATGCTGTATTTACAAGCTTACATCCAGGGCATTCAACACTAGGCTACCATTGTACCGCCAGCGCCTGGGGTTTATCACAGTTCTAGATTAAACCATTGACGCTGGGGGCAACAGCAAAGTGAGAGGCTGTATGAACAGTGGCTTTCCCACTCATGGAATTCCACTTTACAGCTTAGTCTTTAGTGATCAACTATGATTCTCTGACTAGGAGGCTTGACTTGCACAGTCCTTATGTGCTGCAGCCCTGAGGGCTAGTTGGCCTTTGGAGAACATCTCCAACACTGACTGTCCTTATGCCCACTTGGCCGAGAGAGTGGGGATGTGCTATGGGCAAGGCATCTCCACTATAATCAAATTTCTGCCCAATATCCCAAACAGCAGGTGCCTCCTCTGCTGTTTTGGAGGTCATCGTCGAAAACGACGGACTTACATACATACCATTGTAGCAATGATAGGGCGAATTTTTTTTCTCTCTTGGGCAGCAAACAGTGGCGTCATTTCAAATGACGTAAGTGTGTGTCATAGCTTGTGTTGAAGCCAAACAACGAACTAGGGAGCGCGCGAGCGAGCGAGAGAGAGAGAGAGAGAGAGAGAGAGAGATAACGATAACGATAACGAAATTTTATTTTCTGAGGGTAATAGAATAAGTACAAGACTTTTTTACATCCAGCCCTCGAAAAGAAAGAAAGAAGGAAGGTAAACAGACAAAATATAAGCAAAGTGAATCATAATAATCACACTAAACATCACCA
>CM054149.1:6102803-6110303 GCA_028751875.1 Rapana venosa
GCACGCACGCACGCACGCACGCACGCACGCACGCACGCACGCACGCACGCACGCACACACACACTCACTCACACACAGAGACAGAGTCGCAGACAGGGAGACAGACCGACCCTCTCCCCCTAACTCTGTGTCTGTCTGTCTGTCTGTCTGTCTGTCTGTCTGTCTCTCTCTCTCTCTCTCATTTTTAGAACCACGAGGAAAAAGATAATGCAAGACATCCAAGATTACATTGTATATGCTGTATTGCCTTTATTGTATTATGCTGTTGTATTGTGTGTATTGTAATGTAGTGCTTTGTATTGTTGTGTATTGTATTTTTTATTGTAATTTTTTGTAATATTCTATGAATTATTGCATTTTGTTGCACTGTGTTGCTTAGTATTGTATTGTGTTGTGTTGTGTTGTATTGTATTGTATTATTGCACTGCATTAGATTGTAGTGCGTTCCGTTGTTGTGTAGTGTAGAGTAGTGCAGTGTAGTGTGTGTTGTGTGTGTGTTGTGCGTGTAGTGTAGTGTTAGTGTGTGTAGTGTTGTGTAGTGTAGTGTAGTGCAGTTTTTGGGGTAGCGTAGCGGTAGTGCATGTGTAGTGTAGGTAGTGCAATGTAGTGCAGTGTGTGTGGTGGTGAAGTGTAGTTGTAGTGTTGTGTGGTTATGTGAGTGCGTGGTAGTGTAGTGTAGTGTGTGTAGCAAGTGTAGTGAGTGTAGTGTAGTGTAGTGCAGTGCGTGTGTGAGTTAGTGCGGTGTAGTGCTAGTGCAGTGTAGTGTAGTGTAGAGTGTTGTGCAGTGTAGTGTCAGTGTAGTCGATGTCGTGTAGTGTAGTGTAGGTGTAGTGCAGTTGTAGTGTAGTGTAGTGAAGTGAGTGAGTGGTGAGTTAGTGTTAGTGTTAGTAGGTAGTGTAGTGTAGTGCAGAGTTAGTGTAGTGTAGTGCAGTGTAGTGCAGAGTGTGAGTAGTGTATGAGTGTAGTGTAGTGCAGTGAGTAGTAGTGAAGTGTAGTGCAGTGCAGTGTAGTGAGTGTAGTGAGTGCAGTGCGTGCAGTGTAGTGCAGTGAGTTTGTGTAGTGCAGTATAGTATGTATGTATAGTGTTGTAGTGTAGTGTAGTGCAGTGCAGTGCAGTGCAGTGCAGTGTTGTGTAGTGTAGTGCAGTGCAAGCAGTGCATGTGCAGTGTATATAAACACACACCCCACATCCGCGCGCGCGCAACCCCACACACACGCACACCACACACACGCGCGCGCGCGCACCACACACACACACACACGCACGCCGCACCGCACGCACGCACGCACACACACAACACACAACATTTTAGCCTCCCTTTAATTTCTTGCAATTTTTTCACTGACTGAATGTTACGACTTGTCTGTTCCATGATGGAGAGTGTGGCTCACTGATCGAGAAATAAACTAATAATAATAATATATATAATATCTCTCTATCTCTCTCTATCTATCTATCTATCTATCTATCTATCTATCTATCTATCTATCTATCTATCTATCTATCTATCTATCTATCTATCTATCTATCTATCTATCTATCTATCTATCTATCTATATCACTTAGAGTGAACAGACGTTAAATTGAAGACAACAACAACACACTGTACTCTACTGTACTGTATGTTTGTCCGTCGTGTTCGACGATGACCTCTAAAACAGCAGAGGAGGCAGCTGCTGTTTCGGAAATTGGGCAGAAATTTGATTATAGTGGAGATGCCTTGTCCACAGTACATCCCCACTCTCTCAGCCAAGTGGGCATAAGGACAGTCAGCGTTGGAGATGCTCTCCAAAGACCAACCAGCCCCCAGGGCTGCAGCACATAAGGACTGTGCAAGTCAAGCCTCCTAGTCAGATTCATAGTCGATCACTAAAGACTAAGCTGTAAAGTGGAATTCCATGAGTGGGAAAGAAAGCCACTGGTCATAGTGCAGCCTCTCACTTTGCACACACACACACACACGCACGCACGCACGCACGCACGTACGCACGCACGCACGCACGCACACACACACACACACACACACACACACAGATGAATTGTTGCTATACCCGAATTGATAATTATTTGTTGCTTGATTCGCTGTTAAAAACAGACTGGGCAGTAGTACCTCAGACCGACTGATGCATTAGTTGCCTGAAACATAATTTTTACCGAAGTCGGAATGCAGCTACCTTCATGGTGGGCCAAAAGAAAATGGTCGCACATACGCCAAAGTCTCTCCATTAATAAACTTCGGAGCTGTAACGGAGGACGGAGCAACGATCCACTATTCTTGAAAAGACAGTACAGTTTAACAACAAAACAAAGCACAGCTTAAAGCGAGAGCAAAGTTACAGCTTATTATCGTCAATGATACTGAACAATCATATGTAAGAAATACATGTATCACATTGATTATTGCGTGCTTACGACTCCGTCGAAGCATTTCTGAGTATCTGTTTTGCTACTATGTGGTCAGTATACAATTCACTCATTCTACTACTACTACTACTACTACTACTACTACTACTACTACTACTACTACTACTACTACTACTACTACTACTATACTACTACTAAATGGAACTTATAAAGCGCTATATCTTGCAAAGACAAATCAAAGCGCATGCATTCAACCTAATCTTACACAGTCATGCAATCAGTGATAAATAATCCATAGTTTAAACCAACAGATATTTACAAAACATGGTGCGCTGCGGACAAAACCTATGAAATAAAACTTCAATAGTCATACTCACCCATTTTGGGTCGGAACCACTGGTCATCACTCTGCGGCAGTCATTGTGGACTGTGTCCATCCCAGGCGCTTCTGGTTTCAAATGTTCGGGAAACATGTCGCTTGTTGCACCAGAAAGAGGTCGCCCATCACAGGAGAATCCCGAAAGCCATCCATTAACTCTTTCAAGCCGCCGCTCCCTTGTGTGGTCGTGGTCATCACGACGACAAGTTTCTGGAGTTACGGTCCCTGACAGGGTTAGTTTGTCGGTGTCCGTCAGATGGCGCGTGTTCTTGAGAGTGATTGATCCAGTGTTGAAGACTCCGTACCTGCTTGACCACAATGGCACGCTTGTGTTGTGTGACGTCCTGTTGTGTGATGTCCTGGTGTGTGACGTCCTGGTGTGTGATGTTGCATCTTCAGAGCAGCATTCTGTACCAGAATCCCTTCCTTCAGAAACATCAGGCTTGTTTTGACTTTGCTCTTGGTGAGCAGTCTCTGGTTTGCTCTTATCTTCAGTCTTCATGGCGGAAATCGTACCATTTTCTTTTGGACTGTCAGAAAAACAATGGTGATGAGTTTGTACACTCACCGTTTTGAGCGAGCGAAGTTTGGTGGGGCTTTTGCGGTCATTGCGTGGTTGTTTAAGAGTTCTTGAAGGAAACACACATGCGGTTGAAGAATGATCCAGGAATACAGCTTTCTTGCCTGGCTTGGTACTGTCGCCAGCTCCTGCTTCAGAAGCAGCCTGTGAGCAGTTTCTCACAGAACTGCTTTTCTCTTGGGGAAGTGTTCGGTGTGTGTCGTCAGGTTCAGGAAGGTCACTCAGAGGCCCTCTGTCTTCGAAACAGATTCTGGTCCTGGATGCACTGCTGAGGCTGTTGTTGCCGGCAGAAGTCTTTGATTCCTTTGGATTCAGGTGCGGAGATGCTGGAGGATTGTGTACAGACCCTTCCCCTTCATTGTCCTTGGTGGCTTTTTCAGAAAGTTGTGTGGGGGTTGCGTTTGTCTGGTGTGCATCTGTTTGGGTTAATCTCACTTGGGTTTGGGGGTGTTGTAAAGACGGCTGATTACGTTGTGGAGAGTTGAGACCATGTTGTGGAGAGTTCAGACCATGCTGTGAAGAGTTCAGACCATGTTGTGAAGAGTTGAGACCATGTTGTGAAGAGTTGAGACCATGTTGTGAAGAGTTGAGACCATGTTGTGAAGAGTTCAGACCATGTTGTGAAGAGTTGAGACCATGTTGTGAAGAGTTCAGACCATGTTGCGAAGAGTTGAGACCATGTTGCGAGGACTTCGAATCATGCGAAGTCATCATACTACCACAGCTTAAAACGGTACTGACGGTTGTCCCCTCTGACTGTCTTGTGACGGGGCAGGCTTTGGTGGAAATGGGCTTGGAAGCAGGGTGGTTGGTTTTGGAAACAGAAAGGACCCACTTGTGGAGCTTGTAGGGGGGCTTCTTCTGCTGCTGCTTGACACAGGAACGAGGCATTGCCACGGAGTCTTTGTTTGGATCCAGATTGAAGCGAACCCGTTTTTCATGTAAGGGCTTATTCTTTGAAGGAGACTTCCCCTCCACTGGGCAGCATCCTGAGAAAGACTGGTGTTGCTGGGTATCCCAGGAGGAGTCATGATCCAAGGAATGGTCCCTGGCTTTGGGCACAGCTAGCAGGCGTGGCTGGTGAGGGGGAGGGGGTGGGGGTATCAAGAAAGGGGAAGGGGGAGGGGCTGGAGGGGGAGAGAGGGCAGTCACATAAGAAGATTTGGGCATGGTGGTTTCATTTCGTTATTGTCATCCTGTTTCAGGAACCAGTTCAGCTTACTTCTCTCCGACTGAAGTGGACGTAGATATGAACTTTCAATGGGGAAAAATGCCCCCCCCCACACACACCTTTTTGTAGCGAAATAAACGCAAGGAGAATGCTGGATACAAAGTTTTCCGCTGTAAAGATGGAGTTATTGTCATTGTTGTTGTCATTAGTATATTGTACGATTCAATTTTTAAAAGCTGCTTAATTCAGGGATGCTTTTCTCTATTCAGGGACTCAACCACTCAGCAAAGAAGTCATGTGGAACACATATGGATCGGTGGTCTAGAGGTAACGCGCCTGTCTAGAAAGCCAAAAGTCCGGGTTGGAAGTGTGTGGTGGTTCGAATCCCGTTTGGACCCGAAATTTCCCCCCTCCCCCCCTCCCCCATCCATTAGACCATGAGTGGTAGTCTGGGTGCTAGTCTTTCGGATGAGACGATAAACCGAGGTCCCGTGTGTTAAACAAAAATTATTCAGCGCACGTAAAAGAACCCACGGCAACAAGAGAGTTGTCCCAGGCAAAACTCTGTAGAAAAAAAAAGCCACTCTGATAGCGAAAACAAATACAGTTGCAGACAGAAAAAGAAAAAATAATGGGTGGCGCTGCTCTTGTGGCGACGTGCTCTCCCCGTGGGAGAGCAACCCGAATTTCACACTGAGAAATCTGCCGTGACTTAAAGTGGTTTTAAATAATTTAAAAAACAACAACAACACATCCTCGGTGATACCACAAGTACTCAGGCTTTCAGAGCGAGAGTTGGTGATGCCGGAGTTTCAGGCACACACAGTGGATACAGCATGACACTACTCCGGATTTTCTCTCTGGCCACAAATCACCAGACGTATTTCTCCGCAACACCTTTCTGATGATGGAAAGCAGCAGCAGAAGACAGGTAAACCACATAAAGTGTAGTGTCCCATTTGTTCCAGAATTTTCCAGTTCGGCAGGTGATGCTGACAGAACAATGCCGTTGCTTCGCAGAGCTGTGTACTTTTGGCCCTCAGTGGATGTTCGCAGCTGATGGAAGGTTTCTTTCCTTGATGCTGGTTTAACTGGAGAAACTTTTCACCATCGCTTCAGGGTATTCCCGTAGATTTCAGATGTGCTCAGACACAATGCTGAAATAAGCAAGAAAATGATAACAACAGATAATTAATACATGCATGAATGAATAGACACCCTGAGGGTGGCTGAGAGACGCGAGGACTGGAGAAAGGTGGTTGACAAAGCTTCGAAGGTGCCCCAAAGGATTCGGAATCTGAGGGATCGGTGACGGTGACGGTGAAATGAATTGGTAAAGCCATTCCCTTTGGCATCGCCTTGCCCAACTGATCATGACGATGGTGATTTAAAAAAAAATTTAATGAAGGAACATATACCAGAACAACACCCCAGAATAGGTAAAAACATTATGATTATGTTCAGCTGGTTTGACTGCCTTGTAAACATTAGGGCGATAAAATTATGTTCGTGAGTTTCAGACCGTTGAAAACTCACAGAACAAGGAAGTTAACGCCCTTGCCTTCGCTCTTGTTGCCCTGCAGCAGGCCACTGAGCATACAGTCATCCAGTGGGTTCCTTCACACTGCAGCATCCATGGCAACGAGGAAGCTGACCTTCTGGCAAACATAGGAGGTCATATGCCTCAAGAGGAGCAGAAGGTGGTGACGTGTGAAGAAGCAAAGACAATAGTGACAGAAAACTAAAAGAGAAGATGGCTTCAGCAGCACCCTAATTTCAACAGTAAGGATGGCTACTACTACCTCCTGCCCAGAGAAGACCAAGTTACCATAGTGAGGCTGAGGACTGGACACTGCAGACTCAAATATGCCATGTTTACCAAGTTCCACATTGATGATTCTGTGACGTACCAATTCAGAACTTTTCCCATGATAGTGGAACACTTCCTCCAGACTTGTCTGTCCAACACACCAAAACCTGAGGGCCGATATCTGGCCTACTGACCTGCCGATGAGGGACAAACTCTTCAGACCCCTGGAGGGCTTTCAGCGTATCTCAGCGCCTCATGAGTTGCTGTCTGAGCGTTTGAAGACGAAGAAAAAAGGGCAAGAAAAAGATAAAACGAAATCTGTTTAACACAAAAAAGTGTAGCCATAGATGGCAATTTTCGCTTCACTTCCATTAAGATCTTTTTGCTCATAACAACTGTGACACGAACGTGGTAGTCTACAGCCACGAATAAACACAATGGAATCTTTTTATTTTCAAACCATCCGCTTTGTGCCGTGTCCAAAAGCTTTGTGAACAAGAGAGAAAAAAGATGACAGTTCACTCGTTTAACTTTGTTTGTGGTACAATTATTTTTCTTAATGATAGAAAGAAGTAGACTAAAGTTTTTATATCATTATTCTGATCATTGTAACGAGATAAAAGGAACAGTATCAATTATATTGTGTTAAAGTAGCAAAACAGTTTTTGTTGCGTTAGTATGACTTACCCACTGCCAAAAACTAATCAAACTGGTTTAGGTCCATCAGTTGATCACAATTCATTGTCACTCTGAAGAAGTATGTAGAAATATGGCTTCTTCTTATCTGAATGAAGATCTGTCTAAACCAGTCAGATTACGAGACACACTTTTTCAAAATCATTCCCCTCCTTTCCCCAACTTCCCCGTAGGGATACCAGGGGCCTGTCAGTATAAACAGCATCCTCACCTTCTGGAAATTTCTATCCTCGGAATTCCCTCTTTTCTATCCCTCTCTGTTTCTGCCTTGTTCCGTTTCCTCCTGTCGCCTCCTCCTTGTCTATTTTCTGCCTTCTTGGTCCATTCTCCTGCCTTCCCCTCCCCCAGAAAGACTTAAAAGATAACACTTCTCTCCCACACCAAAGTCGGGGCCTGACTTGTCAGGCGCTTAACGGCAGCGCAGCTCATAAGACAATAGTTGCTGTCTGAACGTTCCACAAAGATGAAGAATTTTCCAAACAGATTTTATGCAGCATTG
>CM054149.1:6115303-6127803 GCA_028751875.1 Rapana venosa
AAGTGCACAGCCAAAATCCCTCACCCCTGAATTTTTGGGGTTCCCTCCAGCACACGTATGGGGGTAAAAACATTTAAAATCCCAAAAGTGTGGGTTGTTGACTCCAACCCCCTCCAACAACGTTCAGACACCCTAATCCCTCCAGCTACTTTTGCACACCTAATCCCCCCAAAGAGGTACCCCCAACCCCCCCCCTAACAACTTTTTTTACACCCCTAATCCCTCCAAAAATCTTATGTAATTTCTTACCCTCCAACATACTTTGTGTACACCCTAACCCTCCAACATACGTTCATTACACCCCCTAATCCCCAACAACTTTCATGACCTCCTAATCCCTCCAAAAAAATATTTATGTACACTCCAAATCCCCCAAAAGTTGTGTACACCCATCCCTCCAACATACGTTTTGACACCCCTAATCCCTCCAACATACTTTATGTACATTTCAAAAATCCCAAAAATACGTTTATTACACTTCAAATCCCCCAAAATACTTTTATTACATCCAATCCCCCTTTCCAAAATACGTTTTAGTAACTTCTAATCCCCCAAAATAGTTATATAACACCACTGGGCCCTAAAAGCTAGCACTGTTCCCTAACCCTCCAATAAATGTATTTCATTAATTTTTCAATTTCTGGGTACACATAACCCGCCTATGGGGTCCTGCCCCCCCCCGGGCGCATAGCACCTTTGCCCTTTGCCACCGGTCCCTTCCCCCCTCCCCCGGGGGGGTTTTTTGTTGGGCTTTCGGGGGCAACTCCCAGGGGCCCCGGGCCCCCCGTCCCTCTCATCAACCAGAAAGGTTGTCAATCGTTGAGTAATTTTGCTTGTGAGAAAATCTCCTATTAGGCGCCATACCCGGCTTTGGGAATTTGCTCTCCTGAATGGAGGCAGGCTGTACCAAAACTTGTTAAGAACGAAATTTTTTTCAAGGCTAAATTAAAAATGCCCCAAAACCTTAAGGTTGTGGGGGAGCGAGGCGCAGAGCCCTCACTTCTCCGGGGCCCAGCATATTGGGGCGGCGCCCACTCCCTTCCCTCGCTGCTTTACCTTCCCGACCCAAAAGAGGGCAGATCCCTTTTTCAACGGGGGGAACTGTACAAAAGCCAAGGGCGCAAAGGGTCACCCACCAAGGGGGTAACCACCTCGTCGCTTAAACCTAGCGGGAAGCGAGTGCTCTGACCACTGGCAAACCCCGCCCATCAAAGCTATTAACATTCCAGTAGGGGCCCTTTAGCTTTTTAGTTTACGACATCAAGTCTGACAAAATCGGGCCCAGGAGAAATGAATCCATTCCCTTTTTCTCCAATACTTATGTGACACAAAAAACCCTTCAGCAAAAAAATAGTATACCCCAATCCCTCCACGATTGGTCTCCAGTCCCCCCCGAAAACCCTCACCTTCCCCCTTCCTATGGACCGTTGGGGCACCACTGAAGTTTTTGAAACCACTTCCTCCACCCCCCGGTCCCCTCTGCTTTCCGTAGAAAATTTCGTTCCACCAATAGTTTCCCTGGATGTTGCTTCCCTAATCTTTTTCCTGTCGCCTCTTCGTCCCCTCCTTTACTTTTTCCCTTAGTAGGACAGTCTTGGACACACCTATTTTCATAAATACACAATTCTTCCGAACTCTCACGGGGCTGTAAAAAAATCCTCCGTATTTTTACACTCACTTCCCCCCGCACCTTACATTCAACACACACAGTTCCTCCGAACTCGCACGTGTGCGCAAAAAAATCCATGTCACTCACAATCCTCCGACACATTTACACTCGGTACCCAAAAATTTCCCATACCATCACCGTCACCAACCCTCAGATTCCAAATCCTTTGGGGCCCTTCGAGCTTTGTCAACCACCTTTCCCCCAGTCCTCTCGTCTCTCAGCCGCCCCCGGGGTTCTCTCAGCTCCATGTCTGTCCACTCTCGAAGTGTCCTCCCATCTCTTCTTTTTTTGCCTTTTTCTTTTTTTCCTCCCCCACTGTCCTTGTGGGGTTTTTTTTTAAAGAAAGCCCAAAGGGGGACGTTGACATGACCAAACCACTTCATTTTTCGTTGTCATACGTATAAATCAAAAAAGTCCCAAAAATGCGTAACATGTAACCTCACGCAATATCTGGGTTCTATGGGGTGTATGCGTGTGAAGGTGGTGATGTGTGGGGTTGTGTGTTGGTGTGTGTTGTGGTGTTGGTGTGGGTGGTGTTTATTTAGTAATTAGTTGGTTGTTTTTCAATTTCTTTTCACGTCTTTTTTCACAAAGTTGGATTTTAGACTCTGTGTGCGGTGGTACCGCGGCGTACGTATTCCTGCGTGCCTGGCGCACGCGCGTATACACTCACAGTCCCTCGCACACGAATAAAAAAAAGTGTAACAGAGAATTCGCCCAAAAACGGGATCTTTTTCCGGGAAGAAGTGGTGAGGAAGCGTGGAGGGAAAAGTAATAGGGCCCAAAAACCATGGGGGCAAAACGCCTTGTCCCCCTCCCGTCTCCTTCCCCCTGCTAAAAAGGGCCCCTCCACAAAATCATACCCATCAAGGCTAACGCTTCTAGCGGCCGTTGGGACCACCAAATGCCTTTCAGTTTTTTGTTGGGTTCGTTCCCCACTTTAAAGCTATAGGAGTCGTAGGTTTAAGTCTTTTTACATTTCTTACGCATTTATTTGTTTTTATCGTTTTCTTTGCTTTTTTTGTATGCTGCCTTTGATATGTTTTTTCGCAGCAGAACCAATTTCACAGCACACAACCATTTTTTTTTTTTTATTATTTATTCTTTTAATTTTCGGGATAATGGAAAACACTCATGTCTTTTTTTTTTTACATCCGTCCCCTGTGGGATGCGGTTTTGCAATTTTTCTCTGTTTCCACCGGGAAAATAATGGCCTACTACCGAAAAGCGGAACGGATTTAACGTGTGCGCAAGATGTTCTGCATGCGTTCGAACACGGGGCCCGGTTTATATCTCATCAATGTCCCCCCCCTCCCCTTCCCCTCGTCTAATACACTTTGAGTGAACAGCGTAAATTTAACAATACAGCAACAACTATTGGAGTTAACTAGAATAAGCGCTGATTTACTCAAGTTGTTTTTGGTTCCAGATAGAAAGATGGCTTTATGATGAAAAAAACCACAAACATTGCATATTCAATGTCGATCTGGGGAAAAAATTTTGATTGCTTGTTGACTTACTTAATCGTCCCACCTGGAAATCACCGTAGATTGAAATTTAGAAAATGAAAGTTAATAAAATAAAAATATAATAATAATATTAAAAAAATAATAAAAAATAATGTATTGAATTTAAAAGCCGGAAACTTTTAAAAAGTTTGAGTGTTAATTTTTTTCAATTACTACCATCCAGCAAAGAGTACCGCCCCTTTTTAAAAGGGCAGGGGGAAGGAAAGCACAAGGGAAGGAGATGGGCGCCGCCCTCAATATCTGGCCCCTGGAAAGCTGAGGCCTGATGCCCCACTTCCCCTATACCCCATAGGTTAGGACAAAACCTTTTCCTTTTTTTAAAAAGCATACATTTCTGAATGTGCCGAAAAAAGTGCTTGTCATTTTATAAAAAAGGAGAAAGAGAGAGAAAAGAGAGAGAGAGAGAAAGAGAGAGAGAGGAGGAGGAAATGGGGTGTGTGTGTGTGTGTGGAAGAAGACGACGATACACACACAAGCATACAACACACAACACACACACAACCACACCCACCCCCAAACCCCACACTCTCTCTCACACCACACACACACACACACACAACACACACACACACACACCACCACACAACACACACACACACACACCACACACACCACACACACACACACACCTCCTCTTTTCTCTCACACACACACTACACCACACTTCCTCTCCCTCATCCCCCCACACACACTAACACCAGACACACACGCACCACACAACACCCATAGACACACACACCAACAACAAAACCCCACAACCAAGAAAGCGACCCTTAAAAGGAACAGATGGGTCTGTTTTTTGAAAACCATGACACAGGCTCTGCATTTGTCATACCGCACTTAAAATTGAGAAAACGAAAATATCTTGGTAAAAATCGTTCAATATTTACAGCTGAACTTATTTCAGTTCTTATGGCCTTAACTATTTCTGATTTTTCCATTTTCCTCTTTCTATCTTCTTTTTTTGACTCCAAGTCAGTATTATAGGGGTAAAATCCCCAAACTTCAAGGGCTCCGAATTATTTTTGAAAATTAAAAATTCATACACCTCCTAAAGTTTAAGAGGTATTCCTGTTTCTTTTTGTTTGGTGCCCCCAAAGTTGGAATTTTTTTCAAATAGTGGGCTGACAAGCTGCAAAAAAGGGGGGGAAGACATACATGGAATCGATAGGAAATGGATTTCCCTTACTCTAAGGAGGGTACCAATATTAAAAACAAACTTCATGGGTTTAAGTTTAAAAATCTGATCAATTCAAGGGAAAGATAATAAAAAATTGCTGCCGCTGGCCCAATTCTTGTTATATGGGCCCCCTCAAATAGATTCGCGTTTTATATCCAGAAAGGGGTTTAATTCACTATAATTTTTTGAATTAAATTAAAGCACCCTTACAAAATTTTGTAAAATGTCAGGTCATGTGGGGGTCATATTTTCCAAAACTCATATCATATTGAGTGCCCTATGTAAAACCTTTTTTACCCAATTTTCTGAAAACCTGGAAAAAGATTTGAAAATACAAAGCAACCCTTTTCCATTGCCAATGTTTATGCAAGTCCACTTTAAATTTATTGTATTTTCATTATTTTTTTTTCAGTTTCCCTTGTTTGAGTTCATATTTTACTCCTGTTTAAAAGCTTTTTCCCTACTTTCTATGGTTTTTTTTTTCTTTTTTTTTTTTCCAAAAAACCAACACGATGCATTTCTTTAAACCTTTTTTCCCTCCTTCCCCCCTCCTTCCTCCCCTTTTTTAACTTCCCCAACCTTTCTATTCCCCCCAATATCACCAGATAACAGACTTAAATTGAAAACACAACAACAACAACAACAAAACACAGACACACAACGAAAACACACACACAGAGACACACACTAACACACACACACAAAACACACACCACACACAAAACACATCACACACAAAAACAACAACACACACACAACACAAAACCACGGGCACAATTCAATTCACCAACTCATCAAGTCACAAACACACACACAAGCAGCTTAAATTTAAAGATCGTACACTTTTTTTCCATTACTTTTCCACAAACAGCGAAACAAAACCAACAAGGTAAAGACAATGGCAAGAACCTCACCACACTTCACATAAAGCTCTTTTTAACCAAAAAGAAAAGACAGATCTCGCACAAACCCTTTTAAGGGGAATTTTAGTATTAGTACAAGTTTCCCCAGTTGTAAAAGGTACCTGCTCCTTTGGGGCAGGGGAAAGGGAAAAACCGAGGGGGAAGGAGATGGGCGCCACCGCCCTCAAAATTCGGCCCCTAAGAAGCGAGGTCCCCCTGACCCTCGCCCCCAAAGACCGATAGGTTATGGGGGCACCTTTCCTTTAAAATAATCGAACAAAAATAAGCAGCACAAAATTAATTGGTACTAAACTCTTTGCATCCCCTGCACCACCAAAAGAACTTCAGAAATGTCCCCAAATAAACCATACCAAAAATTAAAAGCTTGAACAAACAAAACAAAAAACCAGCAAGAAAAGCTAAGTGTTGGTACGTGTGTTGTGTTTTGTGTGGGTGTGGTGTGTGTTGTGTGTGTGTGGTGTGTGTTGTGGTGTTGTATGTGTTGTGTGTGTGTGTGTGTGTGTGGGGAGAGTGTGGTGTGTGCGTTGTATGTGTGTGGGTGTGGTGTAAATTTGGTGTGTGTGAGTAGGTGTTTGTGAGAAGAAAGTGTGTGTGTGTGAGAGGGATATTTTTGTGTGTGTGTGAATATGTGTGTTGTGTGAGAGAGAGCTCGAACTCGAACTCGAAACTTTTTAATTGAGAGTAAATGGATAAGCCCCAGGGCTTTTACACCATGCCTCAAAAAAAACCCCCCCAAAAAAACCAAAAAACCAAAACAAAAAACCCACCAAAACCACCACCAACCAACAATCAAAACCACCAAAAAACAAAACAAAAACCCAAACAAAAAAAAACCCCCAACAACCCCCCCCCCCCCCCCCCCCAATCCCCAAAAAAACCCCGCAAACAACATTATCAACAGTTTTAAAGACACCAAAATGAAAATTCAAAATTTGATTATTAAATCAAACACTATAAATGAGAACTAATACAATGACGATGAATGTCATTACAAGGGAACAATGGAGAAGGAAAGAAAAAGCAAACAAACAAACAAACACAGACAAACAAGTATTTATAAAAAAACAAACAAACAAAAAAACAAACAAACAAAAAAAAAACCAAAAAAAAACAACCCACCCACCACACACACACACAACCACCGACTCAGAAACCACATTACAGAGAGAGACAGAAAGAGACAAAGAGACAGACAGGCAGACGACAATACAGACAGCGGCAAAACAGCAAAGGATATAGAGAGTGAGGGGAGGGGGGGGTTGCTTACAGAGTTTATGGACAGTGTGAGGACAGAAATAGATCAACAGGGAAAGGACAAAAAACAAAACAAAACAACAACAGCAAAGAGACGTAAAGAATGAAATCGAAATTAAACATGAATTGTGTGCTAATGACTACTACAGATAATTAAACATGAATTGTGTGTCAATGACTACTAGAGATAAGGATTTCGAACAAAAAAATGAAATTCCAATCATAACTTTTTCAAAAAGATTCTGTGATATCCTTTCTTAAATGAAGACAAACTAGGCTTCTGTTTAAGATAATCAGGATATTGTTCCATAGCTTACTACCTGAATAAACCAAGGATGACATGAATAAGTCTATCCTGGGGCGGGAAATAAATAGAATACTTTTACCTCGAATAACTCTGAAACAAATTTACATACAGATAGGATGGCGTAAGATTATTCATAATCTTGTACATAAAATTACGACTTTATTGAAATGGCATTTCTGATTTAATGGTAAAATATTGAGTTTTTTGTAATCTTCATTTTGCAAAGATAAATTTAAGGAGTTTTAAAATTTCATGGAGCGTCTGTAAATACTCTCAACCCGTTTTAAAAGCATTTTTACTCGCCAGGTCCCAACATGTTGAAGCATAATCAATATCGGTTGTATGTATCCATAAAAGAACAACTTTCGAGTGTGCTCATAAAGGGAAAAATGCTTATTCTATTGAGCTAAAAATATCTTTTGGGAAAAATTTCCCTTGACAATATTGAAATATGGCTCGACCAGGAAAGATTATTGTCTACTTAAGGCCAAGTAATTTATGATTATTAACCTCTTCTACTATCTGATCATAAAATTTCAGACTTCTGACATAGACTTATATTTTGTCTTTTTTGTCTCGTTGTGACTATCATGAACTTAAAATTTTTTAGGATAAAGAGCCATGTGGTTCAAAATCACCCCAAAGAAGTAGTTTTATCAATATCTTCTGTAGAATATTACATAAACATTTGCTTTTTTAATCCTTAGTAAGAATAGTCTATCACCCTCCCAAATATTTTCCACAAGACAAATGAAATATTTAGTGGAAGATCATTAATATAGATAGAAAACAAAATTGGCCCAAGAAATGATCCCTGGGGGACACCATATGTTATTGGCAAAAAGGAGGATATTGCACAGTCTTGAAAAAACTGCCTGCCGTCTATTTTTAAGAAATGAGGATATAAGTCTAACTGAATCTGAACATAAGCCATAAAAAAAACAAGTTTCTTTATTAAAGATCAGGGTCAATGGTGTCAAAAGCCTTAGCAAAATCAACAAATACTACCCCCAGACAAAAGATCATGTTAATATTTTCATCCATTGTTCTATTAGGTTAGTAAGCAGAGTGTGACAAGAATGGTTTTTCATAAATCCGCTTTGCCTAGGATGAAACAGATTGTGGATTTGTAAAATACACTGAAGGTTATTCCTTAAGATGCTTTTCAAGAGCTTAGACAATGAAAAACAGATTGGATTTGGGTCTATATTTTTGGGACTTTTGGGTCACCAAAATTTGAAAAGGGGCAAAAACTTTGGCATCCTAAAAGCTTGAGGAAAATGACATTTTTCAATTGAAAGATTATAAATGTATGTGATATGCTCAGATATTATGGGTGCTGAAACCTTCAATATTTAACTGTCTAGAATTGCCCCAAGCCCCTTGCATTTGAGTGTTTTAGGGAACACAATTCTTTGAAATACTTCATGAACAGTAAATAAAATTAAACTTGAATTTAGATTGTACATTTCTGGATCCACAAAAGTGTTTTAAGTGCAGACAGATCATTAAATTTGTATTGTTAGCTAGAATTACCTTTTCGCTTACTGTACAAAAAGCTTGTTTTAATCTTCAGCAAACAGACAGTTAAACAAAGAGGAGTAGATGTAGATGTTTTATGAGCTAGCTGATTGATAGCTTTCCATACAGATTTTGTGTCTTTTTTTGATGAGATCAGATCACTAAAATATTTCTTACAGCAGTTCTTTCATAGCTGTTATTTTATTTCTTTGCTTTTTTAAAGTCTGCATCTTTCCTTTGTTCTTAACAATTTGTCACGTAACTGCAATGGCACATAATTTCGGCAGTAAGCCATGGTGGTTTATTTTTAAAATTTAACTCGTTTAATTCAAAAGTGGTGCGTGTTTGTCAAATATAGGAAGAAAAGTTTGATACCAGGCAGTAAGTGCTTCATCTGGATCAGTATACTGATAAACATTTAAAAAGTTAGCGTTACATAGATCAGAAAGAAATCCTTCAGCATCAAACAACTTATAGTTTCGCAGAGAAACATTCTTGTGATTGCATCTAGGTATCCTTGTACCTTTTTTAGACCACGTAGACATATTGGATAATGATCGCTTAGGCCAAATGTTGGAACAGATGTTTCTATTATATGATCCATATTGGAGACATAGACATGGTCAATTAAGTTCAGAGTGAAGTGTTTTTTCGTGTTGGGGTTTGAATCACTGTGACAAATGATATAATCCCCAAAAACACCCCCACTTATCATGAGGTTTAAATAAATCAATGTTGAAATCTCCTAACAAAATTATCCTGTTGAATGGTTTGATACATCGTCCATCATGGCTTCAAAGCGATCAAACCAACTGGTACGTTCATCCGGGTTTCTATATATAAAGCCTATTAAAAATGGTTTTATTCCTTTCAAGTAAATTTCAAGCCGAATACTTTCAATGCCATGTTTTCTCAAATTTAACAATTTCCTTGAAATTAACTGATTTATGTACATATGCTATTAATCCAGTTTCTAATTTGCTTTTGGCATCTCTTCTGATGGTAGTATAAATAGGGGTTTTATACAATTTTACTGAAACACATCTGAAAGCGCGATTCAGCAAAACAAAAAGCATGAAAACAGTCATTGAATTTTACAGAATAGGAACCTATGTCGGATACTTGTTTAAATAATGACAGATGTTCAGATAACCCACTTTGAATCCCATTTTTGTTAACCATTTTTGATTTATGAAATTATTTGCCATGTTGCCAGGGTTTTCTTAGATTAAATCAAATAATTGAAAACAAATGATGAATGAAAACAGGGATAAATCAAGCAATTCAAAACAATTGAAACTGACAAACACAGTCCACCTCAGTGTGAACAATAACACAAAGAAAATAATGTTCGACTTTTGGTATTTCACCAAAAGCAATTTAGGAAATACTATATCTTTACACAGACATGCACACCAAACAGCAATCAGCTCACTCAGACACTTACATTAAGGACAAAGCTGAAATTGACAAATGCAACTGCAAAACACAAATGGATGCAATAGCAAATTTAAATTGAGAGAAAAATTATGAAAATAAATACCAATCAAGTACTCATCAAATTTGAGCACAAAATTTAGGAAGGAAGGTTTTCACAAACCACAACCTTCACTGCAATTTACAAATAACTGTCACTTCCTGGAACATATAACAGCTGTCCCCAATCTGGGAAGGTCATATTGCTGACATAGTTTAATTTTTTAAAAATGGTTTACAAGTTTAGGAAAATAAAATCTTAGTATCAAAACAATTCACTGACATAAGATAGGCAACAAACATAATTCACCACAATATTACTATAACCCTTAAATTTTGCACCTTCACCATACATGGCTACTCGCAGGTCAGGTTGAGACCCCATTTTGTGGAGCCATGTTTCATCATCGGTGGCATCCAATGACCAGTAGTACTGGACGGAAGCCATTTCCGTGAGTCAGAGCCACAGCCCTGAGGTAGAGGATAAACCCTGAACCAGCATAGCTTGAGGGAAGCTGGTTTGCCTCTGGGGAAGGTTAAACCCTTGAAAAGCATAAGGGGGATAGGGGTAGGAAAACTGGACTCTGGAATGAAACCCCTCTGGGACCATACACCAGAGAAAGGAACTGAGGAGGGGGTTGCTGTGTGGGAATGGGGAATGGGAGTCTAGAGTGTCCACTAGACTGGGATTGTCTGATTTCTTCAAGGGATGGCGCATCCCTTGAGACATCTTCAAGAGCCTCTGTGGGTCTTGGTTCATATACCCATTTTGATGTGGACGATTTCCTTTTTTGCCCTGGACCCTATTGTTGCGTGTGGGTAATGGGGGAAAGTCAGATGATGACACCACATGAGGTGCATGCAGTTTCCTGGAACCACCGAAAACTCCCTTTGGGTTTTGCTCTAAAGACGGGAGGATGGGTTTTTTTCTCGATCTTTTTATGTTAATCTTTAAGTCAGGACACTGTGGTGATGTAGGCTGATTATGGATGGGTTAGCAGAATCAGATTGGTCAACAGAGTAAAACGGTACAGTCTGTGGAAGGAAAACTTTTGAAATTAACACCAAGCGGGCTGTTCCCCTAAAGCTAGGGGGCACCGCTCCCCGTACAAGGCCGTCGTGGAGCACCATTTTCTGTTTTCAAACACGTTTTGATTTTCCCCAAGAATCTAAAACCGCATTTTAGTGCGGCAGTCCTTCAGATTTCTATTGGAAGGGGCTTGGAGTTTTCAGCTGGTGCCTTTCCCCACAGGAAGGATGGACTGACGCAATAAGGGTGATGGAAAGCACTGTTTTGCACAATGTAATGACTTTTTTTTCCATCACAGTTGAAATGGGCCCACCTGACAGTCCCCATTAAGCCCTACACACAATGACACTTTGCCTGTTTTATGTTTTTGATAGGGTCGTAGCCAGTTTTGCGGTATTTGAAAAGTCAAGCCAGGTATACATTTTTGAATAAAAGTCTCTTGGGGGGTTTGGCTTTTTTGGGGCTATGATCTAAAGAAGAACAGCCCCAAGGGAAAAAGTCAATTTACTTATTTTGTCTATGTGCTTGTTTTGGTCATAACTGCTTTTACATTTTTTTCAGAGGACAGATCTTTGACAGTCAGTCTTTTTTTTTATGGGAGATACAGTATTTGATTACTGTCGAGAATTTGTTTCCCCATTTAAAACTGGAAAGAATGTGGAAAAAATTTTCAGTTGGAAGTCAGGTTGTTTATGGTCTGGTCCACGGCTCATAAAACACTTTTTGACTCTTTTACCACCACGGCCTTGAGGAAAAACAAACGGCTGAAAACCTCTTCCCCTACTTTTTTGATGAAGTGTAGGTGTCAAAAAGGACAGACAGTAGTGTTTTTTGCACCCCCTTTTGGTTGTTTCATTTTTGGGTTTTTTTTTTTCCCCCCCCAAAAACTTTGTCAGTGGGGATGTCACATTGATTTCCACAGTTTCTTGGGGGAGATTTTTGCTTTATTTTCTTTAGTTCAAAGAAACTGGCCCAAACAAGATTTCGTAACTGATTTTCTTTCATAGATTTTTTTTTTTTGTTTGATGAAAAAAAAATTTTTTAAAAAATCACGACAAAAAAAATGAAAGGTTCAGCTTAAGTCAACATGAAGTTTTTAGTTCTTTTTGATAAAACCTTAAATCCTCTATCAGACCACAGGTCAATTTCGGTTCAGAGTAACTCAGGGATTAGATCAAGATATGTGTTTTGTTGTGTTGGTGTGTGTGTTTTTGTGTGTTTGGTGTGTGTGTGTTGTGTTTTTTTTGCTGGCTTTCAAGGGTTTTTTTCCCCTTCCTCCTCCTTTTTCTTTTGCAATTCTTCTTTCAATTCTTCTTTTGTTGTTGTTGTTTTGTTCTTGTTGTTTTGTTGTTCTTGTTGTTGTTCTTCTTCTTCGTGTGTGTGTGTGTGTGTGTGGGTGTGTGTGTGTTGTGTTGTGTTGGGTTGGTGTTTTGTCTTTAATTTAACTTCTGTTCACTGTTCATCTTTTAGTGATATTAACAGAATGTGTGGGGTTTGTGTTTTTTTGGTGTAATATTCGAGAAAAAAAAGGAGAAAACATTAAATTTTTTTACAAAATAGCGTTCCCCTCCAAAGTTTTTCTTTACTTTTTTGCCACTACAAAACTACTAC
>CM054149.1:6132803-6140354 GCA_028751875.1 Rapana venosa
GACACACACACACACACGCACACACACACAGACACGCACACAAACACTTAGACACACACACACACACACACACACACTTAGACACATACACATACACACACTTAGACACACACACACGCAACACGACACACAACACACACACACACACACACACACATAGACACACACACAAACACTTAGACACACACACACTTAGACACATACACACACTTAGACACACACTTAGACACACACACACACACGCACGCTTGTATCACCCACTCCTTCCCTAACCATCCTTCTGAACTTCTCCGATCCACAACCCTCACCCCCTGCCATTCCCCCAAGATACCCCCCCCCCCAAACAACCAGTCACCCCCCCCCCTACCCACCCACCCCCACACACGTGCAAGTGTATGTGTGTATGTATGTGTGTGTATTTTGTATTTTGAAGTGTATTATTTTTTGTATTGGTTTTCTTCTTTTCGTTATTGGTACACTGTATTGGTAAAAGTTCTAATAATGTAGTACTTCAGAATTATCATTAAGAAATGATTGTTTTTAGATAGATGGTTTGATGAAATTAAAAAAAAAAAAAAGCAAATGCATTGCTTATTTAATGTACCATCAGGAAATAAAAATTTGACTTGACTTGACACATGGTTAGTACCACCAATAATTATTCTTTCATCGATTCCCCGATCGACAACCCCATCCTTCTCCTACACCCCCCAGCACCTCCCCACCACAAATAGCCATTCACACCCCCCCCCCCCACCTCTCCAACAAAATGTACTTTGAACACAAAACACAGCGAAGACAGCATACATACATACATACATACATACACATACATTACATACAGACCTACATACATACATACATAATTATATACATACATAACATAATTATATACATACATACATACATACACACATACATACATCATACATACACATACATACATACATACATACAAACATACATACATACATGCATGCTGCATCTATCCATACATATATACAAAAATACATACATCCATTATCCATTCATACATCCATCATTTTTTTATACACATCCATATACACATCCATCCATCCATCCATCCATCCACCCACCCACCCAAGCACGCCACTCACGCTGACAAAGCAAAGCAGAGATAGCCCGGTCCCCCACCCCCCACCCCCCCTCCTCCCCTGTGTGTTGGGAGGGTTGGGGGTTGTTGTTGGGGGGGGGGGGGGGGCAGGTAGTGCGGGGATCATCAGTAGTAGGGGTTATAGTAGCGGCTGCGGGAGGCGATAAACAGGACGATGGCCAGGCTTCCCCAGACCAGAGTGCCAAAGACCACGGCCATGAGCAGGAACAGCCACACCACTCGCAGACTGTGGCGCGCGTGCTCATACTTCTGCTCCAAAACCAGGAGCTTAGCCTTGAGAGGAGGGGATAGAGGACAAAAAGAAAAACAGAAAGAAAGATTAAGAAAACTGACATATGCAGTCAGGTTGGCAGGCAGGCAGGCAGGCACACGTGCATGCACGTACACACACATCACTTTTAGCCAAAATAGATAATAATTATAACTGATGTTTTTGCTGTGTGGTGTTGTTTTTGCTGTGTCAAATAAGTCTACATGACTTAAATGGCAATAAAATATTCTGAATCTGAATCACACACACACACACGCGCGCACACACACACGCACGCACGCGCGCGCGCACACGCACGCGCGCACGCACACACACACACGCACACACACACACAGATGAACTCAGAAATAATTCGTTATTAAAAATCAAAACCAAAAGACAAAGAACGCAAAAAAACCTACTGTGTACATAAAGGAAGTGACATAATCTCAGTTGATATCTATCAAGCAGATAATTATCATCAGATAATTATGTGTATGAGTTTTGAAAAAAGAGAAGTAGAATGCAATATGCTTTTAGTGTACATCATCTTAAGGCAAAATAGATAATAATTATAATTGATGTTTTTGTTGTGTCAAATAAGTCTACATGACTTAAACTGCACTAAAATATTCTAAATCTGAATCTGAATCTGAATCTCACACACACACACACACACACACACACACACACACACACACACCACACACACACACACACACACACACACACACACACACACAACACACACACACAGAGGGCGGGGTGGGGTGGGGGATTGTTTTTTGTGAAGACAAAGAATGAAAAGGTTTGAGTTTTGGTATTTTTTGTTTTTGGCTTGATCTTATAATGCCGCATCGATTATATGAATTTTTGTTGTTGTTTGTGCTTTTGTTGTTGTTGTTGGTTTTTACACGAAAAAAAGATAAATATTTTGTAAAAGACCAAAACAGTTTTTAAAAAAAAAGGGGAGACAAAGTATAAAATGAGAAGTTACGATTTATGTATTTTTAAAGACTGGCTTTGAGTAAATATATATTTGCGGGACGGGATGTCAGTGGAGAGCATCGCTTCCCCCAGTCAAGTTAACAGATCGGCGTCGTTACCACTTGGAGGGGTGCCTTTTGCGCGCCTTGGCTTCAACACAGCCCCCAGTTCCCCCAGTGAAAATGGGTACCTCCCCTCTTTAGGGTGGGGAAGGAAAGCACGGGGGAAGGAGATGCCGCACCCTCAATATGCTGGCCCCTAGAAAACTGAGGTCTCGACACTTCGCTCCCCAACGCCCATATGGCTGTGGAGACAACTTAAAACCGTTTTATAGTTCAGTCACAATGTTATTGTACTTTAATATAGAACCCCCAAAAAAATGTTTCACAAAAAAAAAGTGGCCAGCATTCAACTTTTGAGAAATCATGCTTGCCAAAGCGAAAAAAAGAAACACCACCACACCCCCAATAAAATCAATGTTTACAGTTAACTTTCCAACAGTTTTACGTTACCCCCAAACAGTTTCCTTCCAACATTTACGCTTCCCTTCCAAACGTTTACAGCTTACCTTAAAACGCTTACAGCTTACCTTCCAACATTTTACCTCCAATGTTTTAAGCTTCCCTTCCAACAGCTTACAGTTTCCTTTCCAAACGTTTTACGTTTACCCCCCAACAGCTTCAGTTACCTTCCAACAGTTTACCTTAAAACAGTTTACAGTTTTCCTCCAAAAGCTTACAGCTTACCTAAACAGTTTACACTTACCTTCCCAACATATCAGCTTACCTTCCAACAGCTTACAGCTACCTTCCAACGTTTACAGCTTACCTTCACAGTTTCGCTTACCTTAAACCCAGTTTACCTCCAACAGTTTACAGCTTCCCTTCAACAGCATTACAGCTTACCTTCCAACGTTTACAGCTTACCTTCCAAATATTACAGCTTACCTTCCAACACTTACAGCTTACCTTCCAACACTACCTTCCACAGCTTACCTTCCAACATTTAAAACAGGCCTTCCAACACTTACAGCTTACCTTCCATACAGCTTTACCTTCAACACTTCCCTTCCAACTTTTAAGCTTCCCTTCCCAAAGCTACAGCTTACCTTCCAACATATTACAGCTTCCCTTTTCCAAAGCTTACAGCTTACCCCCAAACATATTAAAGTTTACCTTTCACAGCTTCCTTCCAACATATTAAAAGCTTACCTTCCAACAGCTTACAGCTTACCTTCCAACAGTTTAAATACTTAACCTTCCACGCTTACCTCCAACTATTACAGTTCCCTTCCAAAAGTTTTACAGCTTACCTTCCAACATTTAAAAGCTTACCTTCCAACAGCTTACAGCTTCCTTTCCCAAACTATTACAGCTTACCTTTCAACAGCTTACAGCTTACCTTCCAACATATTACAGCTTACCTTTCAAACAGCTTACAGCTTACCTTCCAACATATTCAGCTTACCTTCCAACAGCTTACCTTCCAACCCTGTTACAGCTTCCCTTCCAACAGCTTACCTCAAGTTACAGCTTACTTTCCAGCAGCTTAACCTCCAACGGTTTTCAACTCACCTTCCAACAGCTTACAGCTTACCTTCCAACAGCTTACAGCTTACCTTCCAACAGCTTACCTTCCAACATATTACAGCTTACCTCCAAAAGCTACAGCTTACCTTCCAACATATTACAGCTTACCTCCAACAGCTTACAGCTGACCTTCCAACAGCTTACAGTTTATTCCAACAGCTTACCTTCCAACTATACGCTTATCTCCAACAGCTTACCTTCCAACAGCTTACAGCTTACCTTCCAACAGCTTTACAGCTTACCTTCCAACATATTACAGCTTACCTTCCAACAGCTTACCTTCCAACTTTAGTTTACCTTCCAACAGCTTACAGCTTCCCTTCCAACTTTTTTAAACAGCTTAACCTTCCAACATTTTACAGCTTAACTTCCAACAGCTTAGCTTCCAACAGCTTACCTTCCAACACTTACAGCTTACCTTCCAACAGCTTACAGCTTACCTTCCAAACATATTACCAGCTTACCTTCCAACAGCTTACAGCTTACCTTCCAACAGTTTACTTCCAACAGCTTCCCTTCACACTACGCTTACCTTCCAACAGCTTACAGCTAAACCTTCCAACAGCTTACAGCTTCCCTTTCCAACAGCTTACAGCTTACCTTCCAACAGCTTACCTTCCAACATATTACAGCTTCCCTTCCAAAACTTACAGCTTACCTTCCAACATATTACAGCTTACTTTCCAACAGCTTACAGCTTACCTTCCAACATATTACAGCTTACCTTTCAACAGCTTACCTTCCAACATATTACAGCTTACCTTCCAACAGCTTACAGCTTACCTTCCAACAGCTTATAGCTTACCTTCCAACAGCTTACCTTCCAACATATTACAGCTTACCTTCCAAAAGCTTACAGCTTACCTTCCAACATATTACAGCTTACCTTCCAACATATTACAGCTTACCTTCCAACAGCTTACAGCTTACCTTCCAACATATTACAGCTTACCTTTCAACAGCTTACAGCTTACCTTCCAACATATTACAGCTTACCTTCCAACAGCTTACCTTCCAACATTTTACAGCTTACTTTCCAACAGCTTCCCTTTTCTACACTTACAGCTTACTTTCCAGCAGCTTATTCCAACGGCTTGAAACCACCTTCCAACAGCTTACAGCTGACCTTCCAACAGCTTACAGCTTACCTTCCAACAGCTTACCTTCCAACTTATTACAGCTTACCTTCCAACAATTACAGCTTCCCTTTCCCAACATATTACAGCTTACCTTCCAACAGCTTACAGCTGACCTTCCAACAGCTTACAGCTTACCTTCCAACAGCTTCCCCTTCCAACATATTACAGCTTACCTTCCAACAGCTTACCTTCCAACATATTACAGCTTACCTTTCAACAGTTACCTCCAACATATTACAGCTTACCTTCAACACCCTTACAGCTTCCCTTTCCCAAAACAGCTTACAGCTTACCTTCCAACAGCTTACCTTCCAACAGTTTACAGCTTACCTTCCAACACTTACAGCTTAACTTCCAACAGCTTAGCTTCCAACAGCTTACCTTCCAACGCTTACAGCTTACCTTCCAACAGCTTACAGCTTACCTTCCAACAGCTTACCTTCCAACAGCTTACACCTTACCTTTCGAACAGCTTACAGCTTACCTTCCAACAGCTTACAGCTTACCTTCCACGCCAACAGAATTCCGGCAGTGCCACACCAGAATCCACAGAAGATGGCACTGATAACCGACATCACCAGAGCGCACGAGGTATTCGGAACGTTGGGGCCAGCCGCCACCACTGGCTGTGTCACCTGCGTGTGAGATGCAATACCCTTTGGTCACAAAGGCACAGAACGAATGTTCCCACCCCCCTCCCCTACTTCTTCATCTAACGCTCAGACAGCAACTACAAACACAAACCCTTCCTCTCTTACAGCAGCTTCAATACACCTTGGCAATGCATCAGCCCCTTTATCCACTGCTGTGAAGTATCTAGGGGGTCATTATCGACAACACACTCTCTAAGCACAAATTCATCACCCAGACCTGCCATTCACGCTACTATCAATTAATTATAATAATAATAATAATAAATGGAACTTATATAGCAATTACGGCGTATTAGCGCAGTTCGAAAGTACCTGTCCACCGATGCAACATCCAAACTCGTTACGTCTCTCATTCTTTCACGTCTGGACTATTGCAGTTCTCTTTTGGCTGGTCTGCCAGCATCATCAATCCACTCCCTTCAACGTATACAAAACTCTGCAGCTCGACTAGTCCTCAGAAAGAAAAAAATCTGAGCACATAACTCCTCTCTTGCGATCTCTCCACTGGTTGCCTGTGCCACAGAGAGTAAACTATAAGATCAGTACCCTCTGTTACAAGTGTCTCCACAAAACAGCACCCTCCTAAACCCCTGTGAATGGTCTTCACCTGTACACCCTTTCTCGTTCCCTCCGCTCTGCGCAGACACCTTGTGCTTGGGAATACCTAGATTCAACCAGTCAAATGTTGGCCGCGCTCCCCTTTTCCCCTGTTTCTGGTCCATTGATTTGGAAAAGACCTCCCTCTCTCCTTTCGCCAAAAGCCTACTTAAAGACACTTTAAAATCCAGCCTCAAGGCATATTTATTTCAACCTAAGATTTTCCTTTCCTGTTTTAATTTCATATCTGTCCCTGCCCTCAACAGCCAAATCCCCATCACCCCAAAGTGTATAACCTTTATGTGTGCGTGTGGGCGCGCGCGCGCACGTGTGTATGTGTGTGTATACATTTAAATTTGTTTTTTTTTAAAAACACCACCAACTATTAATTTAACTGGTTGCGTGTGAAGGAGTAGGTTGAATGCAAGCGCTTTGATATGTTTTTGCAAGATATAGCGCTAAATGAAAATTTACTTTTCTTCTTGTTCTTGTTTTTTGTTCTTCTTGTTCTTGTTCTTGTTCTTCTTGTTCTGTTCTTCTTTGCTGCTGCTGCTCCTCCTCCTCCTTCTTCTTCTTGCTGTTGTCGTTGTTTGTTGTTGTTTTTTGTTGTCTTCTTCTTCTTCTTTTTCTTTTCTTCTTTGTTCTTCTTCTTGTTCTTGTTTCTTCTTCTTCTTCTTCTCCCCCTTTTTGTTTTTGCTCTTGTTTTTGTTTTTTTGTTCTTCTTTTCTTCTTCTTCTCCTTGTTGTTGTTGTTCTTTTTCTTCTTCTTCTTCTCCTCCTTGTTGTTGTTGTTGTTGCTCTTGTTGTTGTTGTTCTTCTTCTTCTTCTTTTTTGTTGTTGTTCTTTTTCCCTTTTTCTTCTCTTCCCTTTTCCTTTTTCTTGTTGTTGTTGTTGTCGTTTTGTTGTTGTTTTTCTTCTTCTTCTTCTCTCCTCTCCTCCTCCTCATTATTATCATTATACATTTTCATTTTCTAAGCAAAAGCGTTGCACTGCCGTATTAAGCACCCGACAGTCAGGCCCAGCACATCCGACTACTTTTTTTTTAATTTTTTTTATTTTCTTTTTAAGGAAAATGGTGATTTTTCTTTTTACATCAGTCCCCTGGTATGGGTTTTAAATTTTCATCTTTCCCCCGGGAAATGGAATTAAAAACAAAAATTTTTTTTTTCTGGTCCCCGGGGGGGTTTTTTTATCCCGGTTTT
>CM054149.1:6140854-6155854 GCA_028751875.1 Rapana venosa
AAAATTAAATGGTTTCAAATTTGAAAATATAATGAACAATTTGCAAACAACTGATAAATTCACTTTTGAATGGAGTAACTATAGACCATTGCTTGACTAAACAGATTACATTTATATAAGTGGGGACATAGGGTCTGGCCATGTGCTTTTGCTGAAAAGCAGTCATGGGATAGCAGAAAAAGATGGAATTGTGCATGCATTTTTTTTTACTCTCCAAGCCCATGCTGTCAAAAACTAGGTAATTACACTGACACTGGCACATTGTGATCTTCCTCATGAATGAAAGATTTGGAAATGGTATAGATTTACAAAATTTGGGACAGAGGCGTACAAATTGTTTTTCTCACGATAGCTGTAGCTATAGCTATGATAGTGTTTTTTCACGATAGCATGAAAACGCGCGCGCGCGCGCGTTTTGTGTATGTTGTTTATATTGTGTGGGGGTTTTTTGGGTTTGATTAAGCACTTGAAAGCAGTTGATATTACTTGTTTATGAAAAGAATTGTTTTTGGCCTTTCTTAAGTTTTTTTATTTATTTACTTTTTTAAAGAACATTTTGTCTGTAATTCTTTGTAAAGCAAACGAAAATTAAAAAAAGTTTTAAAAAAAAACAAAAAAAAACTTAAAAGCTTGAACAAACAAAAAAACCCAGCAAGAAAGCTAAGTGTTGTGTACGTGTGTGTGTGTGTGTGTGTGTGTTGTGTGTGTATATGTGTGTGTGTGTGTGTGTTGTGTGTGTTTATGTGTTGGGGTGTGTTTAGAGAAGAGGAAAGGTATGTGTGTGTGTGTGTGTGTGTGAGTATGTGTGTGTGTGAGAGAGAGTAGTGTGTGTGTGAGGAGAGATGTGTGTGTGTGTTTAGAGGGAGTATGTTGTTTTTGTGTGTTTGAGAGAATGTGTGTGTGTGTGTGTGTGTGTGTTTTGTGCTGGCTTTCAAGGTTTCTCCTCCTCCGTCTTCATTTCTTTGCAATTCTTTTCTTCTTCTTCTCGCGCGCGCGCGCGCGCGCGTGTGTGTGTGTGTGTGTGTGTGTGTGTGGTGTGTGTGTGTGGTTTTCTTCAATTTAAGTCTGTTCACTGTTCATTCTTAGTGTTTTTAGACGAGGAATGTGTGTGTGTGGTGTGTGTGTGTATGTTGTTTGTGTGTGGGGATTGTGTGTATAGTGTGTGGGTATATGTGGGGTATATGTGTGTTTCCTGTGTATTGTGTGTGTATGTGTGTGTGTGTGTTTATGTATATGTAGGGTGTTTGTGTGTGTATGTGTGTATGTGTGTGTATATGTGTGTGTTTGTGGGGTGTTTGTATGTGTGTGTATGTGTGGGTTTTTTGTGTGTGTTTTGTGTGTGTATGTTATGTGTGTGTTTGTATGTGTGTGTATTTTGTGTTGTATGTGTGTATGTTGTGTGTGTGTATGTGTGTTTGTGTGTGTACACGTGCGCGCGCGCGCGCGCGCGCGTGCGTACGTGGGGTGTGTGTGTGTGGTGTGTGTGGTGGTGTGTGTTTTGTGTTGTGTGTGTTTAACCAGCTGCTCTTTTGAATGACAGAAAAAAGAACAGATTATATTTTCCCTTCACCTGTAACTCGAAAAAAAAAAAAGGAGAAAACTATTTATAATTTATTTACTAATAATATCGTTATTCCAAAAATTTTTACTTTACGTTTTAGCCACTACTACTACTACTACTACTACTACTACTACTACTACTACTACTACTACTACTACTACTACTAAAAAGAGGTATACATTCTAGGAAATAGTTTCAAGAAGATTGCTATTATCACCCGGAATATTTTATCACAGACAGAAAAACAGAGAGAGAAGGAGAGATGGAGAGAGAGAGAGAGAGAGAGAGAGGGGGGGGGGGAGGGTGGGAGAGAGAGAGACACGAGGACAGAGATAGGAAAGGGAGGGAGACAGACAGGAGGGAGGGGAGAGAAAGAGAGGGAGGGAGGAGAGAATGTGGAGAGAGAGAGACAGAAAGGGAGGGAGGACAGAGAGAGAGGAGAGAGAGGAGAGAGAGAGGAGGAGAGAAGATGAGAGAGAGTAGAGAGGAGAGAGAGAGAGAGAGAGAGAGGAGGGAATGTGGGAGAGAGACAGAAAGGGAGGGAGACAGAGAGAGAGGATGGGGGAGGGAGGGTGAGAGAGAGACAGGACAATAGAGGGGATACAGAAAGAGAATGTAGGAGGGAGGGTGGGAGGAGACAGATACAGGAAGGGAGGGGAGAGGAGGGGGGGAGAGAGTGAGGAGGAGGGAGGGTGGGGAGAGAGACAGAAAGGGAGGGAGACAGAGGGAGAGAGAGAGGGAGGAGGGAGGGTGGGAGAGAGAGAGACAGAAGGGAGGGAGACAGAGGGAGGAGAGAGGGGAGAGGGGGGGGAGGGTGGGAGACAGAGACAGAAAGGGAGGGAGAGAGAGGGAGGAGAGGGGAGGAGGGAGGGTGGGGAGACAGATCAGGAAGGGGGGGAGAGAGAGGGAGAGAGAGAGGGAGGAGGGGGGTGGGAGAGGACAGATACGGGAAGGGAGGGAGAGAGAGGGAGAGAGAGAGGGAGGAGGGGGGTGGGAGAGACAGATACAGGAAGGGAGGGGAGAGAGAGGGAGAGAGAGAGGGAGGAGGGGGGGGGGAGAGACAGATACGGGAAAGGGAGGGAGAGAGAGGGAGAGAGGGAGGAGGAGGGAGGGTGGGGAAGAGAGACAGAAAGGGAGGGAGAGAGAGGGAGAGAGAGAGGGAGGAGGGAGGGGGGAGACAGAGACAGAAAGGGAGGGGACAGGGGGAGAGAGAGAGGGAGGAGGGAGGGTGGGAGAGAGAGAGACAGAAAGGGAGGGGGGACAGAGAGAGAGAGAGAGAGAGAGAGAGAGAGAGAGAGGGGAGAGAGAGAGAGAAAAGAGAGGGAGGAGGGTGGGGGGGAGGAGCCCACGGACGAGACAGAAAGGGAGGGAGACAGAGAGAGAGAGAGGGAGGAGGAAGGTGGGAGACAGAAAACAGAAAGAGAGGGAGAGAGTGAGGGGGTGGGGGAGAGAGAGGGAGGAGGGTGGGGGAGAGGAGAGGGAGGAGGGTGGTAGACAGTTAGAGAGAAACAGAGAGAGAGAGAGGGTGGGGGTGGGGGTGGGGGGAGACGGGAGAAAGAGAGAGGAGGAGGATAGAGAGAGACATACGGCAGATATGACGTACATTAACAACCAAGACAACAAAGGCACCCCGATCCGTGCTGTGAAAATGAAGACAGCTCACACCCCTGTACACTTTCTGAAAGTCATCGCCACCCAAAAACCATAACAGAACAGCAACAACAGACACAATGCTAGCCCCAGCAGCAAACAACAACCCCACAACAACGACGACAAAACCCATCAAAAGTTTGCAACCCAACTGTAGAACTATTATGTAAGACACAGAGACGTACATAAAATACTGAAGTTAGTGGCAGACAGGAAAAGAAAAAAAAACATAACGGGTGGCGCTGCTCTTGTGGCGACGCGCGCTCTCTTCCGGGGGGGACAGCACCCCGAATTTCACGCAGAGAAATCTGCCGTGACTTAAAGTGGTGTAAAAAAATGAAGTGTAAAAAAAAATTGTCTAACAAACGCTATGTGTTCAAGGTTATGGTTTCACCAAACATAGTTAACCCAGTAAAACAAAAACAGAAAAAAAAAAAACAAACGAAAACAAAACCCCCGAGCCCACCTCCTCCACTTCAATACCGTCCCCCTTTTTCTATTTTGGCCCATCGATCTGGAATGCCCTCCCTCTCTCTCTTTCCGCCAGAAGCCTTTTATTTCAAACCTAAGATTCTCTCCTCTTGTTTCATTCATTTCTGTCCTCCCCTCAACAACCAACTCTCTCCCCCTCCCCCATCACCTCCCGGAGTGTACAACCTTCGGTGTGTGTGTGTGTGTGTGTGTGTGTGTGTGTGTGCGCGTGCGTGCGTGCGCGCGCGTGTGTGTGTATTTACGTTTTTAATGTGTAAAAAACTATGAATTGTAACTGGCTGCGTGTGGAAAGACTAGGATGAATGGAAAGCGCTTTGATTTGTTGTTTGCAAGATATAGCGCTGTATAAATTCCCTGTATTGTTATTATTATTATTATTATTGATACCAACTACCACCCACTCCGACCAAAACAAAACAACAACAAACAAAAACAAAGACAGCAAAAAAACAACAAAACAACCCTGAAAATAAGCCAGGTAAGAAAATAGGCACGAACCACAGACTGAAGCAAATAACATGATGAAAACACGTGGCATCGTGGTGGAAAAAAGTGTGTGTGTGTGTGTAGTGTCAAAGTCAAAGTCCCAAAATCAAAGTCAAACTTTTATTTTCAGTGGTACCCTTGAATAAGCAGTGATTTTCCTTTTTTTTTATCAAGCCATTTTATCTAAAAAAAAAAAAGCGAGAAAAAAAAAAGGTTTAATTTTATATGCAGGGCATAGAAAAAAAAACTAATTATGGTAAACTATACAAAACAAACAAAAAAAACCCCCTAACATTTGCATTGGGGTGTGTGTGGTGTGTGTTGTGGGGTGTTTGGGGTTGGTTTTTGTGTGTGTGTGTTGTGTGTGGTGGTGTGTGGGTTTTTGAGTGTAGTTGTGTGTGGGTTTTGGGTAGTTTTGTGTGTCTTCAAATTTTGTCTGTTCAAATTAAAGTGATAATTAGGGGCCCTTTTGTGTGGGGGGTGTGTGTGTGTTTTTTTGGTTGGGTGTGTGGGTGTTTTTGTGTGTGTAGTGAAGGGTTTTAATTTTTTTTTTTTATTTATTTTTTTTTTTCCCTTTTTTACGGGATTAAAAAAAAAAAGCACTTTTTTCATCAAAGTCCCCGTGTGTAATTTCCCGTTTTTGTAAATTTCTGTCATCTGTTCCCCCGGCCCCGCAATGGCCCCCTTTACGGAAAGCGGAACAGGATTTAAGTGTTTCGCGAGATTGTTCTGCGTGGGGTTCTCACACGGGGGGCCCCGGTTTATGTGTGTGAGTGTGTGTTTGGGTGTGTGCTTTGTGTGTGTGTTTGTGCCACACGTGTGTGTGGTGTGTGTGTGTGCATTTTTTTGCCACCCCGGGGTGTGTTGTGTGTTGTGTGTGTTGTGCGTTTCGTTGGGCGCGGGGCGCGTGGGTGCAAATTTTTTTTTTTGACGGTAAAAGGAAAAACCAGAAAATTTTTTGCTTTTTTTTTTAAAATCCCCGTCCCGTTGGGATATGCAGTTTTTTAAAAAAAGTTTTTATCTTTTTACCCACACCAATGACCTACACCTTTCCCCAAAAAAAAGGAACAGGTTTTAACGGGTTTTTGTTCGTGCGCGCTTTGGGCCCCGCGGCGGGGTGTGTGTGCGTGGCGGTGTGTGTGGTGGTGGGGCCCGGGCGCGCGTGCGCGTGTGTGTGGTGGTGCGTGCGTGTGTGTTTTTTGCGCCCCCGGTTTTTTTATATGCAGAAAAACGTTTCCCCTCTCAAATTTTAAAATATTATTGTTCAAAGAGCGCCCAAAAAGGCAAATTTATGAATGCTTCTACAAAACATAGCCTCCACTTTCCCTTTCAGGAAAAAAAAATTTATATCTAAAAATGACAAAAAGGGAAAAAAAAAAAGTAATCAGAAATTTAATATATTTCTAAAAAGACAAAAAGAAAAAAAAAACCGTAATCAGAAAACACAGGGCGGACTTATTGGGGTTGGTTTTTTTTTGGTTTAAAGGCTAAAACGTTGAAGGGGCAATACCCGAAACATATTTAAAAGCGCCCAAACAGCACACACACGCCCCCCACGCACGCAAAAACCCCACACACCCAAAACAACCCCACGCACGCACCCCACGCACGCCCGCACGCACCACCCCACCCCACCCACGGTTTTTTTGAACCCAAAAATTTTTTGGACAACCACAACACATACGCAGCGCCCCGGGGCACCCCACGCCCCACACACGAAAAGAAACAAAAACACACCCAACGCTACACCACTGCAACGAACCCTACACACACATGCACAGAAAAACACACCAAAAACACATGCCCCACGAACGCGGGGCGCCGCCACACACTCACCACCCCCACACTCCCACCCCACACACACACCCCGCACCCCCAGCCGACGGCACGCCAAAGCCCCCGCACGCCAAAGCAAAGGCACCCACACAACAAAAACACACCCCTTTCTCTCTCCCCTCACAAACACACCCTCTCTCTCTCTCTCTCACACCCCAAAACACCAAAACACCACACACAAAACAAACACACACCCACACAAAACCCCACCAAACACACCCAAGGGGGTTTTTGGAAAAAAATTACCGAGAATATTAACGCAAAAAAAAACCAAAATTCTCGTTATTTTTATCTGTTTGGGAAATTTTTTTTTGCTCGGCTCGAGGGGGTGGGATTTCCGTGGGTCAGAAACCCCTCCTTTCCCCCAAACAAGGTTAAGCAGCGTGAGGCGTGGGGTTTCCACCCTTTGGGGGGGGTGCACTGTTTGCGCGCCTTTGGGTTCGTAAAAGTTTCCCCAAAATTTACCGCTTTTTAAATGGGGGAACCCGCCCCCCCTTTTGGGGCCCGGGGGAAAGGGAAAAGCCCGCGAAAGGGGGAGGAGATTGGGGCCCCCCCCCTCCTTGGGTGGCCCTGGAGAAGTTGGGTCTCTGAAAGCCTCGCCCCCACGACCTTATAGGTTTTTTGGGGCACCTTTACCTTTTTTCTTTGTGTGCGAAAAGGGGTTTTGTTTGTCATTTTGGTGTAGGGAAGCAACTAAGCAGGGTTTTTTCTTTCGCCAAAACGAACAGTAAAGCCCCTTTTTTTTTGGGTAAAAATTCTCGGTCAAAAAAAACCCTTTAAACGTCACTTTAAGGGGATTTTTTTAAACCGGGCCGGCATATAAATTTTGGAAATTTTTAAATTTAAAAAACCAAAGAAAGCTGAAAAAGAATTTTTTTTAAAACATTCCAAAATAACTTGAAAAGAAAACCCAAAAATCACCCCCACAGTATATACAAACAACACGACACCCCCCGGGCGCGCGCCGCACCCCACACCCTCAAACCCCACACAATAGGGCACTGACACACACAGGGGCACAGAAACCGCAAAAAACCCACAGACACCACAACCCAGACATGACACTCCAGGGCCAAAACAAATCACACACACCCCAACCAAACACGCCCGCAACACAAACCAAAACACCCCACACACACCACCACCCACACACACACACACACACACACACAACAACACAACCCCGCAACACCCCCCACCCACAAAACAAAACACACCCCACGCACACACACGCAGCTTGTTCCCCAAATCCTTTCCCAACCATCCTTCTTTAAAATTTTTCCCAAACCACAAAACCCCCACCCCCCCCCCCCATTCCCCCCGATCCCCCCCCCCCCCCCCTTTCCCCCCAAAAAACCAGTTTACCCCCCCCCCCACCCACCCCCCCCCCACACGGGGCAAGTGTATTTTGTGTTTTTTGTGTGTTGGTTTTGGATTTTTTTTTGGGAGGTTTTTTTTTTATTTTTTTTTATTGGGGGTTTTTTCCTTTTTTGTTTTGGTACCCCGTATTGGTTTAAAAATTTTTTTAATAAAGTAATACTTCAGAATTTTTTATTAAAAAAATGATTGTTTTAGATAGTTTGGTTTTATTGGGGGAAAATTAATTTTAAAAAAAAAAAAAACAAAAGCATTGCTTATTTAATTTTTAAACCCCCAGGAAAAAAAAACTTGATTTACCCTTGAAATGGTTTTACCACCAATAATTTTTCCCTTTTTACGATTCCCCCAAAACGAAAAACCCAATCCTTCTCCCACACCCCCCAGCCCCCCCCCACCACAAATAGCCATTCACACCCCCCCCCCCCCACCTCTCCAACAAAATGTACTTTGAACACAAAACACAGCGAAGACAGCATACATACAATACATACATACATACACATACATACATACAGACCTACATACATACATACATAATTATATACATACATACATAATTATATACATACATACATACATACACACATACATACATTCATACATACACATACATACATACATACATACAAACATACATACATACATGCATGCATGCATCTATCCATACATATATACAAAAATACATACATCCATTATCCATTCATACATCCATCATTTTTTTATACACATCCATATACACATCCATCCATCCATCCATCCATCCACCCACCCACCCAAGCACGCACTCACGCTGACAAAGCAAAGCAGAGATAGCCCCGGTCCCCCACCCCCCACCCCCCTCCTCCCCTGTGTGTTGGGAGGGTTGGGGGTTGTTGTTGGGGGGGGGGGGGGGGCAGGTAGTGCGGGGATCATCAGTAGTAGGGGTTATAGTAGCGGCTGCGGGAGGCGATAAACAGGACGATGGCCAGGCTTCCCCAGACCAGAGTGCCAAAGACCACGGCCATGAGCAGGAACAGCCACACCACTCGCAGACTGTGGCGCGCGTGCTCATACTTCTGCTCCAAAACCAGGAGCTTAGCCTTGAGAGGACGGGATAGAGGACAAAAAGAAAAACAGAAAGAAAGATTAAGAAAACTGACATATGCAGTCAGGTTGGCAGCGGCAGGCAGGCAGGCACACCCGTGCATGCACGTACACACACATCACTTTTAGCCAAAATAGATAATAATTATAACTGATGTTTTTGCTGTGTGGTGTTGTTTTTGCTGTGTCAAATAAGTCTACATGACTTAAATGGCAATAAAATATTCTGAATCTGAATCACACACACACACACGCGCGCACCACACACACCACGCAGCACGCGCGCGCGCACACGCACGCCGCACGCACACACACACACGCACACACACACAGATGAACTCAGAAATAATTCGTTATTAAAAATCAAAACCAAAAGACAAAGAACGCAAAAAAACCTACTGTGTACATAAAGGAAGTGACATAATCTCAGTTGATATCTATCAAGCAGATAATTATCATCAGATAATTATGTGTATGAGTTTTGAAAAAAGAGAAGTAGAATGCAATATGCTTTTAGTGTACATCATCTTAAGGCAAAATAGATAATAATTATAATTGATGTTTTTGTTGTGTCAAATAAGTCTACATGACTTAAACTGCAATAAAATATTCTAAATCTGAATCTGAATCTGAATCTCACACAACACACACACACACACACACACACACACACACACACACACACACACACACACACACACACACACACACAGGGGCGGGGTGGGGTGGGGGATTGTTTTTTGTGAAGACAAAGAATGAAAAGGTTTGAGTTTTGGTATTTTTTGTTTTTGGCTTGATCTTAAATAATGCCGCATCGATTATATGAATTTTTGTTGTTGTTTGTGCTTTTGTTGTTGTTGTCTGGTCTTTACACGAACGAAAGACTAACATATTTTGTAAAAGACCAAAAACAGATTTTAAAAGAAAAGCGGAGACAAGAGTATAAAATGAGAAGTTCACGATTTATGTATTTTTCAAAGACTGGCTTTGAGTAGAATATATATTCAGTGCGGGACGGGATAGCTCAGTGGTCAGAGCACTCGCTTTCCCCCAGTCAAGTTAAGCAGCATCGAGCGTCGTTACCACTTGGATGGGTGACCGTTTGCGCGCCTTGGCTTCAACACAGTCCCCCAGTTCACCCAGCTGAAAATGGGTACCTGCCCTCTTTAGGGTCAGGGAAGGTAAAGCAGCGAGGGAGAGGAGATGCGCGCACCCTCAATATGCTGGCCCCTAGAGAAACTGAGGTCTCTGACACTTCGCTCCCCAACGACCATATGGGTTGTGGAGACAACTTAATAACCGTTTTATACGTTCAGTCATCATACTGTTATTGTGACTTTATATAGTAGGAACACCACAAAATGTTTCACACAAAAAAAGTGGCGCAGCATTCAACTTTTGAGCAATCATGCTTGCACAAAGCGAAACACTGTAACACCACCACCACCAATAAAATCAATACAGTTTACAGCTTAACTTCCAACAGCTTACAGCTGACCTTCCAACAGTTTACCTTCCAATAGTTTACAGCTTACCTTCCAACAGCTTACAGCTTACCTTCCAACATATTACAGCTTACCTTCCAACAGTTTACAGCTTACCTTCCAACAGCTTACAGCTTACCTTCCAACAGCTTACCTTCCAACAGCTTACAGCTTACCTTCCAACAGCTTACAGCTTACCTTCCAACAGCTTACCTTCCAACAGCTTACAGCTTACCTTCCAACAGCTTACAGCTTACCTTCCAACATATTACAGCTTACCTTCCAACAGTTTACCTTCCAACAGTTTACAGCTTACCTTCCAACAGTTTACAGCTTACCTTCCAACAGCTTACAGCTTAACTTCCAACAGCTTAGCTTCCAACAGCTTACCTTCCAACAGCTTACAGCTTACCTTCCAACAGCTTACAGCTTACCTTCCAACATATTACAGCTTACCTTCCAACAGCTTACAGCTTACCTTCCAACAGCTTACCTTCCAACAGCTTACCTTCCAACAGCTTACAGCTTACCTTCCAACAGCTTACAGCTGACCTTCCAACAGCTTACAGCTTACCTTCCAACAGCTTACAGCTTACCTTCCAACAGCTTACCTTCCAACATATTACAGCTTACCTTCCAAAAGCTTACAGCTTACCTTCCAACATATTACAGCTTACCTTCCAACAGCTTACAGCTTACCTTCCAACATATTACAGCTTACCTTTCAACAGCTTACCTTCCAACATATTACAGCTTACCTTCCAACAGCTTACAGCTTACCTTCCAACAGCTTATAGCTTACCTTCCAACAGCTTACCTTCCAACATATTACAGCTTACCTTCCAAAAGCTTACAGCTTACCTTCCAACATATTACAGCTTACCTTCCAACAGCTTACAGCTTACCTTCCAACATATTACAGCTTACCTTTCAACAGCTTACCTTCCAACATATTACAGCTTACCTTCCAACAGCTTACAGCTTACCTTCCAACAGCTTATAGCTTACCTTCCAACAGCTTACCTTCCAACATATTACAGCTTACCTTCCAAAAGCTTACAGCTTACCTTCCAACATATTACAGCTTACCTTCCAACAGCTTACAGCTTACCTTCCAACATATTACAGCTTACCTTTCAACAGCTTACAGCTTACCTTCCAACATATTACAGCTTACCTTCCAACAGCTTACCTTCCAACATGTTACAGCTTACTTTCCAACAGCTTACCTTCTAACAGCTTACAGCTTACTTTCCAGCAGCTTACCTTCCAACGGCTTGCAACTCACCTTCCAACAGCTTACAGCTTACCTTCCAACAGCTTACAGCTTACCTTCCAACAGCTTACCTTCCAACATATTACAGCTTACCTTCCAAAAGCTTACAGCTTACCTTCCAACATATTACAGCTTACCTTCCAACAGCTTACAGCTGACCTTCCAACAGCTTACAGCTGACCTTCCAACAGCTTACCTTCCAACATATTACAGCTTACCTTCCAACAGCTTACCTTCCAACATATTACAGCTTACCTTTCAACAGCTTACCTTCCAACATATTACAGCTTACCTTCCAACAGCTTACCTTCCAACAGCTTACAGCTTACCTTCCAACAGCTTACCTTCCAACAGTTTACAGCTTACCTTCCAACAGCTTACAGCTTAACTTCCAACAGCTTAGCTTCCAACAGCTTACCTTCCAACAGCTTACAGCTTACCTTCCAACAGCTTACAGTTTACCTTCCAACAGCTTACCTTCCAACAGCTTACACCTTACCTTTCGAACAGCTTACAGCTTACCTTCCAACAGCTTACAGCTTACCTTCCACGCCAACAGAATTCCGGCAGTGCCACACCAGAATCCACAGAAGATGGCACTGATAACCGACATCACCAGAGCGCACGAGGTATTCGGAACGTTGGGGCCAGCCACCACCACTGGCTGTGTCACCTGCGTGTGAGATGCAATACCCTTTGGTCACAAAGGCACAGAACGAATGTTCCCACCCCCCTCCCCTACTTCTTCATCTAACGCTCAGACAGCAACTACAAACACAAACTCTCTTCCTCTCTTACAGCAGCTTCAATACACCTTGGCAATGCATCAGCCCCTTTATCCACTGCTGTGAAGTATCTAGGGGGTCATTATCGACAACACACTCTCTAAGCACAAATTCATCACCCAGACCTGCCATTCACGCTACTATCAATTAATTATAATAATAATAATAATAATAATAATAATAATAATAATAATAAATGGAACTTATATAGCAATTACGGCGTATTAGCGCAGTTCGAAAGTACCTGTCCACCGATGCAACATCCAAACTCGTTACGTCTCTCATTCTTTCACGTCTGGACTATTGCAGTTCTCTTTTGGCTGGTCTGCCAGCATCATCAATCCACTCCCTTCAACGTATACAAAACTCTGCAGCTCGACTAGTCCTCAGAAAGAAAAAAGTCTGAGCACATAACTCCTCTCTTGCGATCTCTCCACTGGTTGCCTGTGCCACAGAGAGTAAACTATAAGATCAGTACCCTCTGTTACAAGTGTCTCCACAAAACAGCACCCTCCTACCTCTGTGAATGTCTTCACCTGTACACTCCTTCTCGTTCCCTCCGCTCTGCTGCAGACACCTTGTGCTTGGGAATACCTAGATTCAACCAGTCCACTGTTGGCCGTCGCTCTTTCTCTGTTTCTGGTCCATTGATTTGGAATGACCTCCCTCTCTCCTTTCGCCAAAAGCCTACTTATGACACTTTAAAATCCAGCCTCAAGGCATATTTATTTCAAACCTAAGATTTTCCTTTCCTGTTTAATTTCATATCTGTCCCTGCCCTCAACAGCCGAAATCCCCATCACCCTGCCAAAGTGTATAACCTTTATGTGTGCGTGTGGGCGCGCGCGCGCACGTGTGTATGTGTGTGTATACATTTAAATTTGTTTTTTTTAAAAACACCACCAACTATTAATTTAACTGGTTGCGTGTGAAGGAGTAGGTTGAATGCAAGCGCTTTGATATGTTTTTGCAAGATATAGCGCTAAATGAATTTTACTTCTTCTTCTTGTTCTTGTTCTTGTTCTTCTTGTTCTTCTTCTGCTGCTGCTGCTGCTCCTCCTCCTCCTTCTTCTTCTTGCTGTTGTCGTTGTTGTTGTTGTTGTTGTTGTTCTTCTTCTTCTTCTTCTTGTTCTTCTTCTTCTTCTTGTTTCTTCTTCTCCTCTTGTTGTTGTTGCTCTTGTTGTTGTTGTGTTCTTCTTCTTCTTCTCTCCTTGTTGTTGTTTGTTCTTTTTTTCTTCTTCTTCTCCTCCTTTTGTTGTTGTTGTTGCTCTTGTTGTTGTTGTTCTTCTTCTTCTCCTTGTTGTGTTGTTGTTCTTTTTTTTTTTCTTCTTCTTCCTTTTCTTGTTGTTGTTGTTGTCGTTGTGTTTTTTCTTCTTCTTCTTCTCTTCTTCTTCTTCTTCTTCTTCTTTCTTCTTCTTCTTCTTCTCCTCTCCTCCTCCTCCTCCTCCTCATTATTATCATTATTACTATTATCATTATCTAAGCGAAAATGCGTTGCACTGCCGGTAATTAAGCACCTGACAAGTCAGGCCCAGCACATCCGACTACTTTGTTTTTAAATTTTTTTTATTTCATTCTTTTATATCGAGGATAATGGAATAAGCACTTATTTCTTTTTTACATCGAGTCCCCGTGTGTATGCGGTTTTGTAAATTCTGTCATCTGTTCCCACCGGCACACAATGGCCTACTCTTACGAACAGCGGAACAGGATTTTAACGTGTGCGCAAGATGTTCTGCGTGCGTTCGCACACGGGGCCTCGGTTTATAGTCTCATCCGAAAGACTTTTGGGGAGAGTGGAGTCCGGCACTGATGTTAACTCCAGGGGAAAATATCCCCCTTGAACGGGAATCGAACCCGGGTCGTCAGATTGCGAGTGCACTGTTCTAACCACTAGGCTATCCCGTCCCCAACTACGGCATGGGAGAGAACTGGTATCTTCAAGTCTTTCTGGAGAATAGAAAGGCAGGAGAGTGGACCAAGAAGGCAGAAGAAAAGAGACTGGCAAGAAGGAAAAGACAAAGGCAGAAACAAAGAGAGGGATAGAAAAGAGGGAATTCCTGGCATACATTTCCAGAAGGTGGGGATGCCAGATTCAGTTCCAGTCATCTCTCTTTTAGCGGTGTGTAAATGATTATACAAAATATATAAAAACGAAAAAAAATAATACAACCACAGGTTTTTAAACGTCAACCCTCGAAAAAAGTTAAAACAAAGTAATGGTTAGATAAATAGTCAAACATATAAAGGATAAAAAAAACAACTCAAAATTAAACAGGGGGAAAAAACAGGGGAAATCCCGTTTGGACCTGAAACTTTTCCCCCATGCATTAGACCATGAGTGGTGGTCTGGGCGCTAGTCTTTCGGATGGGACGATAAACCGAGGTCCCGTTTGTTACACAAAATTTTCAGCGCACGTAAAAGAACCCACGGAAAAAAAGAGAGTTGTCCCTGGCAAAATTCTTAGAAAAAAGCCACTCTGATAGGGAAACAAATACAGTTTCAGACAAAAAAAAAGGTGGCGCTGCTCTTGTGGCACGCGCTCTCCACCGGAGGAGATAAGCAGCCCGATTTTACACGCAAGAAATTCAGCGTGACTAAAGTGGATAAAATGAAAAATAAAATAAATGAAACAGGACAAATTTACTTGATTAAAGTGCGTGGTCTGGACGTAGTATGTTACCAGTAATCCGATCAGTACAAAAATCAGTTTTATTACAATAATTATATAAATAAAAAACAACAACATTTGAGCGTCAGACGAAGGAGTAGGAGAGAATGCACAGATAAAAGTAGTCTAAGTAGATATAAGAAAAGCAATGAGCGAGAGAGGGAGGGGGTAGAGGGTAGGAGAGAGAGAGGGAGAGAGAGATGAGAGAAGAGAGAGGGGAGAAGAGAGAGAGAGAGAGAGTAGAGGGGAAGGAGAGAGAGAGGGGGAGAGAGAGAGGAGAGAGGGGGGGGAGGGA
>CM054149.1:6163354-6177977 GCA_028751875.1 Rapana venosa
CTATCCTGGGCTAACCTAGTCACTGATCCCCAAGAGTGCTGCTGCATGGCCTTCATCTCACTTTCTACAGTCCTCCTCCTCCACGTTGCTTTTGGTCTTCCTTTCTTTCTCCTTCCTTCTGGGGTCCAGTACAGAATATGGTTAATAGCTAATACTTTCACCACTGTTCTATTAGACCAATTGTATTTTTTCTTTCGACAAATCCAGATACACTCATCTGCACCGTTTTTTGGTATCAAAACTCCTTGATTATCTTACGGGAAAAACAACTTTCAGTGTGTGTGTGTGTGTGTGTGTGTGTGTGTGTGTGTGTGTGTGTGTGTGTGTGTGTGTAGGGGTGGGGACTTGCTATCATATATAATGTACTCATGTAGAAAATGTGTTTATTTTTTATTCATTCATTTTATTGTATCCTTTTCTTTCGAGGATAATGATATAAGCCCTCACGTGCTTTTTTTTACAATCAGTCCCTGTGTGTATGCGATTAGGCAAATTTTGTCATCCTGCGTGTGTGTGTATGTGTGTATCTGTGCGTGCGTGCGCGCGTTCGGGCGTGTGTGTGTACCTACTGTCAGATATATGTGCACAAATTTTTTTAATGTGTGTGTGTGTGTTGTGCGCGCGCGCGCGCGCGCGTGCGTGCGTGTGTATAAGGTACCTACTATCATAATGTAGGCTGCACATATAGACAGTGTATTATCGAAAGGTAAGGTAAAAGTAAAGGTGTCCCATAACCTATGTGGTCATAGGGGAGCGAGGCATCAGAGACCTCAGCTTCTCCAGGGGCCAGCATATTGAGGGCGGCGCCCATCTCCTCTCCCTCGCTGCTTTACCTTCCCTGACCCTCAAAAGGCTGGTACCCATTTACAGCTGGGTGAACTGGGGAACTGTACTGAAGCCAAAGCGCGCAAACGGTCATCCATAGTGGTAACCACGCTCGATGCTGCTTAATTAAACTTGGCTGGGGGAAAGCGAGTGCTCCGACCACTGAGCTATCGAAAGGTACACCACTCAAAATTGGCAAGTTAACTGAATAATCACAGCAAGAATTTGTGTATTTTTTCTTTTAAAAAACAATGTATTGTACTTTTCTCTCACTTATTTGTTTTACAATCCTCATTACGTTCACACACACACACACACACACACACACACACACACACACACACACACACACACACACACACTAATCCTTTGTTCTTTTCAGTCTGTTACTGTTCCTAAATAGTTGTTTCAATACATTTTAAAGGGAGAAAAAAGTTAAGGGTAGTCTACCGTAATGAACTTAACAGCGTTAAGCTTTTGATATAATAAAAAGAGTTATTAATGTATAAAACACCAACATCATCAAAAACGATAAATCAGTTTTGATAAATATAGAAACTGATTCACACGCTCTATAATCAGCAGTAGGAACAGCAGCAACAACGACAACAACAACAGCAAAATAGCGCTATATAAATTCCATGTATTCTTCTTCCTCTTCTCTTCTTCTTCTTCTTCTTCTTCAATCCAACACAGAAGATATAAAGAACTCAAACCCTCACTTTTTACACCGCAACATACTGGGTGGGTTTTTAAAAATATTTACACCACTCTCTTTCCACTTCGTGAGGCAAACTATTCACCCAACTCATGCATGTATTGATTTCTGAAAGCAATCGAGCAGACGATAGCACAACTGCCCTGCAGACGACACTAACACCGACAAGAGAGTATAAGCAATGAAGTGAGAAGTGAAACGGATTGGAAGCCTCGCAAAAGAGACATAAGTACACATAATGGTAAAAACAACAAACAAACCAACAACAACAAACAGTACCAAAAGAAAGTTAACTCACCTTGACTCCCTGTGATGAGTCCTTGGGAGTCTGTGGTTGCAGCTGCCATTGTATTTGTTGTTGGGGGTGAAAATTTTTCTTCTGAAGATTTGGTTAGCCTAGGCAAACTAGTTGTTGATACTCACTGCGCAGCCTTCTGCGCATCTACGTCATTAGGTCAAGAAAGGTGAAGGTCATTGCGTGGTTGCCTGCGCGCGCGGAGAGAGAGAGAGAGAGAGAGAGAGAGAGAGAGAGAGAGAGAGAGAGAGAGAGAGAGAGAGAGAGAGAATGACAATGACAAATTCTTTTATTTCGAGGATAATGAAGAGAGAGAGAGAGAGAGAGAGAGAGAGAGAGAGAGAGAGAGAGAGAGAGAGAATGACAATGACAATGACAAATTCTTTTACTTCGAGGATAATAGAGAGAGAGAGAGAGAGAGAGAGAGAGAGAGAGAGAGAGAGAGAGAGAGAGAGAGAGAGAGAGAGAGAATGACAATGACAATGACAATGATAAATTCTTTTATTTCGAGGATAATGAAGAGAGAGAGAGAGAGAGAGAGAGAGAGAGAGAGAGAGAGAGAGAGAGAGAGAGAGAGAGAGAGAGAATGACAATGACAAATTCTTTTATTTCGAGGATAATGAATAAGCACTCGTGTGCTTTTTTACATCCAGTCCCCGCCCGTAGGGATACATCTTAATAATAACCCAACACTTATACAGTCTCACAGTAAAAACAAGGGGAAATAACCCTTTTCAAAGCAGCCCCCCCAACCCCCCCCCCCCCAAGCAAACTAGCAAAAGAAAACCCTAAAAACATCCCCCATCACCCCCCACCCACCCCAAAAAAAACAACAACAACCCACAACCAAAACAAACATACAAACAAACAAAAGAGAAAGAAAAACCAAACCAACAAAAGAAGAAAAAAAGAGAATACGAAACAACAACAACATCAACAACAAAACCAAGAAGAATAACAACCAAACTTAATAAGTCATAAAGATAAACATCTACACATTGTCAAATGGTACATATACTTGTTACACATAACAATAAGATATTGAAATAGGGCACTCGTTAAGACTTAAGTACAGAGGACAAGTCCAATAAGTATTGAAAATATAAAATATGAATCCTTCATCAGGATACACCATAACTATAAGCAAAACGATAAAAGGTGAGAGAGAGAGACAGAGACAGAGAGTGTGTGTGTGTATTTCAAAGATAATATCCAATTTATAATTCCCAAAACAGTACACGATCACTATCAACACTCATTTTTGATTATACTCGTTTCAAATTATATGTCATGATAATGAAATAAACTCAATACCCATATATTCACACAATAAAAACAAGAAACAAAACAAAAGAAGAATCTAAACCTATACAGTCATTGAGGGAGACAATGTGAGTGAGTGAGTGAGTGTGTGTGTGTGTGTGTGTGTGTGTGAGTGAGTGTGTGTGTGTGTGTGTGAGGTGTGTGTCAGGGATAATACTAAATATATAATACTCACAGAGCACACGATCAACAACACCACACTTTTTAATTATACTCACACAAATTGAATGTCATGATAATAAAAATTAAGTGCAATACCCATACACTCACACAATAAAGAGGGGGGAAACCCCAATAAAGTCATAAAAAGAACATCTAAACATTGTGACAATGACAAATTGACAATGACAATGACAAATTATTTTATTTTGAGGATAATGAATAAGTACCAATGCGCTTCTTTACATCCAGTCCCCGCTCGTAGGGATACATCATAATAATAAGCCCAATACTCATACAGTAAAAACAGAGAAAAAAAACTTTAAAAAATTTAAAACAAAACAAAAACCAAAGAAGAAAAAAAAGAAAAAAGCCAAACTTAATATAAAGTCATACAAATGAACATCTACACATTGTAAGTAAGGTACACATAGTTGTTACACTCAACAATAAGATATTGAAACAAGACACTCACTAGAACTCAAATACACTCAACAAACCCAATAAAACTGAAAATATGAGAGAGAGAGAGCCTGTACACACGATGTATTCTACAGAAACAGGAAGTCTGACAGACAGTCGAGCTAGCAAGCCAGCAAGCCAGCAACCTGATCGTGCCTAGCGGTGGGCCCAGTGGATCTGATTAACAATCATGTATACAGACAGACAGACATACACCTCCGTTTTTGCAAGCCACCTACCACCACACCACTCACGCTGTCCCTTTACCTGTTATGTACATGCCTGAATCTAAAAGCATGAAATGGATACATATGCAGATGCACGTTCTGCAATATACAATTACGGAACAGAGAGAGAGAGAGCGAGAGAGAGAGAGAGAGAGAGAGAAGAGAGAGAGAGAGAGAGAGAGAGAGAGAGAGACAGACAGACAGACAGACAGACAATGACAATGACAAATTCTTTTATTTCGAGGATAATGAATAAGCATCCATGTGCTTTTTTACATCCAGTCCCCGCCCTTAAGGATATATATGATAATAAAATAAAATAAAGCCTATAGCAATACACTTACACAGTGTACGGGGGGAAAATCTACACAAAAATCCCCACAAAAAATCACTGAAGAGAAAAAAAAAGTACTAACAAGTAAGGAAGAAAGCAAAACAGAAAACACAGAAACAACCGAAAAAATAGCAAGAACCAAGAGCAAAACAAAAGTGGCAACAACAACGAGGGGAGAGGTGACACCCAGTAGTTCCCCCTCAACAACAACAACAACACAACAACAACAACCCCAAACCAAAACAGAACCAAACAAAGCAGAACCTCCATAAAATTAAAGGAGAACAAACCACCTAAAAGTCATTTTTCAATAACACAATAGCCATATACAAGTAAAACATTCACAATTATACAGAGAGAGAGACAATGACAAATTCTTTCATTTCCAGGATAATGAACAAGCACCCATGTGCTTTTTTACATCCAGTCCCCACCCTTAAGGATATATATGATAATAAAATGGAAATGGAAAGACACATAACCAGATTGACTACATCTTGGCCCCCAAACGATTTAAGTCGAGCATCAACAAAGCCCAGACAATAATAATATAATAATAATAATAATAATAATGAATAGCATTTATATAGCACATTTCTCAAAGCAATGACTCAATGCGCTTTCATACCATGCGCATTTATACACATGCACACACAGCACATAATAATAACAACAACAACAACAACAACAACAACAACAACAATGATAATGAGCATTTCTAAAGCGCAAATAAATTTACCAGAGATACCTATCGCACTGTAGAGGCACACACTTGCGTCCGGGCACACACTAGCAGGGCAATTAACAGTACACTCAGAGAAAAGGCACTAGCAATAACATAACTAACAAAAAACCCCATAACCAACAGCCAGGCATGCACATGAAGTAGCCTACAGTGTGACAAACGGCGACCGTCAAGACAAGCACAATATATTAACTAGCTAAGAAATACATTAAAGAGATGTGTCTTCAATGAAGACTTAAACTGGGATAAAGTGGGAGCATGTCTGACGGCTGGTGGCAGAGAGTTCCAGATCGTGGGCGCAGCAACACCAAAAGATCTACGACCTGCGGTTTTGAGGTTGTAATGGGGTACAACAAGTAAGTTATCATTCGAAGACCGCAGGGTTCTAGTTGTGGTGCGTGATTTCAAGGCAGCTGACAGAGATGGAGCAAGCGAGCCTTCAGAGTGACGGTATGCCAAGACCGCAACTTTGTACTGACAGCGTGCCCTTACAGGTAACCAATGAAGCTCCCTAAGCATGGGAGTCACATGGTCCCTTTTGCTCTTTCCAAGGATGAGCCTGGCAGCAGAGTTCTGAATTCGCTGCAGGCGTGTAAACTGTTCATCACTTATACCGATAAAACAGGAGTTGCAATAGTCCAGTCGCGACAAGACGGTCGCTGAAACGAGCTTGATCACTGCATCTCGAGGCAAGAATTTCTTAATGCGTGCAATACGGCGCAGCTCTAGAAAGCATGCTCTGCAGACGTTACTAATGTGGTCTTTCATGGAGAGAGTAGGATCTAGCTGAACACCCAGATACCGCACAGAACTCTGAAAAGCTATGTCACAGCCACCCAAGACCACATAAGACTAGATGGTGAACCAACTGCCATAACTTCTGTCTTGTCTGTATTTAATTTGAGTTTGTTGCTGTCCATCCACTGAAGGACACTGTGCGTGCAATCTGCTAGTGTGCGTGTGGCGTCTGAAAAATTTTGAGGTGTTGCATTTGCCGAAATTTCTGTATCATCTGCATATTTATGAAACTGGCAATCATGTAAGGTCATCACATTAGACAGAGGCTGAGAATATAGTGTGAACAATACGGGACCCAAAACAGAACCTTGAGGTACGCCATACAGGAGGGGGGCAGGTTGTGACTTAACTCCCTCTATCAGCACGCTCTGCGACCTATCAGAGACATAAGAGGTAAACCATGCCAAGGCAACACCTCTTATTCCAAAAGAGTATTCTAGTCTTTTGAGCAAAATAGAGTGGTCAAGCGTGTCGAATGCCGCACTGAACAATGAACAATGAACAAATTTTATTTATAGAGGGTTATAGAATAAGCATAACAATAGCTTTTTTACATCCAGCCCTCTGAAAAAAAAAAATCGAAAGTAATTAATGTGCAATACATAGCATGAAGAATGATATAAAGAAAGAAAAAAATACATACATTGATGATGGACTTTCCATGCAAATTTATCCCAATCTAATTCCATACATGAAAAACATATTTTTTTAAAAGTAAACATAAACAGGAATAAGCCAAACATGGATAGGCACTGCTAATGAATTTCATAATGCACACCCCCCCCCCCCACATATATATATATATATATATATATACATATATATATATATATATATATATATATATATATATATATATATATATACATATACATTTACATATATATATATATATAATATATATATACACATACACATACATACATATACATACACACACATATACATACACACATACACATACCATACATACATGCACACATACACATACACACATATATATATACACACATAAACATACACACATATATATACATATATATATATATATATATATATATATATACATATATATATGCATATACACACATATATATACACATACATACACACACACATATATAAAGACAAAATGATGAAGTTCAAGAAAAGTTATTTCAATAATGTAAATGGAAAATAGAAGAAAAGGAATGCAAAGAAAGAGAGAGAGAGAAAGAGAGAGAGAAAGAGAGAGAAAGAGACAGACAGACAGACAGGCAGACAGACAGACAGGGAGAGAGAAACAGAGACAGAGACATTGGGAGAGACAGACTGACACAGACAGAGACAGAGACTGACACAGAGAGAGAGTAACAGAGAGAGAGGGGGGACAGATAGCGAAAATAGATAGATAGATAGGTAGATAGACAGATAGACAGACAGGCAGGCAGACAAACAAACAGACAGGTAGACAGACAGACAGACAGATAGATTGACAGAGACAGAGAGAGTGAGAGAGAGAGAATGGATGGAAGAAATCAAGGCAAGGCAAAAGGCACATCATATTATTTTTCATTATGGACACAGGAATGAATATCTTCGTGAATCCTGCTTTCCACCTGCCCTTGGAGGAAAAAAAAAAAAAAATCCCCTTTCAAATACACAATCACAGCTTCCAAAAACCCATGTGAAGAATACTTGCATCAAAAATACAAATCATACAATTTCCACCAAAAATCACAAATCACAACCAATTTCGAGGGGGGGGGGGGGGGGGGGAATCTATGACAATAAATGTATAGAAAGAGAGAGAGAGAGAGGGGAGAGAGAGAGAGAGAGAGAGAGAGAGAGAGAGAGAGAGAGAGCTCTGCTTGCATCCACTTCATTCTTTTTTTCTCCCATGGACACATAAAGCTCGCACACATACAGGGACATACGTTCGCCATCACGTACGCACAATTCACAAGCACGCCACTTGGTCGCATACACTCACATGCTTATATGAAAAATAATGATAATGGCGCGTTGCTCCTGTGGCGACGTGCTCTCCCCTGGGAAGAGCAGCCCGAAACACACGCAGAGAAACGTGCCGCGACCCCAAACGGCATACAATACAATATAATTATAATACATACTCGTACATAATACATATCATACTCATACATACTCTAACACATATACATTACACATTCGCACCCGTGCACGCTCACGCTTGCCTGCTTGCCAACACACACACACACACACAAAACTCACACGCACACACACACACACACACACACACACACACACACACACACACACACACACACACACACACACACACACACACACACACAGAGTATATGTGCAATTGTAAAGAAAGTTATTAATAAAACAATGCCGTGAAAACTTTCACAATATACGTTACTTTTTCATTTGCAATGTTTTGTCATATAACGCTCATTACATCAAAAAGGTGATTTTTCAAAGAGCTTCTAAAGGAGTTATGGCTAGAAATCTCTGAGGTCCAACAAGCCCATGACTGACACTCTGCGGTCGTCATTCTGCAAAAGCAGGCTGCTGGTGACACTCAGTACGGCAGTCTCCGTGCTGTGACCAGCCCTATACGCTGACTGATGATCTTCCAAAAGGTGGTTACAAGCTAGGTGCTTCTGAAGCTGTTTGAGGACGACCCTCTCCAGAACTTTTGAAATGAAAGGAAGATTAGAAACCGGCCTGTAATTTTTCATAGTATTGCAGTCTAGACCTTTTTTCTTGAGGAGTGGGATAACAATAGCATTTTTGAACTGACAGGGTACAGAGCCCGCCGACAGAGATGCATTGATGATGTCTGTTACCATAGGTGCCAAAATATCAAGGTTTTGCTTTATCAAAACAGTGGGCAGAGGATCTAAACAACAGCTTTTTGTTGGCATGGACAGAATTACTTCATGGATGTCTTTCACAGAAACTGGTTGAAAGGATGACAAAATGGGACCATCATACTGATGGAAACTAGGTGGAACAGATGGTCGCTGATCAAGATCATCGCGTATTTGTCTGATTTTATCCATGAAAAAGTTACAAAAACTTTGTGGTAGATCGTGTAGGGGCACATTTGTGGGAAGGGGAGTGGTATTATTCTTACCCAGGAGGCTGTTAGCTATAGAGAAAATTTGTTTTGATGAACGACATGATTTCATTTCCTCGAAATAAAATTCTTTTATCTTTGACTCTTTCAGATTCCTGTATACTGCATTTTCCTTGACTAAAGCTTTCCCTGACAAGAGCTTTCCCTGGCGCTGATATTGGCAGTGACCACGACATGGTACTCATGACCCTACAGATCAAGCTGAAGACCCTGAACCAGAGGAGAAATCCCCGTTTGCGGTTCAACATGGAAAAGCTGAAGGACCCCGAAGTCGCTGAAATCTTTAAAGCTGAGATAGGGGGCAGATTTGCAGCATTGAATTTCCTCCAAGATGACATCAACAACCTCACTGAGACCTTCAGCAAGACCATTCAGGAGACAGCGCTGGAGATCCTTGGGAAAGAGAGGAAAAAGAACCAGCCGTGGGTTACCAACGATATCCTGGACCTGTGCGACCAACGTAGGGAGCTAAAGCCAGTGAAGAACAAAAACCCAGAAACGGCCGAAGAGTATAGAACAGTCAACAGATCAATCAAGAAGAAGATGACTGAGGCCATGGGGAACTGGATGTCAGAACAATGCTCCAAGGTTGAGAAGGCAATGGCGAAAGGAGACACAAAGAGGCGTACCAGACCATCAAGGTACTAACCAAGTCCCAGCAGCCAAAGACCTCCGTTATTGAAGACAAAGAGGGGTCAGTCCTTACAGAGAGCGCCACTATCATGAAGAGATGGACAGAATATTGCAGCGACCTGTACAACTACAAGCTGAAGGCTGATCCGAACAAACTTCACGAGCAAGATCCCAGACCATCAGATCCTGAAAGCACACAGGTGCTGGAGGAAGAGGTAGAAGAAGCAGTAAGATCCCTGAAAGGAGGCAAGTCACCAGGGATTGACAACATCCCGGCTGAGCTCATCAAGAACGGAGGCCCAGAGATGATCAAGGCATTAACAATCATCTGCCAACGCATCTGGACCAGCAAAGAGTGGCCTGAACAGTGGACCCAATCCATCATAGTTCCACTTCCAAAGAAGGGAGACCTGAAGAAGTGCCAAAATTACAGAACAATCAGTCTGATAAGCCATCCAAGCAAAGTTATGCTACGCATTGCCTTGAACAGACTGAAACCACAAGCAGACGAAATCCTATCAGAAGAACAGGCAGGATTCAGACCAGGTCGAAGCACTGTCGAGCAGATCTTCAACATCAGAATGCTCATAGAGAAGCATCTCCAACATCAGCTACAGCTCTACAACAACTTCATTGACTTCAAGAAGGCCTTCGACCGAGTGTGGCAAGAAGCTCTGTGGCAAGTCATGAGAGACTATAGCTTCGACGAGGACCTGATTCAAGTCATCCAGGCGCTGTATGACAGCTCCCACAGTGCAGTCCTCATGGGTGGAGAAATCGGGGAGTTCTTCCGGACTTCAGTTGGAGTTCGACAAGGCTGCCCGCTATCCCCCGTTCTTTTCAACGTGTTCCTGGAGAACATCATGCAGGAGGCCCTCCTTGACTTCAAGACCACAATCACAATAGGAGGAAGGCCAATCTGCAATCTTCGATTCGCAGACGATATTGATCTCATGGGCCGCAGTGAAGAAGAACTCCAGGATCTCACCACCAGACTGGAAACATCAGCCAATGCCCACGGTATGGAGATCAGCACGGAAAAGAGCAAGACTTTGAGATGAAGTGCCTCAGGCGGATCCTGAACATCACCTACAGAGACCGTAGAACCAATGACTACGTCTGGCAGCAGATCGAGGCACTGGCTGGCAAACAAGAACCATTGCTAGATACAGTCAAACGGAGGAAACTGAAATGGTTTGGCCACACAACAAGGCATAACAGCCTGTCAAAGACAGTCCTGCAGGGAATAGTGGAAGGAGCAAGGAGGCAGGGACGACCACGCAAAAGCTGGATATCCAACACGGGAGTGGAGGCCACACTAAAACCAAACCTCCTGAAAGAAAACCCGGGACAGAACCTTTGGCGGCCCACTTGCACGCCGTGGGGGTACCCCAACGGTCGCCCCCAAGGGGAGATTTTGAGATGAAACCCCATCAATACACTTAGAAAAGCTTACGGGAAAAAAAACTAAAACAAAAACCCCCCAAAAAAATCACCGAAAGAGAAGAGAGAGAGAGAGAGTGAAAGAGGAGAGAGAGAGAGAGAAGAGAGAAGAGAGAGAGAGAAGAGAGAGAAAAAATACAACAAGTAAAAAAGAAAGCAGAGAGAAAACCAGAAACAACCGAAAAAAAAAAGCAAGAACCAAGACAAAACAAAAACGGCAAAAAACAAGGGGAGAGGGAACAACCAAATCGCCCCCCCCTCAAAAAAGCAACAAAAACCCCCAAAACCCCAAACCAAAACAGAACCAAACAAAGAAAAACCCACATAAAATAAAGAGAACAAACCACGAAAAGTTTCATTTTGGCTAACAGAAAAAAAGGAAAAATTTTCTTTGTGCTTTATGGAGGCAACAGCAAAAGTAAAACTACAGAAACAAAATTTTAAACAATTTTTGCCATCCCCCCCCTGGCACACACCAACACAAACACACACACCCAAAACAACACACAAACACAAAACAACACACACCCACACACAAACACAATAAAACCCACACACACACAAACCCGCCGCGCGCGCGGCACCCCCACCATCAAAACCCGAAAAAATTAACAAAAAACTCAAATATCATAATTCAAAAAAAAATCCATTTTAATAGAAAATTTAAGAAAACCCCAAAAAAGTATAAATAAAAAAATTACTGAACTCAAAACAGTCAAAAATTTATGGATAGAATTTAAAAAAAAAATCTGAAAAAAGCATTCAACGGGTACTAATTGAAAAAAGACATTTAAAACATAACAAATAAAAAAAGGAGAGGGGGAGAGAAGAGAGAGAGAGAAGAAGAGAGAGAGAAGAGGGAAGAGGAGAAAGAGAGAGAAAAAGCACATGCTTTTAAATCCATAGATAAAAGAAAAAAGTTTTTTAATTCCCCCTACCACCATTAGCACTCACGGATTTGAATTTCATTTAAGATCGTCCTAAGTCATTTAAAAATAGGGTAGTGGAAAATTCATTTTTAGAAGTCATTTTTCAAAAACACAATACGAATACAAGAAAAAAAACCACACTTAAACAAGAGGAAAAAGAGAAGAGAAGGGGGGGGAGGGAGAGAGAAAAAGAGAGAGAGAGAGAAGAGAGAGAGGGGAGAGGAAGGGGAAAAATGAAAAATTCTTTTATTTCGGGAAATGAATAAGCAAAATTGCTTTTTTCATCCAGCCCCCCCGTTAGGGTACATCTTAATAAAAAACCCCCAAATACTTATACATCTCACCAAAAAAAAAGGGGGAAAAAAACCCCTTTCAAAACGGGCCCCCCCCAACCCCCCCCCCCCCCCAAAAGCAAGCAATTAAAAAAAACCTAAAAATACCCCCCCCCTACCCCCCCCCCAAAAAAAACCCAAACCCAAAAAACAAACAAACAAAAAAAGAGAAGAAAAAAAAAAACCAACAAAGATGTAAAAAAAAGAAAAACAACAAACGCAACAACAAGAAAAACAAAACAAAACCAAAAAAAAATAACATAAACCCAAATTAAAAAAGTATAAAGATAAACATCTCACTTGTCAAAATGGAAAACAATTTTTTACACAAATTATAAAATATTGAAATAGGGCCTCATTAGAAAATTAAGTACAGAGGGAAATCCAAAAAAAGTATTGAAAAATAAAAATATGAAACCTTCACGGTTACTATGAAATAAAGCAGGACGTAAAAGTGGGACAAGACAGAGACAGAGGGTGGTGTGGGGTATTTCAGAGATAAAATCCAATAATAATTCCCAAAACAGTATGCGATCCCCTCAAACTCATTTTAGATTATACTCGTTTCAAATTTTATGTATGATAAAAATAAATTTAATAGCCATACATCCCAATTAAAAAAAAAAACAAATCAAAAAGAAATTTAAAATATACATCGTTGAGGGAGGAATATGAGTGGTAATGAGAAAAGAGAAGAAGGAGAGAGAAGAAAGAAAGGAAGACAAAAAGAGATAAGAAGAAAGGAAAGGGGAAAAGGAAAAAGAGAAGGGGGAGAAAGGGGAAGAGAGAGAGGGGGAGAGAGAGAGAGAGAGGGAAAGACAACGACAAATTCTTTTATTTCGAGGATAATGAAGAGAGAGAGAGGAGAGAGGAGAGAGAGAGAGGAGAGAGAGAGAGAGAGAGAGAGAGAGGAGAGAGAGAGAGAGAGAATGACAATGACAATGAAATTCCTTTATTTCGAGGATAATGAAGAGAGAGAGAGAGAGAGAGAGAGAGAGAGAGAGAGAGAGAGAAGAGAGAGAGAGAGAAGAAAGACAATGACAATCTTATTCGGGATAATGAAGAGGGAGAGAGAGAGAGAGAGAGAGAGAGAGGAGAAGAGAGAGAGGAGGGAGAGAGAGAGAGAGAGAGAAGAGAGAGAGGAGAGAGAGGAGGAGAGAGAGACGAGAGAGGAGGGAGGAGGAGAAGAGAGAAGAGAGAAGAGGGAGAGAGAGAGAGGAGGGAGGAGGAGAGAGAAATGAGGGAGGGAGGGAGGGAGGAGGAAGAGAGAGAGAGACAGAGAGAGACAGAGAGAGAGAGACGCTCAGAGAGAGAGAGACGCACAGAGAGATTATTGTGTGAGGTTTTTTCCAACCCATTCACACTGGAAAAGTACAAAAACAAAATTGAACATTGTTACAAAATCTTCGCGGAAGGAAATCGAAAGGCAGAAGTCGGAAGTCCTTCGGATGAGTCTATAAACCGAGGCCCCGTGTACGAACGCATGCAGAACATCTTGCGCACATGTTAAATCCTGTTCCGCTTTTCGAAAGAGTAGGCCATTGTGTGCCTTGGGAACAGATGAAAAAATTTACAAAAAACCGCATACACACGGGGACTATTTGTAAAAAAGCATATGAGTGCTTATTCCATTATCCTCGATTTTAGAAAAAGCGCTTTGATTTGTTGCTTTACAAGATTCAGCGCTATAGAAATTCCATACATTATTATTATTATTATTATTATTATTATATTAAGTTTATGCAGTTGGAAGGAAGGGCTTAACTTCCTCCGGAGTCATCCCGTGTTGGGACATTTGCTGGTGATTTTCTGGAAAACTTATGCAGTTACACAAATGCTCGCTATTTTCATAAAAGGTAAAGGTGTCCCATAACCTATGTGTCGTAGGGAAGCGAGGCGTCAGAGACCTCAGCTTCTCTAGGGGCCAGCATATTGAGGGCGGCGCCCATCTCCTCTCCCTCGCTGCTTTACCTTCCCTGACCCTAAAAGAGGGCAGGTACCCATTTACAGCTGGGTGAACTGGGGGAACTGTACTGAAGCCAAGGCGCGCAAACGGTCACCCATCCATGTGGTAACCACGCTCGATGCTGCTGGGGGAAAGCGAGTGCTCTGACCACTGAGCTATCCCGTCCCTATTGCAAACGGTCACCCATCCAACTGGTAACCACGCTCGATGCTGCTTAACCTTGGCTGGGGGAAAGCGAGTGCTCTGACCACTGAGCTATCCCGTCCCTATTGCAAACGGTCACCCATCCAACTGGTAACCACGCTCGATGCTGCTTAACCTTGGG
>CM054149.1:6178477-6213477 GCA_028751875.1 Rapana venosa
GTGCTTTGTTGTGCTGTTGTTGTGGGGTTGTGCTCTGCTGCTGTTGTTTGCTGTTGTTGTTGTGCTGCTGCTGCTGTTGTTGTTGCTGCGGGTGTTGCTGCTTTTGTGTTGTTCTGCTGCGTGCTGGGGGTGCTGTTGTCCCTGCTGCTGCTGCTGTGCTGTGCTTGTAAGCGTTCTCCAGCTTTGCACTCTGGGTTCGTTAAATCTACACTCTTCCTCACCATCCCCCCTTGTTTTTGCTTAAAAGGTATTGCCATCCTGAAAGTCTGCCGAAAACGTCCCAAACCATCCCTTTGAAAAACAGAGGGGCAAAAAAGAAATACTTAGAGAGCAACCAAGGATTGATGCAATTGCAGATCAGGTATTACGAAAAAAATTCTGGGGAAAAATCCTACTATGTTACGGGCCCCAGCGCTTTAAAACTTCAGCTGGGAGAGAATTGTTATCTTGTCTTTTGCGGGGGGTTTAAAAAAAAAAAAAGGAGGAGAATAGAAAGAAGAAAAAAGCAAGAAGGAGGTGACGGGGAAGAAAAAAAAAAAAGGGCAGGAAACAAAGAAAAGAAAGAATTCCCAGCAAGAATTTTCCCGAAAAAATCCCCCCCCCCCCCCAAAAAAAAAAAAAAATTTAAACTGAACCTTTGATTTGTTGCTTTACAAGATTTAGCGCTAATAAATTCATACATTATTAAATTTTTTTTTAAGGGGGGGGGGCAATTTTTACGCAAGGGCCCCCAGGGTTTTTCCCCCACCAGGAAAAGGGGGGGGGGGGGGGGGGAGGAAAAACCCAACGTGGACATAGGTTTTAATTATCAAAACCCCAAAACATCCCAGCCCAAAAAAAAACATTTGGGCCTATTAGCACTTGTATTCAATTTTAAAAGGAAAGAGCGGGAGGGTTCGTGGTTGTTTTAAGGAAAAAAAAAAAAAAGGAGGGAGGGCCCCTTGAAAAGCCTTGCGGTTAATTTGTTCTCTCCTTTTTAAAGAGGGCCCACAGGTGCGTGTTGTTAAGCAGGTGACAAGAAGTGAGGGTTTTGGGGGGGTTTTTTTGGGTTGTTTTTTGTACACACCTGAGGAGCGGTTTTTGTTTAAACACCTGTGCAGGGGTTTTTGACAGGCTAATAAGGGCGAGGGCTGTGTTCTTCTTTGAACGCATGTGTGAAGAAGGGTGTTCTTTTTTTAAAAAATGTGAACAATTGAGAAAATAAAAATAATAAAATTTAAAAAAAGGGGGGGTTTTTTGTTTCCTTTGAGAATGAAATTTTTGTGTGTGTGTGTGGGGGGGGGGGGGGGGGGGGGGGGGGGGTTTTGGAAAAAAAAACCCGTTTGGGTTTTTTTCTTTAAATTGATGATGATGAAAAGATGGTTTTGGGGGTTTTTTGTTTTGTTTTGCTTTTTCTCTCTCTCTCTCTCCTCTCTTCTCTCTCTCTCTCTTCTCTTCCTCTTTTTCTTCACTCTCTCTGCCCCCAAAAACCCCTCGTTAAATAAAATTATTAAATTGTTCAATTCAATTCTTTTGCCCACATGTTGCCGATTTGCGGGCAACTGACACTGGTGGGATTCAGATTCAGATTCGATTCGAATATTTTATTGCCTTTAATTTTGTAACTTTTTTGAACAAAAAAACATCAACTAAATTTTATCTTTTTGGTTTAAAAATGTGTACACTAAAAAATGTTGATTTTTCCTTTTCTCTTTTTTCAAAACATATAACTATCTAATGATATCTGTTGAAATTATAACTGTGATTTGTCACTTAATTTATGTACACAGTTTTTGCGTTCTTTGTCTTCTTTTTTGATTTTTAATAAAAAATTATTTTAGTTCTTATTAAAATGATTCTCAAGTAAATAAAATTCATCTTCATTTGTTACGTGTCAAATTTTCTGCCCTCTCTGGATATATTTTGGTGTCCCCCTTTTCTCTATCATTAAATTGTGACGCTTGTGCAAATTTTTACATAGTCTTTTTGAGTTTTGTTTTCATAGTTTACAAAGTATGGTTCCAATTGTTTTTTTGGTAGCAAAATAAAAAAATTTTAGTTTTGAAAAATCTTTCTTTTGGTAGATCCAAAGTTTTTTTAATGTCCAAAAGTTTTTTTTAAACGCTAATCAACCGATGAACTTTTAAGAGTGTTTTGGGTTTTTTCCCAGAATGTTTGAATCCAATTGTGTAAAAATATTTTTACTGTGTTTACCCATTTATCGTATGTTTCTTTGATACAAATAATGATTATTTAATATAAGGTCTGGTTTTGTTTGTAATAAATTAAAGGTATTTTGGCATTTGTTTTAAGGGTCAGTGGAAACCCCCCCCTATTCACCCAAAAAGGGGTAGTACTAATGCTTTTTTAGAACTTCATTTGTTTAAAAAATTTCATGAAAATTTATACAAAAAACGATTGGATAAAGATCCCTTAAAACGTTTTAAATATGAAATTTGTTCCCCATTAAAAAAAAGGAAACCAAAATTTGCCCCTGGGTTTAAACAGGGGTTTCGGGGTGAGTGAAAAAACGCTTTTTTAGTGTTTTTAAAAATTTTCTCTGATTGCCCTTTTAAAGGGTTATTGCTTTGTTGCTTTGTTTTATAAAAATGTTCTTGTGTTGCTTGAAATTTCCCGTTTGATAAAAAAAACGACACTAGATTTTAAAGTTTTCTGTTTCAATTAAGCTTCCACATTTAAATGAATTGGAATTTTAGGAGGTGATCTCGTAAAGTATTTCCTTTGTTTTTGTTTTGTTTACTTTAAACCCCAATTGAACAATATTCTTGCAGTTTTTTTCAGTTTGTTTGAAGACCCATTTTGGTTTGTTGTAGCAATGCCCGGTTCAGCATGGTAAACAAAGGAAATTTTGCTTTTTGGGCGGTTTATTTGGGGAAACTTTTTCATCAGTATATTTAACTATTCATTTACTATTCATTTAAAAAATGTAGAAATTAAAGATTTCCTGATGTACCCCCTTTTCGATATGATTTCATCTGTGTGTTTTCCTCGTTTTTTTGTAAAAACGTTGCATTGGAATACTGTTTTTAATGACTTAAAAATTTTGTTTTTATTTCCCATTTCGTTTAACTTTATAAGAAAACCTCGTGCAACATCAAAAGCTTTTTGAAAAAACTACAAAACAGCAGTAAAGTCTTTTGTTTTATTTCAATACATATTATTTAAATTTTAAGTGGGGGATATGGTCCCTTTTTTGCTGCTTTTCTGAAAAAAGCTTGTTCAACAAAAAAATATTTTTATTTTTTAATATTCAGAAATTTATGGTTTAGTATTTGAAAAAAAGTTTTTAATAGTGTTTGTCAAAAGTTTTTCCCCTGTGTTTTCTGGGGTTTTATTGTAGTTCTTTAGATTGGGACATTCACTCCTTTTCCAGTACAGGGATATATACCCGTTTCTAATACAAAATTGAAAATATTCCGCATTATCTCTATAACATTGGATAAAACTGATTTGATCATTTCGTTTGTGATTCCATCTTTTCCAGGCGATTTTTTTATTTTTCAGCTTTTGATTGTTTTTGTAATTTCCTCTGTTGAAATTTGTTATCTACCCAGTGGGTTATTAGATCTTTTAAGTCATTAAACCTGCTTAGTATTGCTTTTTGTGGTCTGGATCTATTTGCGGTTCTTTCCCAAATTAAGTGTTTTTAAGTGTTCAGTCCATTTACTGCTACTAATATGATTATGAGTTTTGTGTGTGTGTGCGTGGTGCGTGCGTGCGTGCGGTGGTGGTGCGTGGTGTGTGTGTGTGTGTTGCTTTTCAGTTTGTTCTTCAATTTAAACGTCCTTCCCACCAAAAAGTTATATTAGACGGTTGTGTGTGTTGTGTGTGTGTGTTTTGGGGGGCTGCGTGCGGCTGCGTTGCGTGCGTGGCGTGCGTGCGTGCGTGCGTGCGTGCGTGCGTGTGTGTATGTATGCGTATGCAAGCTTTGTGATAAATTTATGTATGATTAAAATTTTAATACATCCGGTTGAATGTAATTATTAAAGATTCCTTTTCCTCTTTCGGTTTTCGTTTTTTTCTTGTTGCAAAAAGCCTTGTTTTAAATTGTGTTCTTTACTGTGCTCCTTGCCAAAATGACTGTATTGTCAATGGCAGGCAATAAATTAATTTCGTGTTTAGTGTTCTCTCTCCTTCTTAACACGCATGCACACACACATAACACACAACACACACAGCACAAAAAAACCACAAAACACAAACACACACACAACACACACACACAACACACACACGCACGACATACACACACACACAGTACACACACACACGAATACACACCACATCACACGTACCATCAACACACCACGAAAACACGCCATCACAGTACACATACACACACACGACATACACACCACATCACACACACACACACACCACCCTCACACCACCACCCCTCACAACACACACCAAAACAACACACTACACACCCCCACCCACCACCCTCACACACACACACACACACACACACACACACACAAAACACACACAACAACACACAACACACACACACACCCCCCACCCCCACAAACACACAAATCCACAACCCCGCTGGTTGTGTCGCACCTCCACAATCCCACAGCAAAAACAAACAAAAAAAAACCACATTAGGCCGCCACCAGGCTATCAACCGAAGGAGATGCAGCATTGCACGGTAGCTAGCTAAGCCTACAGGCCTAGAAGACAAGGTGTCCCCTCCTCTGCAGTCTTCTATTTAACGGGAAAGGGTTTTCAAGCAAGCGGTAGGCTACCCTGGAAACTCCCAACTGATAACACAATTATGAGTTTAGGCAGCCTGGACCCACCCCCAGTGAACTAAAGCGTTGGGCTACAAGGTATGGGCATAAAATTGCTTCAGTGGAAAAGCACCTCTCCCCCCTCCCCCCCTCTTCATCGCCCCCTTTCCAACCCCCCCCCTACTCTAAACCGAAGTGAGGGGGGAAATGAGGGTATAAGTTAAACCCTTTAAATTTTGGTGGTAGCGACGTACTGGTAATTTAAAAATTAAACAAAGGAAAAAAAAAAAATTTTTTTAAAAAGGAAAAGGTGCCCCTAACCCTATAAAGTCGTAGGGGGGAGGCGCAGTTCCTCACTTCTCTGGGGCCAGATATTGAGGGCGGCGCCCATCTCTCCCTCGTGCTTTCCCTTCCCCTGACCAAAGGGGCAGGTCCCCATTTACAGCTGGGTGAACGGGGGAAAAATTTAATTGAACCCAAGGCGCGCAAAACGGTCACCCATCAATGGAAAACACGCTCGACGTGAAACTTGGGGGGGAAAGCGAGTGTCCGACCACGAGCTTCCCCGCCCCTAATTAAACAAATTATTATTATTACTATTGCCCCGTAGTTGCGCCCGTGGGGGCACCTCAAGATCGAAACCAGTTCCCTCCATTCCTCTCTCTGTTCTGCCTTTTCCAGGGTTTTTGTTGAGTTTTGGCCTGTCCATTCGTGATTTTACCCTCCAGCTTTCCTTGGGTCTGCCTCTTTTTCCCTCCTTGGACTCCCTTTGAAAAAACTGTCTTTGTTTTCCTTGGGTCTTGTGACATGCCCCTCCCACTTAAGTTTAGCTTTTTCCGTCGTTAGAGGTTTCTCATAGGGTCCAATGGCTTGCGGATTCTGTTTTGCACGCTTGTTGTTTGTGGGTCTTTGTGGGGGATGCAGGGTCTCCGAAAGCATCAAAACAAAAAAACCCGAAAATATGTACTTCTATTAAACAACAACAACAAAGTTTACGTTCCCCTGGGGATGCAGTTTTGTCAAGTTTGTAGTTCCCCCGGCCCAAAGGCCTCTTCGAAAAGTGAAGGGTTTTAGTTGTGCGCAGATGTTCTGCGTGCGTTTTTCCCCAAAGGGCCCGGTTTAAATCCATCGAAGGACTTTTGGGGGGGGGAGGGGTCGGCACTGATGTTTTTTTAATCAGAGGAAAAAACCCTTGAAGAGAATCGAAAAGGGTCAGCGATCACGAAAACAAACGTAACCCAAGGTTTGGGGGGGGGAGGTGGGCAATTTTCAGCTTAGACGGGGATTAAACTACGGCTCCTGTGTTTGCAGGGGCTTCCCCCTGACCCCCGAAATTGCCTGAGGCTGTGAGGGTTTTGCGAGCCACAAAGTTTCACTGTCAGCGTCAGTCATTTACAGACAACCAGTGGGTGTGTTTGTAGGTGTGAGGTAGTGTGGTGTGGTGTGGTGTGGTGTGGTGTGGTGTGGGGTGGTGTGGGGGTGTGATTTGTGGTGTGGGGTGGTGTGGTGTGGGTTTTGGTGTGTGTGTGTGTGTTTTTGGGTGGGTGTGTGTGTGTGTGGTGTGTGTGTTTTTTGTGTGTGTGTGTGAGTTTAGTGCAGTGTGTGTAGTGTAGTGTAGTGAGTGTAGTGTGTGGTGTGTGTTGTGTGGTGTGTGCGTGGTGTGGGTGTGTGTGTGTGTGTGTGTGGTGTGGTGTATAGTGTGTGTGTGTTGTTTTTGTTGTGGTGTGTAGTGTGTGTGTGTGTGTGTGTGTGTGTGTTTGTGGTGTGTGGTGTGGTGGTGTGTGTGTGTGTTTTGTGTGTGTGTGGGTGTGTGTGTGTGTGTGGGGGTTGTGTTTTGTGGTGTGTGTGTGTGTGTGTGTGTTGAGGTGTAGGTGTGTGTGTGTAGTGTGTGTGTAGTGTGTGTGCAGTGTGCTGTGCTGTAGTGTTTGGGTAGTGTAGATGTGTTGTGTTGTGTGTGTGTGTGTGGTGTCTTGTTGTGCATGTAGCGTAATGTAGTGTGTATGTGTGTAGGGGTGTTTGTGTGTTGATGTGGTTGTGTGGTATGTGTATTTGTGTGTTGAGTGTGTGCGTGTGTGTGTGTTAGGTGTGTGTGTGTGTTGTGTGTGTGTGGTGTGGTGTGTGTGTGTGTGTGTGTGTGTGTGTGTGTGTTTATGTGTGTGTGTGTGTAGTGTAGTGTAGTGTAGTGTAGGTGTGTGTGTAGGTGTGTGTATGTGTGTGCTCTCTGCGCGCGTACTTACGTGCGTCCTTACATGCATACCTGTGCGATTATACTGTCTTCTGTAGACTCCAACACCATCACGATCTTCGCGGAAATTTACCAGAATTCAAATTTGGCAAAATTATACATAATTATGAACATTCTCTTCCCACCCAAGCCTACACTGTACTATCCCAGGGCCTAAGATAACAAACTACCTCAAATTCGGAATGCGGCTAGCTTCATGGTGGGCAAAAAAGAAATGGATGCATACGCAAATACGAGGAACTGGAGGGAAAATACTATTATGATGACCATAATCAGCATAGCAGCAACAAGCAAGTAGCTTATGTTGTGCTCAAGTACAACATCAACATTCACATGGCGACCGATGATCCATGCAATGACCAATGAGGTAAACTGGAGGGAAAATATTATGTCAAGTCATTTGGGAGAGGAAGATTCCCACGGGTATGATACGGGGAAAGCTCCATGTGGAAAATACTATCTCGAGTCAAGCTCCATGGGGAAAATACTATCTCGAGTCAAGCTCCATGGGGAAAATAGTATCTCGAGTCAAGCTCCATGGGGAAAATAATATCTCGAGTCAAGCTCCATTGGGAAAATACTATCTCTAGTCATTGGGGGAGGAAGATTTCCACAGACATGACACAGGGAAAAGCTTCCTGATCCTGGCACTTCTGGCACAGCAGAAAGTTTACGCTGACAGCAGACAGTAACTCACTCAGGGAGGAACCCGTGCTCGTGCAAGCTTGGCTCTGTTGCTGTATACATACGTACATCGGTACATATTTTGTCATCGTATGTACGTACGTATATACAGACATACAGAATTACATACATCAACATACATACCACACATAAAATACATAAAATACCATACATTTCAAAACATACATACACACTTTCATACATACATACATACATACATACATACATACATACATAAAATACATACATACATATCTATCATACAACTTTCATACATACATACATACATACATACATACATACATACACCACCAATACATACATACATACACACATATACATACTACATACTAAGACAGACACGCAGACAGACAGACAGACATGTAGGCAGTGAGGAGCATCCTCCATGCCCATCCATGCCTCTTGTTCCCTACAGTCCCAGAGTCACTGACTGACTGACTGACTAACTGACTGACTGACTGACTACACTGTCTGACTACACTGACTGACTGACTGACTACACTGACTGATTGACTGACTGATTGATTGACTGACTGCACTGACTGACTGACTGCACTGACTGACTGACTGATTGCTGACATGATGACTGTTATGACTGCATGATTGACTGAAAGATTGACTGACTGCACTGATGACTGACTGCATGATGATTGACTGATTGACTGCATGATTGATGTCTGAATGACTGCACTGCTGACTGCCCTGACTGATTGACTGACTGATTTGCACTGAATGACTGTCCTGTAATGACTGACTGACTGACTGATACTGCACTGGGCTGATTGATCCACTGACTGATTGATGACTGACTGATTGACTGACGACTGAATGACTGCATGATGATGCACTGACCTGACTGCCTGACTGATTGCACTGACAGATGACTGACTGATTTTACTGAATTTGACTGACTGATATGAATGACTGCTGACTGCATGACTTACGCTGCGTGTAAGAGAGAGATAGAGAGTGTGTGCGTGCGTGCGTGCATGCGTGCGTCCGTGTGTGCGTTCATGCGTGTGTATACATAAGAAGCAACATAACAGTGCTTAACAAATCACAAGAATCTAATTTGGTAGATAATATCGAAGTACAAGGTGGAAGCAACACAAGCAACAAGATGAATATATAAGACCAGAAAGGCAAAATAAGTTGTCTGAAATTTGATTTTCTTTTTTAACAAGATATCATCATCATCATCATTAACCATTACACCCAGTGGTGTGTAGGGCAGCAACAAAGCGCTTCCACTCCTGCCTATCCTGGGCCAACCTAGTCACTGATCCCCAAGAGTGCTGCATGGCCTTCATCTCACTTTCTACAGTCCTCCTCCACGTTGCTTTTGGTTTAACCAGATATAGCACTATGTAAATTCCATTGATTATCATTATCATTGTTTTTATTGTTGCTGGGTTTTTAAAAAAAATTATTGTCTGACTGCCGGTCTGTATGTCTGTATGTCGGTCTGTCTGTATGTCTATCTGTCTGTATGTCTGTCTGTCTGGTCTGATTTGGTGTGGTCTGTGCTAGTCTGTCTGTCTTCCTGCCTCTCTCTCTACCCCCTCATGTGTGTGTCGTGTGTTGTTGTGTGTGTGTGTGTGTGGGTGTGTGGGTGTGAGTGTGTGTTTTGTGTGTGTGTGGGCGTGCGCCGTGCGTGCGTGCGTGCGTGCGTGCGTGCGTGCGTGCGTGCGTGGCGTGCAGTGTGTGTTTGTGTGTGTGTGTGTGTATGTGTGTTGAGTGTGTGTGTTGATGAATCTCTGCGAGTGTATGAAATCTGGTCTGTGAATGTGTGTGTGTCAGTCAAGTCAAGTCAAATTGTTAATTCCAGATGGTACAATTGAATAGCAATGTGTGGGTGTGTGTGTCTGTGTGTGTGAATCTGTGTGTGAATCTGTGTGTCTGTGAATTCAAGTCGAACTTGCTACTTCCAGATAGACCCCCCCCCCCCCCCCCCCCCTCAACACACACCACCCCCCCATACATTGAATAAGCAGTGTGGTGTGTGTGAGTGTGTGTGTGCATGCTGTGTGTGTGTGTGTGATGTGTGTGTGTGTGTGTGTGTGTGGGTCGTGTTGTGTGTGTGGTGTGCGTTTCGCTGGTAGTGTGTGTGTGTGTGTGTGAGCGTGCTGTGCCGTGCGTGCCGTGCGTGCGTGCGTGCGGCGGGTGTATGTGTGTTGTGTGTGTGTGTGTGTGTGTGCGTGGTGTGTGTGCTGTGCGTGCGCTTAGGATGTTTCGAAGGCTGCATGCTATCAGCAATGATTTCAGCCCATTAATTAACAAGAGAGAGACGGAGATAGTGTGTGTAGTGGTGTGTGTGTGTTGTGTGTGTGTGTGGTGTGTGTGTGTGAGTGTGTTGTGTGTGTGTTGTGAGTGAGTGTGTGTGTGTTGTGTGTGTGGTTGGTGTGTGGTGTGTGGTGTGTATATGTGTGGTGTGAAGTAAAGTCAAATCAGTCTCACCCCATTAAGTAAATGCTTTTTACCAGTAGGTAAAAAGAAAGAAAAATACTCTAGCAAATATGTTTTCAACGGGGAATGAAGCAACCAAATAAAAACAATATAATGACCAGCAACGAATGTAAAAGTTGTCCGATATTTAAGAGAAAAAAAGTAGCATCCTTCAAATATATTTTTGAAAAGACTACAACACACACGCTCAGGCATATTTTGTAGTTGTTCAAGACAAAATTTTACACAGTAAAGAGAAAATGTTATCAACATCAAAGACACACTAGGAAAACATCAATTGCTAAATTACACATGACAAACTTCCACATATTTCCATCAAAGGTGTAGGGGGGGGGGGGGGAGTGGGGGGGGGGGCGCGGGGTGGGGGGGGGGAGTTGTGGAGTGGGGGTTGGGGGTACAGGATTAACAGAACGATCATGGGAGGGAGGGAGAAGGAATGAGAGACAAGGAGAATAGACAGGACAGGGAGACAGACAAACCCACAGTGAGAGGGGCAGAAAAACACCCAAGACAGGAAGAACAGAGGAAACTACAGAACAAGAAAGGGGAAATAAATTTACGCACACAACGCGCGCGCGCGCGAGCGCGCGCACACACACACACACACACACACAACACCACACACACACACACACACACACACACACAGTAGGCCAATTTGTGCAGGTGGGAATGGATAACGGACAATATATCCACAACTGCATTCACATAGCGATCTGAATGTTTAAAAAAATATCATGAGTGCTTACTACTCCTTATCATCGAAATAAAAAAGAATTTTGTTTGTTGTAAAAATAAACACACACACCACACACTCACACACACACACACACAAGGGAGAGGCGGGGAGGGAGAGAGATAGAGATGAGAGAGGGGGGAGAGACAGATGACAGACATACAACAGAGAGGAGTAGAGACAGAGAGGAAGAGAGACGAGATGAGAAGGAAGTGAGATTGATCAGATCAGAGAGAAGAGAGAGGAAGAGAGAGAGAGGAGAGCGAGAGAGACGAGAGAGAGAGAGAGAGAGACAGAAGAGATTGGGATAGTGATTTTGAATTCGCCAGCTGGGCAAAAAAAACCTCTCTATTATGTATGATGAAAATTATTACCTACATTAAACAATTCTTCCTCAGAGAGGAAAGAGAGAGAGAAGACATTAGAGAGTCAGAGAGAGAGAGAGACAGACTAGACAGACAGGACGAGACAGACAGACAGATAGAGAGACAGACAGAGACAGGGACGGACAGACAGACAGACAGTGAAAAAATAAATCGCGGACCAGGCAACAGAGAGAGAGAGAGAGGGAGAGAGAGCGGAGAGAGAGAGAGGAGAGAGAGAGAGGAGAGAGAGATGAAAGAGAGAGAGAGAGAGAGAAGACAGACAGACAGGAGAGACAGACAGACAGACAGAAAGAGCAGCAGATAGATGATAGTAGACCGGACAGAGAGATGACGATCAGTGAATAAATAAATTCGCGGCCAGGCAACACACAACACACAGAGGAGAGAGAGGGAGAGAGAGAGAGGGAGAGAGGAGACAGACAGAGACAGACAGACAAACAGACAGCTTACAGAGACAGAGGACACACACAAGACAGACAGAACAGAGACGAGAGAGGAGAGAGAGTGAGAGAGAGAGACTTGAGTGTGATCGGAGACGAGAGAGAGATGAAGAGAGGGATGGAGAGAGAGACGGGATGGGAAGAGAGACGGAGAGGAGAGTGAGAGAGAGAGTACAACAAAAGGACACAAAAAAAGTGAGAATGCAGCAGAGAAAAAAACAAAACAGTCTTTCTTTTCCCCTCTTTGTCTGTCCACACACACACCAACAAACACACACACACACACACAAACACTACACAACACACCACAACACATTACACACATACAGGATAGCCTAGTGGTCAGAATCATTGCGTCTTGCAATTCTGACGACCCAGGTTCGATTCCGTTCAAGGGATATGGTTCCTCTGGCTTAACATCAGTGCAGACTCATCTCTCCACCCAAAGTCCTTCGATGAGACTACTAAACAAGGCCCCGTGTGGAACCGCACGCAGAACACCTTGCGCAACGTTAATTCCTGTTCCGCTTTCGTAAGAGTAGGCCATTGTGGGCTGGTGGGAAACAGTGACAGAATACAAATCGCCATACTCACCGGGGGACTGGATGTAAAAATGCACATAAGTGCTTATCCATTATCGTCGATATAAAAGAATAAAATAAATTAAAAAAATAAATAAAACACACTCACTCACACACACACACACATATACTTTCACACACATACAACCACACTCACACCACACACACACACACACTCACACACACAATCAAAACCCAAAAACTCCCTTGAACGGAAAACAGAGCAGGGCAAAAAAAACTGGTAACACAGCAAAACCCCAAACACCAGATCTATCTGCTTCCTGATTTTCCAGACTTTCTACGCTGTTAACAGGCAACCAAGGTCTGTGTCTGAGGTTTGGGAGAGCCCAAGTTTTTAAGCCCAATAAACAATTACAATGGGTGTGTGTGTGTGTTTCGTGTTCGTGTTCGTGGTGTGTGTGTGTGTGTGTGTGTGTGTGTCCGTGTGTGTGTGTGTGTGTGTTGTTGATGAGGAGAGAGAGAGAGTGTGTGTGTGCGGTGCGTTGTGTGTGGGGGTGGGTGGGGGAGGGGGTATGTGTGTGAGAGAGAGAAAGAGTGTGTGGTGTGTGATGTGAGAGAGAGATGAGAGAGAGAGAGAGAGAGTGTGTGTGTGTGTGTGTGTGTGTTGTGTGTGTGTGTGTGTGTGTGTTGTGTGTGTGTGTGTCGTGTGTGTGTGTGTGTGTTTGTCGTGTGTAGTCGTGTGTTCTGTTTACTCGTGTGTGTGCTTTTTTCGTGTGTTGATTACCGTTCGTGTTGTGTGTGTGTTCTTGTTGTTGTCTCGTGTGGCTGTGGTTGTGAGTTGTGTGCTGTTTTCATTTTTATTTATTTTTTATTTATTGTTTTATTACGAAGGATAACAATAGCCCAAGTAAAGATTTACAAAGGGATGCGGGAGATTATGTAGACGAGAGGGAGAAGAGGCGAAAGATCCCCCCCCCCCCCCCCCCCTCGAGCAGAGAGGAGGAGACTGAGAGAGGAGGATGAGAGAGAGAAGCTCGAGCGGGGAGCAGGCATGAGAAAGAGAGAGAGAGAGGGTGTGTGAGTGTGTAGTGAGTGTCGTGTGAATGAGATGAGGATGTGTGTGTGCTGAGTGAGAATAAATAGAAGGTATGAGCTGTGAATGTGTGTGTGTTGTGTGTGCTGATTGAGTGTGTTGTACGCGATTTGGTGTGTGAGAGCGCCGTGCGTGTGTGTTTGTGTGTACATGAGATGGCGGGGGGGGGCATTGATTTTGAGGGGCGGCCGCATTATGGTGGATTGCTAACACACACACACACACACACACACAACACACACACACACACACCACTGCTTAGCCGGAATAGAGGACAAGGAGAAGTCGCATCCTGTACATTCTGTACCCAAGACTGTTCGATTGGGTTATACGTGCATGCTTGGCTAGCAGTCAGCAGTGTTGCTTTAGTTAGAAGACCTAGGACAGACAGACATGACAGGTACGGACAGACAGACAAGGACAGACAGATCAGACAAGGACATAAAGTAAAAAGCTTAGCTTACTGTAGAAAGGTCGTAAGCAACACAACGTCCACACACACAAACACCACGCATGCAGGCATCGCACTATAGCACGCAAACACAAACACTACACACACACCACACACCAGGGGATGGAGGTAGGGAGGTGAGGAGGGAGGGATATGAGAGAGACTCAGAGACAGAGATAAAGATGGACAAGCAGAAAAGAAAAAAAAAAAAACGTCAAAGGATGGTGGTCAAGAGTATTGAAAAATGTCACACACACACACACACACACACACACACAGACACACGCGCGCGTTAGCGCGCGTTTAAACTTGAAGATATCACAAACACCACACAGCACACGCGCGCAGCGCGAGTGAGAGAGAGCGAGAATGAGACAGTCAGACAGAGAGAGAGACAGACAGACAGACAGACAGACAGAGAGAGATGTATGACAGGCAAAAAGTAAACAAAAAGCCAATGAGTTTATGTCTATAAAAAAGTAAGCGTCACACACTACACACTACACACTCACATCACACACACACACATCGTCTATAAATAAAACCAGCCTTAAAACTCCGTGAATAGACCTTCAAGAAGAAGAATATAATAATTATATAATAATAAAATATTCAGCGCTATATAAAGTCCATATATAATTATTAAGATACACACTACACACACACACACACTCACTCACACACTCAGAAATATATCAAACATCCAAGAACCATACACACCAGACACCTACTCAATACTCTCTCTCTCTCCTCTCTGCCTCTTTTCTCTCTCTCTCTCTGTCTCTTCTTTCTCTCTCTCTCGACCTCTCTCTTCTCTGCCTCTCTCTCTCTCGCTCTCTCTCTCTCTGCCTCTCTCTTCTCACTCTCTCTCTCCCTGCATCCCTCCTCTCTTCTATCTCTGCTCGACTCCTCTTCTACGTCTCTTCTACTCTTCTCTCTCTCTCTCATCTCTCTCTCTTCTCTCTCTCTCTTTCTCTTTCAAAACCTCAGCTTGATAATACTGTATACGTGGACACCGTTACATCCATTACATTAACAATACAACAACAGGCTACCACAACCACTATACATACACCATAGACAGACATCTCCTATCTGCAGGCCTTGACCCCCACCATACTGTATCTGTGATGGAAAACGGGCACAGAATAGCCTGGTGGTTGAGTGATGCATTTCGTGTGATCTGCTCTTGACCCGGTGTTCGTATCTCATATTACAAGAGGATTCATTTTTTCCTCTGCTAGTGTTAACATCAGTGCCGACTCCACTTCCCCGAAAGTTCCTCCGGCTGAGACTTATGACGACTGGTCCCTGTGTCGCGAAACGCACGTCAGCAACATCTGTGCACAGGTTAAAACCGCGTTCGCTTTTTGGAGTGTAGGCCATTGGGATGCGGTTTGGCGAGAAACGGCTGCTTCGCATAAAAATGCTACAACTGCCATACACAACAGGGGACTGATGTAAAAAAAAGCCACACTAAGTGCTTATTCATAATCCTTCATATATCAAGTTTTTTTTAATGCTCTCTCCCTTCTCTGTCCCTCTCTGTCAGTGTGTCTGCCGCGCGCGAGAGAAGAGGGCCCCCCCCGGTGAGGAAGGGAGGGCAGGGAGGTATAGAGGAGATGAGAGAGATGAGAGCTCACGAGGTCTGAATATGAGGTAGAGGAGAGAATGAGGGAGTAGGAGAGCATTTTGACTCTGAGAATGAAGATGATGACGGAGAGAGAGAGAGAGATAGAGAAGAGAGAGGATTCCGGATAGTGATTGAATTCGTGCCAGCCAGGGCAAAAAAAACTTCTGTTATGTTGATGAACAATATTACCTACATTAAACAACTTCATCCTCTCAGTTTAGACTGAAGAAAGAGAGAGAGAGACCAGAGAGGAAAGAGAGCTGAGAGAGAGCTAGACAGATCATGACAGACAGACAGAGACAGACAGAGCCAGACAGACAGACGACAGACAGATAGAGAAGACAGACAGCGACATGTTACGGATAGCCATGATACACCCCCCCCCCGTGAAAAATTAAATTCGGGCCAGGCAACAGACACAGAGAGAGAGACAGACAGACAGAGAGACAGACAGATGACGACAGACAGATAGATAGATAGACAGACAGACAGAGTGAGAGAGAGACAGACATTCAAAAAAATCAAATTCAGCGGCCAGGCAACACACACACACAGATGGAGATGAGAGAGAGAGAGAGAGAGAGAGATCACCGAGATGAGAGAGGATGATGATATGGTGATGATGAGAGATGATAGAAAGTCTAGAGACGGAGAGAGACATGAGAGACAAGACACGACGACAGACGACAGACTGCCCTACAGAGGCCCCCACCCCCCCCCCCCCCCCCCCCCACCCCCCCCCCCCGAGTACAACAGATATAAAGAGTACTGAGAGAGATGTGAAGAGAGAGAGAATGCCGAGAGAGAGAGAGAGAGTACAAACAACTATAGACACCAAAAGTGAGAATTGCAGCAGAAGAAAAAAAAAACAAAAAACACGTCTATTCTTTTCCCCTCTTTGTATTGTCCAAACACACACCATCACACACAACACACACACACACACACACTCAGATAGCCTAGTGGACAGAACATTGCGCCTAGGCAAGTCTGACGACCAGGTTCGATTCCCGTTCTAGGGGGATATTTTCCTTCTGGAGTATTAACATCAGTGCAGACTCAACTCTTCCCCCGCAAAGTCCTTCCGATGAGACTATAAACGAGGGCCCCTTGTGTGCGAACGCAGACATGAACACCTTTGGCACGGGTTAAAATACTGGTTCCGCTTTTCGTATAAGAGTAGATGCCATTGTGCCTAGCGGCGGGAAAACAGATGATAATTGACAAGAACGCTTACATCCACGGGGGACTGATGTAAAAAACACATAAGTGCTTATTCCGATTTCTGTCGTATTAAATGAATCAAAATAAATATAAAAATAAATAAATACACACTCACTCACAACACACACAATATCATTCACACACATACACCACACTAACACACAAACACACACACACACACAACACACACACACACACACACACAAAATCAAACTCTCAAAATCTCTTGCATACGGGAAAACAGAGCAGGCAATAACTGTGGGAACAACAGCCAAAAACCAGATCTATCTCTTCCTGATTTCCAGAACTTATCTACGCTTTTGTTTACAGGCAACCAAGTCTGTTCTTCCGAGGTTTGGGAGAGCCCAAATGTTTTTAGCCCAATAAACATTACAATGGGAGTGTTGTGTGTCTCGTGGTTAGTGTTCGAACAGTGTGATACAATCTGTGTGTGTGTGTGTGTTCGTTTGTGTCGTGTATTCGTGACCCCCCCTCCCCCCATATTGTGTTGGAGTTTGTTTGTGTGTTGTGACGAGTGTGTGCGTGCGTCGTGTTGTGGGGGTAGGGGTCCGTCTCGTGGGGGGATGGGGGTTGAAGTGTGTTTGAGAGAGATGAAAGAGTGTGTGGTGTGTTGTTGAGGAGAGAGAGAGAGAGAGAGAGAGAGAGAGTGTGTGTGGTGTGTGTGTGTGTGTGTGTGTTGTGTGTGCTGTGTGTGTGTGTGTGTGTGTGTGTGTGTGTGTGGTGTGTGTTTCGTGTGTGTGTGTCGTTTTGATTGTGTGTGTGTTGTGTTCGTGGTGTCGTGTGTTCGTTGTGTGTGTGTGTGTGTTCTTGTGTGCTGTCGTTGTGTGGTGTATGTTGGCTATTGTGTTGTGTGTGTTTTCATTTTTATTTATTTATTGTTTTATTTCGAGTGGAAACAATTAGCCCAGTAATGTTTACTAAAGCGGAGAGGGAGAGAGAGAAGAGAGAGAAGGAGAGATATTGTTGATGACGAGAGAGAGATGAGAGAGAGACGGACAGATAGAGATTGAGAGATGTGTGTGTGTGTGTGTGTGTGAGGTTTCTAGAGTGTTTGTGGTGAGAAGAGGTATGTGATTGTGTGTGAGATTGAGAAAAACTAGAGAATGTAGGAGTTGTGTGTGTGTGTGTTTATGTGTGTGCTCGCTTGCATGTGTGGTACGCGAGAGTGTTCCCCCCCAGGTGTGGATAGCGCGCCGTGCGCGTGTGTTTGTGTGTATGAGTGGGCGGGGGGGGAGCGCATATGAAGTGGACCTTCACACACACACACACACCCACACACATCGCACACACACAGACACACCTCACTACACACACACACACCACTTCCAGCCGAAAGACGTCCCCCCCAACTCCCTTAGTCGCATCCTGTACATTCTGCTACCCAAGACTGTGACTTGGGTAATAAAGCGTGCATGCTTGGCAGCAGTCATGCACCCATGTGTTGCTAGTTAGAACAGCAGGACATGACGGACAGACAGACAGAAAACAGACAGACAAGGACAGACAGACAGACAAGGACATAAAGGCATACTGTAGAAAGGTCGAGTAGCAAACACACACCACACGCACACAACACACACCACACACGCACGCACGCACGCACCTACGCACCACACACACACACACACACAGACACACACAGTAGGATGGAGGTAGGGACGGAGGGAGGGAGGATAGAGAGGACAGAGACAGAGGCCATAAAGATGAACAAGCAGAAAAGAAAAAAAATCAGTCAAAGGAGGTGTCAAGAGTATTGAACAATGTTCACACACCACACACACACACACAACACACCAGACACACGTGCGAAGCTGTGTTGTCGCGGCGTAAAACTGAAGATATCACAACACAACACAACGCGCGCGCGCGGCCGATAGAGAGAGAGAGAGAGGACATCCCCCCTGACAGAGAGACGACAGACAGATACAGACTAGACCAGTGAGAGATGGATGGACAGGCAAAAAAGAAACAAAAAGCACAAAAGAGTATGTCTATAATGAAAAAGTAAGGTCACACCAACAAACACACACATCACACAACACACACAAACGTCTAAAACCACTAACATGTGAATAGACTTCAACTGAAGAAACTAAATAAATGATATAATATAAAATTCAGCGCTATATAAGTCCATATATTATTATTAAGTACCACACACACAACACACACACAACACACACACTCAGAACTATACACCATCCAGAACAGCATACACACCCAGACACCTACTCATACTCTTCTCTCTCCCTTCTCTGCCTCTCTTTCTCTCTCTCTCTCTCTTGCTTCTTTCTCTCTCTCTCTTCCTCTCTCTCTCATGCCTCTCTCATCTTTCGCTCTCTCTCTCTCTGCCTTCTCTCCTCTCACTCTCTCTCTCCCTCCCTCCCTCTCTACTCTCTCTCTCTCTCTCTCTCTCTCTCTCTCTTCTCTCTCTCTCTCTCATCTCTCTGCTCTTCTCTCTCTCTCTACTCTTCTCTTCACAAAATTCTCAGTCTTTGAAAATTCGGGGACACCGTTAACCTTCATTAACACTACAACTACAGCGCTACCACAACACATACTACAACATAGACGACATCTCCATCTGCAGGCCCTTTCCACAGACTGTGTGAGGGGAACGGCCCCCCCCCCCCCCCCCCCACCCGACCACCCCCCCACGAATAGCTGTGGTTAGGCCTGCATTGAGAGAGAGATGAGAATGACAAGTGCAGAGAAGAAATAGAGTGGTAGGTGTGGAAGACGAGAGAGAGAAAGTGACTGTTGTGTGTGTGGGGGGGGGGGGGGTTTGAGGGAGAAAGTGAGTGTGGTGTGTGATGTTAGTGTGAGATCGAGAGAGAGAGAGAGAGAGAGAGAGAGAGAGTGAGAGAGAGAGAGCGGAGAGAGAGAGTAAGGTGTGTGAATGTGTGTGAGAGAGAGAAATGTGTGTGTATGTGAGAGAGAGTGAGAGAGAGAGTCAACTGACATTGAACAAATTCTTTTATTTCGAGGATAATGAATAAGCACACATGTGCTTTTTTACATCAGTCCCCGCCCGTTAGGGATACATCTGAATAATATAACCCAAATACTTATACAGTCTGCCAATAAAAAAAGGGGAAATAAACCTTTTCAAACAGCTCCCCCCCCCAAACAACCCTCCACCCCCCCCCCCCCAAAGCAAGCAATAAAGAAATCCTAAGAATACCCCACCCCTACCCCCACCCCAAAAAAAACCCCTAACCAAAACCAAAACAAACAAAAAAAGAGCAAGGAAAACCAAACCAACAAAAGATGATAAAAAAAAAAAGAAACAGAATACAACAACAAGAACAAGAGCAACAACAAAGCCATGGAAAAATAAAACAACCAAAACTTAATAAGTCATAAAGATAAACATCTACACATTTGTCAAATGGTACACATTACTTGTTACACCTACTTATAATGATATTGAAATAGGCACCAGTATACACGTTAAGTACCAGAGCACAAGTCCAATAAGTATTGAAAATATAAAAATATGAATCCATTCTTCTAGGATATACTATGACTATAAGCAGGACGATAAAAGGGTGATAGAGAGAGACAGAGACAGAGAGTGTGTGTGTGTGTGTATTTCAGAAGATATATCAATATATAAATCCACAAAACAGTATGCGATCCCATCAACACTCATTGTAGATTATACTCAAGTTTCAAATTATATGCATGATTATGAAATAAATTTAATACCCATACATCCACACAATAAAAACAAGAAACAAACCAAGAAGAAATTAAAACTATACATGTCGTTTAGGGAGAGAATATGGCGTGGTGAGTGAGTGAGTATTGTGTGTGTGTGTGTGTGTGTGTTTGAGCGCTGATGCCGCGCGAGTGTGTGTGTGTGTGTGTGTGTGTGTGTGTGGTGTGTGTAGTGTGTGTGTGATGTGTGTGTGTGTGTGTGTGGTGTTTGAGTGTGTGTGTGGGGGGGGTAGGTGGGATTGGGGGGGTGTTTCAGGGATAATACTTAATATGTAATACTCACATAGCACACGATCAACACAAACACTTTTTAATATGTTCATGCAAATTGAATGTCATGGGTAATTAAGAATAAGTGCAAATTTCCATACATCTCATAATAAAGAGGGGGAAAAAAGCAATAAAGTCATAAAAAGACATCATGCACACATTGTATGTAATAAGAAACAAATTCTTTTTTTCGGATATTGAATAAGTTTTCATGTTCTTTTTTACATCCAGTCCCGAGAGGCCCACCGCCCCTTCCTGTGGGGGGGGGGTCACATTTAAAATATGCACTCAGTACTATTCTTACAAGCAGAGAAGCCAAAGGGAAAAAATTTTTTTTTTTTTTAAAGAAAAGAGAGAAGAAGAAAAAATCAAAACAAACAAACAACCCCATACGAGCAAAAGACAAAACATACCCCAGAAAACCACCCCCCCCCCACCCCCAAAAAAAAAAAAGAAAAATAAAAAAGGCAACAAACAAAAAAAAGAAAATGAAAAAAAACACAAGAAAAAAAAAACAAACAAAAAAAACATACAAACAAAAAAGCAGACAAAAACACCCTTCCAAATAAACAAACAAAAAACAAGAAAAAAACAAAGAACATCATAACAAACAAATGAGAAGAAAAAACCAAAAGAAACAAATAAAAAACAAAAAAAAAACAACAATTAAAAAAGAAAAAAAACAGCACCGTTCCCCCCTTCACACACACTCACCACACACAACTACATTCACCAAAACAAAAAACTAACAAGCGAAAAACCCAAACAAAACACCAACAAAGAACAAAGTAACAACTGATACAGCAATAACAAACACAAGAGAGAGAGAGAGAGAGAGAGAGGAGATTTGAGGAGAGAGAGGAAGACGAAGAGAGGATGAGAGATGAGAGAGAGAGAGAGAGAGAGAAGAGAGACGAGAGAGAGAGAGAGGAGAGAGAGAGCCAAACTTCTAGATCATAAAATTGAACCCTTCATAATGTTAGAATAGTACACTAGTTGTTACACGTAGGTTAATAAGATATTAAAATAGGAGATCACTGGAGCTCAAGTACAGTCAACAAGTCCAAATAATATTGAAAATCGAAAGTATGAATATGCCTTTTATTTAGAATAACACAATAACAATAGAAGGAGAAGAGATGAGAGAGAGAGAGAGAGAGAGAGAGAGGGAGAGAGGAGAGGAGAGAGAGAGGAAGAGAGGAGATGTGAGAGAGAGAGAGAGAGAGAATGAATTAATTGCATCGCAGGTCTTAGGCCATAATACAGAGAGTTGAGAGAGAGAGAGAGATGTGTGGTGTGTGGTGTGTGGTGTGTGTGAGTTCTTGCGCGTGCGTGTGTGTGTGTGTGTTTCAGGATGGTTACTAAAGATAAAATTCTCAAAACAGTTTTTTTTTTACCACGATCACCTTGGAACTTATTTTGATTACTCATACAAAAAATATGTTATTGATAAATATTAAAATAAAAAAAATAATATTAATAAATTAATTAAATAAAATAAAACCTCAATACGATCACCTTGGACACTTATTTTGATTTACTACAACAAAATATGTTATGATAAAAAATAAATAACAAATAATAATATTAATCAATATTCATAATAATCAATAATATAATATTAAAATAAATTTTAAAAAACCTCATTACCCGTACTCTTACCAAATAAAAGACAGAAAGAAAAGAAAGAGAAAGAAAAGAAAACAAAAAAAAACAACAACAGCTAAATTCTTATAAGGTCATAGTGGAGAGGGAGAGGAGAGAGAGAATGAGAAGAGGAAGAGGATGAGAGAGAGGAGAGAAAGAGACGAGAGTAGAGAGACCGAGAAGAGAGAGAGAGAGAGAGTGTGTGGTGATGTGTTTCAGTGATAACTCTAAAATATATTTATCAATACAGTGCACGATCACGTCAACACCAATTTTGATTATACTCATGCAGATTATATGTCAAGGATACTAAATAAACTCAATTCCGTATACTCATACAATATAAACAAGGAAGAGGAGGGAAAGGTGGGGGGGGGTGCGTGCGGTGAAAGCCAAATCATATAAGGTCAGGGAGAGAGAGAGAGAGATTAGAGAGAGAGAGAGAGAGAAGGGAGGAGAGCAGGTGAGAGACTGAGAAGTGAATGAGAGAGGAGAGAGAAGAGAGAGATCGAGAGAGGAGTATGAGAGCAGGAGAGAGAGAGAGAGGAAGTGCGTGTTTCAAGGATAATCTAATGTTATATAATTCTCGAGACAGCACAGGATCACCATCATATCTCTATCGAATATACTCGTACAAATGAACGCCATGAAAAAGAAAAAGCCCAACGTCAATACACTCATGCAATAAGGAGAAAAAAAATCGCTAAAGTCATTAAATGAACATCTATACATTGTAGGGTAAGAGAGAGAGATGGGGTGGGGGGGGGGGGGGGGGGAATGACGAGAGAGTGGCGAGTGTGTGTGTGTGTTGGGTGTGTGTGTGTGTGTGTGTGTGTGTGGTGTGTGTGTGTGTGTTAAAGATTTAGCTTTTTGTTTTTAAACAAACAAGGACAAATAAGACATAGGAAAAAATACATGAAGATCATTCTCAAAATAGCAGATCATATCACTGTGAACACTCTATTTCATTATACTCGCTACAGTATTAACACATATTATTGTTATGATAGATATATTTCTTAATACCTAAATGTAGTTTTAAAAAAATATTAAAATAATAATAATTTATTTTAAAAACATAAATAAATAAATAATATAAAAAAATTAAAAAAAGCTTACACTTGCTAGGGACACTCACTTTCTCAATACAATGAAATTTGAGAGAGAGAGAGAGAGAGAGAGAGAGATGAAGAGAGAGTGAGAGAGAGAGAGATGGAGCAAAGAGAGATGAGAGAGAGAAGAGAGAGAGAGGAGAGAGAGAGAGAGGGAGAGATAGAGAGAGAGAGCCGAGAGAGAGATGAGCTGAGAGAGCGAGCAAAGGAGAGAGACGGATGAGGATGAGTGAGAGATGATGAGAGAGTGAGAGAGAGAGAGAGGACAACAGTCTGACATAACCATACAGGTGAAGGGAAAGGGCAGGGCAGATAGGGAGGATGAAAAGGCAGATATGTAGGGGCAGGAATTATGTGCAAACTTTGCTTTTAAGCTAGGAGGTGGCCTTTGTTGTTGTTGATGTATCAAGTGTGTTGATAATTGAGTTTTGTAGATTGTTTGATTGATGTTGTTTAACTGAATCTGTAAGGGAGGTTCACAGCAATGGCCTGAGGTAAAGTAGATAGATATGAATAAGTGGGGGGGTGGGGGGGTGCGGGGTGGGGGGGCCTATTCTCGGAAATAGGTCACTGGGTATTATAGTATTTCCCTGGATTGGTTTAGGGGAATTTTCTTTTATAGTATGATGGAAACAGTTCCTGTCATGATCTTGAAACATCATGATCCTTTGTTATATTTTAGTCGGTTGGCGTAGGGGAGGAATATTTAATTGAGTATATCAGCTTCTAGTAAGCTTGTCTTTTTTAATAAAGGACCAGTTTGAATGAGCTCGTTGTGTACAGACTCAGTAACGGTTGCATTAGTGTTTGCACTAGCAGAATCCCATTAGGGGATAGAAGAATAGTCTTTATTGAGGTGTGTTATAGATTGGAAGAATAGTTTCCTTGAATGAAAGTCAAGAAAGTGCTTGATTTTAGAAGTTGTGTATACTCTTTGGGACATGTATTTGCCATAGTGAGATATGTGGTATAACCCAACTGTGATTTTCATCAATTTTACCCCTAAACCTTGTGGTTGATGGGTTTGTTCAATTACTCCTTTATAATTTTGATGGGAGTAGTTTGTGGGTTTAGTTTTGACGCTTTTGTCATAGTGGTAATAAGCGTTTTAGAGTGAGAGAGAGTGAGTGTGAGAGAGAAAAAGTGTGTGTGAGGAGAGAGAGAGAGAATTGTGTGTGTGAGGGAGAGCGAGAGAAAGGGTGTGTGTGTGTGGAGAGAGAGAGAGAGAGTGAGGAAAAAGAGAGTGTGGGGGGGGGGGGCAGTGTGTGTGTGTGTGTGATAGAGAGACGAGAGTGTGAGATGAAGAGAGAGAGAGAGAGAGAGAGATCGAGAGAGAGAGCGAGAGAGAAGAGAGAGAGAGAGAGAAAAGTTTGAGCGAGAGAGAGAACGTGAGAGAGTGAGATGGTGTGTGTGTATATGTGTGAGAGAGAGGCGATAAAAAAAGAGAGACGAGAGAGAGAGAGAGTGTGTGTGTGTGTGTGTGTGTGTGTGTGTGTGTGTGTGTGTGTGTGTGTGTGTGTGTGTGTGTGTGTTGGGTGTGTCGGATGTGGGTGCGTGGTGTGTTGTACGCTGCGTGTAAGAGAGAGATAGAGAGTGTGTGCGTGCGTGCGTGCATGCGATGCGTCGTGTGTGCGTTCAGGCGTGTGTATACATAAGATAGCACATAACCGTGACTTAACAAATCACCAAGAATCTAATTTGTAGTTAATATCGACAGTTACAAGGTGGGAAGCAAACACAAGCAACAGGATGAATATATAAGACCAGAAAGGCAAAATAAGTTTTCTGAAATTTGATTTTCTTTTTTAACAAGATATCATCATCATCATCATTAACCATTACACCCAGTCGTGTGTAGGGCAGCAACAAAGCGCTTCCACTCCTGCCTATCCTGGGCCAACCTAGTCACTGATCCCCAAGAGTGCTGCATGGCCTTCATCTCACTTTCTACAGTCCTCCTCCACGTTGCTTTTGGTTTAACCAGATATAGCACTATGTAAATTCCATTGATTATCATTATCATTGTTTTTATTGTTGCTGGGTTTTTTAAAAAAAATTATTGTCTGACTGCCGGATCTGTATGTCTGTATGTCGGTCTGTCTGTATGTCTATCTGTCTGGTAATGTTCTGTATGTCTGGTCTGATTTGTCCGTGTGGTCATGTGCTAGTCTGTCTGTCTTCCTGCCTCTCTCTCTACCCCCTCATGTGTGTGTCGTGTGTTGTTGTGTGTGTGTGTGTGTGGGTGTGTGGGTGTGAGTGTGTGTTTTGTGTGTGTGTGGGCGTGCGCCGTGCGTGCGTGCGTGCGTGCGTGCGTGCGTGCGTGCGTGCGTGGCGTGCAGTGTGTGTTTGTGTGTGTGTGTGTGTATGTGTGTTGAGTGTGTGTGTTGATGAATCTCTGCGAGTGTATGAAATCTGGTCTGTGAATGTGTGTGTGTCAGTCAAGTCAAGTCAAATTGTTAATTCCAGATGGTACAATTGAATAGCAATGTGTGGGTGTGTGTGTCTGTGTGTGTGAATCTGTGTGTGAATCTGTGTGTCTGTGAATTCAAGTCGAACTTGCTACTTCCAGATAGACCCCCCCCCCCCCCCCCCCCCTCAACACACACCACCCCCCCATACATTGAATAAGCAGTGTGGTGTGTGTGAGTGTGTGTGTGCATGCTGTGTGTGTGTGTGTGATGTGTGTGTGTGTGTGTGTGTGTGGGTCGTGTTGTGTGTGTGGTGTGCGTTTCGCTGGTAGTGTGTGTGTGTGTGTGTGAGCGTGCTGTGCCGTGCGTGCCGTGCGTGCGTGCGTGCGGCGGGTGTATGTGTGTTGTGTGTGTGTGTGTGTGTGTGCGTGGTGTGTGTGCTGTGCGTGCGCTTAGGATGTTTCGAAGGCTGCATGCTATCAGCAATGATTTCAGCCCATTAATTAACAAGAGAGAGACGGAGATAGTGTGTGTAGTGGTGTGTGTGTGTTGTGTGTGTGTGTGGTGTGTGTGTGTGAGTGTGTTGTGTGTGTGTTGTGAGTGAGTGTGTGTGTGTTGTGTGTGTGGTTGGTGTGTGGTGTGTGGTGTGTATATGTGTGGTGTGAAGTAAAGTCAAATCAGTCTCACCCCATTAAGTAAATGCTTTTTACCAGTAGGTAAAAAGAAAGAAAAATACTCTAGCAAATATGTTTTCAACGGGGAATGAAGCAACCAAATAAAAACAATATAATGACCAGCAACGAATGTAAAAGTTGTCCGATATTTAAGAGAAAAAAAGTAGCATCCTTCAAATATATTTTTGAAAAGACTACAACACACACGCTCAGGCATATTTTGTAGTTGTTCAAGACAAAATTTTACACAGTAAAGAGAAAATGTTATCAACATCAAAGACACACTAGGAAAACATCAATTGCTAAATTACACATGACAAACTTCCACATATTTCCATCAAAGGTGTAGGGGGGGGGGGGGGAGTGGGGGGGGGGGCGCGGGGTGGGGGGGGGGAGTTGTGGAGTGGGGGTTGGGGGTACAGGATTAACAGAACGATCATGGGAGGGAGGGAGAAGGAATGAGAGACAAGGAGAATAGACAGGACAGGGAGACAGACAAACCCACAGTGAGAGGGGCAGAAAAACACCCAAGACAGGAAGAACAGAGGAAACTACAGAACAAGAAAGGGGAAATAAATTTACGCACACAACGCGCGCGCGCGCGAGCGCGCGCACACACACACACACACACACACAACACCACACACACACACACACACACACACACACAGTAGGCCAATTTGTGCAGGTGGGAATGGATAACGGACAATATATCCACAACTGCATTCACATAGCGATCTGAATGTTTAAAAAAATATCATGAGTGCTTACTACTCCTTATCATCGAAATAAAAAAGAATTTTGTTTGTTGTAAAAATAAACACACACACCACACACTCACACACACACACACACAAGGGAGAGGCGGGGAGGGAGAGAGATAGAGATGAGAGAGGGGGGAGAGACAGATGACAGACATACAACAGAGAGGAGTAGAGACAGAGAGGAAGAGAGACGAGATGAGAAGGAAGTGAGATTGATCAGATCAGAGAGAAGAGAGAGGAAGAGAGAGAGAGGAGAGCGAGAGAGACGAGAGAGAGAGAGAGAGAGACAGAAGAGATTGGGATAGTGATTTTGAATTCGCCAGCTGGGCAAAAAAAACCTCTCTATTATGTATGATGAAAATTATTACCTACATTAAACAATTCTTCCTCAGAGAGGAAAGAGAGAGAGAAGACATTAGAGAGTCAGAGAGAGAGAGAGACAGACTAGACAGACAGGACGAGACAGACAGACAGATAGAGAGACAGACAGAGACAGGGACGGACAGACAGACAGACAGTGAAAAAATAAATCGCGGACCAGGCAACAGAGAGAGAGAGAGAGGGAGAGAGAGCGGAGAGAGAGAGAGGAGAGAGAGAGAGGAGAGAGAGATGAAAGAGAGAGAGAGAGAGAGAAGACAGACAGACAGGAGAGACAGACAGACAGACAGAAAGAGCAGCAGATAGATGATAGTAGACCGGACAGAGAGATGACGATCAGTGAATAAATAAATTCGCGGCCAGGCAACACACAACACACAGAGGAGAGAGAGGGAGAGAGAGAGAGGGAGAGAGGAGACAGACAGAGACAGACAGACAAACAGACAGCTTACAGAGACAGAGGACACACACAAGACAGACAGAACAGAGACGAGAGAGGAGAGAGAGTGAGAGAGAGAGACTTGAGTGTGATCGGAGACGAGAGAGAGATGAAGAGAGGGATGGAGAGAGAGACGGGATGGGAAGAGAGACGGAGAGGAGAGTGAGAGAGAGAGTACAACAAAAGGACACAAAAAAAGTGAGAATGCAGCAGAGAAAAAAACAAAACAGTCTTTCTTTTCCCCTCTTTGTCTGTCCACACACACACCAACAAACACACACACACACACACAAACACTACACAACACACCACAACACATTACACACATACAGGATAGCCTAGTGGTCAGAATCATTGCGTCTTGCAATTCTGACGACCCAGGTTCGATTCCGTTCAAGGGATATGGTTCCTCTGGCTTAACATCAGTGCAGACTCATCTCTCCACCCAAAGTCCTTCGATGAGACTACTAAACAAGGCCCCGTGTGGAACCGCACGCAGAACACCTTGCGCAACGTTAATTCCTGTTCCGCTTTCGTAAGAGTAGGCCATTGTGGGCTGGTGGGAAACAGTGACAGAATACAAATCGCCATACTCACCGGGGGACTGGATGTAAAAATGCACATAAGTGCTTATCCATTATCGTCGATATAAAAGAATAAAATAAATTAAAAAAATAAATAAAACACACTCACTCACACACACACACACATATACTTTCACACACATACAACCACACTCACACCACACACACACACACACTCACACACACAATCAAAACCCAAAAACTCCCTTGAACGGAAAACAGAGCAGGGCAAAAAAAACTGGTAACACAGCAAAACCCCAAACACCAGATCTATCTGCTTCCTGATTTTCCAGACTTTCTACGCTGTTAACAGGCAACCAAGGTCTGTGTCTGAGGTTTGGGAGAGCCCAAGTTTTTAAGCCCAATAAACAATTACAATGGGTGTGTGTGTGTGTTTCGTGTTCGTGTTCGTGGTGTGTGTGTGTGTGTGTGTGTGTGTGTCCGTGTGTGTGTGTGTGTGTGTTGTTGATGAGGAGAGAGAGAGAGTGTGTGTGTGCGGTGCGTTGTGTGTGGGGGTGGGTGGGGGAGGGGGTATGTGTGTGAGAGAGAGAAAGAGTGTGTGGTGTGTGATGTGAGAGAGAGATGAGAGAGAGAGAGAGAGAGTGTGTGTGTGTGTGTGTGTGTGTTGTGTGTGTGTGTGTGTGTGTGTTGTGTGTGTGTGTGTCGTGTGTGTGTGTGTGTGTTTGTCGTGTGTAGTCGTGTGTTCTGTTTACTCGTGTGTGTGCTTTTTTCGTGTGTTGATTACCGTTCGTGTTGTGTGTGTGTTCTTGTTGTTGTCTCGTGTGGCTGTGGTTGTGAGTTGTGTGCTGTTTTCATTTTTATTTATTTTTTATTTATTGTTTTATTACGAAGGATAACAATAGCCCAAGTAAAGATTTACAAAGGGATGCGGGAGATTATGTAGACGAGAGGGAGAAGAGGCGAAAGATCCCCCCCCCCCCCCCCCCCTCGAGCAGAGAGGAGGAGACTGAGAGAGGAGGATGAGAGAGAGAAGCTCGAGCGGGGAGCAGGCATGAGAAAGAGAGAGAGAGAGGGTGTGTGAGTGTGTAGTGAGTGTCGTGTGAATGAGATGAGGATGTGTGTGTGCTGAGTGAGAATAAATAGAAGGTATGAGCTGTGAATGTGTGTGTGTTGTGTGTGCTGATTGAGTGTGTTGTACGCGATTTGGTGTGTGAGAGCGCCGTGCGTGTGTGTTTGTGTGTACATGAGATGGCGGGGGGGGGCATTGATTTTGAGGGGCGGCCGCATTATGGTGGATTGCTAACACACACACACACACACACACACAACACACACACACACACACCACTGCTTAGCCGGAATAGAGGACAAGGAGAAGTCGCATCCTGTACATTCTGTACCCAAGACTGTTCGATTGGGTTATACGTGCATGCTTGGCTAGCAGTCAGCAGTGTTGCTTTAGTTAGAAGACCTAGGACAGACAGACATGACAGGTACGGACAGACAGACAAGGACAGACAGATCAGACAAGGACATAAAGTAAAAAGCTTAGCTTACTGTAGAAAGGTCGTAAGCAACACAACGTCCACACACACAAACACCACGCATGCAGGCATCGCACTATAGCACGCAAACACAAACACTACACACACACCACACACCAGGGGATGGAGGTAGGGAGGTGAGGAGGGAGGGATATGAGAGAGACTCAGAGACAGAGATAAAGATGGACAAGCAGAAAAGAAAAAAAAAAAAACGTCAAAGGATGGTGGTCAAGAGTATTGAAAAATGTCACACACACACACACACACACACACACACAGACACACGCGCGCGTTAGCGCGCGTTTAAACTTGAAGATATCACAAACACCACACAGCACACGCGCGCAGCGCGAGTGAGAGAGAGCGAGAATGAGACAGTCAGACAGAGAGAGAGACAGACAGACAGACAGACAGACAGAGAGAGATGTATGACAGGCAAAAAGTAAACAAAAAGCCAATGAGTTTATGTCTATAAAAAAGTAAGCGTCACACACTACACACTACACACTCACATCACACACACACACATCGTCTATAAATAAAACCAGCCTTAAAACTCCGTGAATAGACCTTCAAGAAGAAGAATATAATAATTATATAATAATAAAATATTCAGCGCTATATAAAGTCCATATATAATTATTAAGATACACACTACACACACACACACACTCACTCACACACTCAGAAATATATCAAACATCCAAGAACCATACACACCAGACACCTACTCAATACTCTCTCTCTCTCCTCTCTGCCTCTTTTCTCTCTCTCTCTCTGTCTCTTCTTTCTCTCTCTCTCGACCTCTCTCTTCTCTGCCTCTCTCTCTCTCGCTCTCTCTCTCTCTGCCTCTCTCTTCTCACTCTCTCTCTCCCTGCATCCCTCCTCTCTTCTATCTCTGCTCGACTCCTCTTCTACGTCTCTTCTACTCTTCTCTCTCTCTCTCATCTCTCTCTCTTCTCTCTCTCTCTTTCTCTTTCAAAACCTCAGCTTGATAATACTGTATACGTGGACACCGTTACATCCATTACATTAACAATACAACAACAGGCTACCACAACCACTATACATACACCATAGACAGACATCTCCTATCTGCAGGCCTTGACCCCCACCATACTGTATCTGTGATGGAAAACGGGCACAGAATAGCCTGGTGGTTGAGTGATGCATTTCGTGTGATCTGCTCTTGACCCGGTGTTCGTATCTCATATTACAAGAGGATTCATTTTTTCCTCTGCTAGTGTTAACATCAGTGCCGACTCCACTTCCCCGAAAGTTCCTCCGGCTGAGACTTATGACGACTGGTCCCTGTGTCGCGAAACGCACGTCAGCAACATCTGTGCACAGGTTAAAACCGCGTTCGCTTTTTGGAGTGTAGGCCATTGGGATGCGGTTTGGCGAGAAACGGCTGCTTCGCATAAAAATGCTACAACTGCCATACACAACAGGGGACTGATGTAAAAAAAAGCCACACTAAGTGCTTATTCATAATCCTTCATATATCAAGTTTTTTTTAATGCTCTCTCCCTTCTCTGTCCCTCTCTGTCAGTGTGTCTGCCGCGCGCGAGAGAAGAGGGCCCCCCCCGGTGAGGAAGGGAGGGCAGGGAGGTATAGAGGAGATGAGAGAGATGAGAGCTCACGAGGTCTGAATATGAGGTAGAGGAGAGAATGAGGGAGTAGGAGAGCATTTTGACTCTGAGAATGAAGATGATGACGGAGAGAGAGAGAGAGATAGAGAAGAGAGAGGATTCCGGATAGTGATTGAATTCGTGCCAGCCAGGGCAAAAAAAACTTCTGTTATGTTGATGAACAATATTACCTACATTAAACAACTTCATCCTCTCAGTTTAGACTGAAGAAAGAGAGAGAGAGACCAGAGAGGAAAGAGAGCTGAGAGAGAGCTAGACAGATCATGACAGACAGACAGAGACAGACAGAGCCAGACAGACAGACGACAGACAGATAGAGAAGACAGACAGCGACATGTTACGGATAGCCATGATACACCCCCCCCCCGTGAAAAATTAAATTCGGGCCAGGCAACAGACACAGAGAGAGAGACAGACAGACAGAGAGACAGACAGATGACGACAGACAGATAGATAGATAGACAGACAGACAGAGTGAGAGAGAGACAGACATTCAAAAAAATCAAATTCAGCGGCCAGGCAACACACACACACAGATGGAGATGAGAGAGAGAGAGAGAGAGAGAGATCACCGAGATGAGAGAGGATGATGATATGGTGATGATGAGAGATGATAGAAAGTCTAGAGACGGAGAGAGACATGAGAGACAAGACACGACGACAGACGACAGACTGCCCTACAGAGGCCCCCACCCCCCCCCCCCCCCCCCCCCACCCCCCCCCCCCGAGTACAACAGATATAAAGAGTACTGAGAGAGATGTGAAGAGAGAGAGAATGCCGAGAGAGAGAGAGAGAGTACAAACAACTATAGACACCAAAAGTGAGAATTGCAGCAGAAGAAAAAAAAAACAAAAAACACGTCTATTCTTTTCCCCTCTTTGTATTGTCCAAACACACACCATCACACACAACACACACACACACACACACTCAGATAGCCTAGTGGACAGAACATTGCGCCTAGGCAAGTCTGACGACCAGGTTCGATTCCCGTTCTAGGGGGATATTTTCCTTCTGGAGTATTAACATCAGTGCAGACTCAACTCTTCCCCCGCAAAGTCCTTCCGATGAGACTATAAACGAGGGCCCCTTGTGTGCGAACGCAGACATGAACACCTTTGGCACGGGTTAAAATACTGGTTCCGCTTTTCGTATAAGAGTAGATGCCATTGTGCCTAGCGGCGGGAAAACAGATGATAATTGACAAGAACGCTTACATCCACGGGGGACTGATGTAAAAAACACATAAGTGCTTATTCCGATTTCTGTCGTATTAAATGAATCAAAATAAATATAAAAATAAATAAATACACACTCACTCACAACACACACAATATCATTCACACACATACACCACACTAACACACAAACACACACACACACACAACACACACACACACACACACACAAAATCAAACTCTCAAAATCTCTTGCATACGGGAAAACAGAGCAGGCAATAACTGTGGGAACAACAGCCAAAAACCAGATCTATCTCTTCCTGATTTCCAGAACTTATCTACGCTTTTGTTTACAGGCAACCAAGTCTGTTCTTCCGAGGTTTGGGAGAGCCCAAATGTTTTTAGCCCAATAAACATTACAATGGGAGTGTTGTGTGTCTCGTGGTTAGTGTTCGAACAGTGTGATACAATCTGTGTGTGTGTGTGTGTTCGTTTGTGTCGTGTATTCGTGACCCCCCCTCCCCCCATATTGTGTTGGAGTTTGTTTGTGTGTTGTGACGAGTGTGTGCGTGCGTCGTGTTGTGGGGGTAGGGGTCCGTCTCGTGGGGGGATGGGGGTTGAAGTGTGTTTGAGAGAGATGAAAGAGTGTGTGGTGTGTTGTTGAGGAGAGAGAGAGAGAGAGAGAGAGAGAGAGTGTGTGTGGTGTGTGTGTGTGTGTGTGTGTTGTGTGTGCTGTGTGTGTGTGTGTGTGTGTGTGTGTGTGTGTGGTGTGTGTTTCGTGTGTGTGTGTCGTTTTGATTGTGTGTGTGTTGTGTTCGTGGTGTCGTGTGTTCGTTGTGTGTGTGTGTGTGTTCTTGTGTGCTGTCGTTGTGTGGTGTATGTTGGCTATTGTGTTGTGTGTGTTTTCATTTTTATTTATTTATTGTTTTATTTCGAGTGGAAACAATTAGCCCAGTAATGTTTACTAAAGCGGAGAGGGAGAGAGAGAAGAGAGAGAAGGAGAGATATTGTTGATGACGAGAGAGAGATGAGAGAGAGACGGACAGATAGAGATTGAGAGATGTGTGTGTGTGTGTGTGTGTGAGGTTTCTAGAGTGTTTGTGGTGAGAAGAGGTATGTGATTGTGTGTGAGATTGAGAAAAACTAGAGAATGTAGGAGTTGTGTGTGTGTGTGTTTATGTGTGTGCTCGCTTGCATGTGTGGTACGCGAGAGTGTTCCCCCCCAGGTGTGGATAGCGCGCCGTGCGCGTGTGTTTGTGTGTATGAGTGGGCGGGGGGGGAGCGCATATGAAGTGGACCTTCACACACACACACACACCCACACACATCGCACACACACAGACACACCTCACTACACACACACACACCACTTCCAGCCGAAAGACGTCCCCCCCAACTCCCTTAGTCGCATCCTGTACATTCTGCTACCCAAGACTGTGACTTGGGTAATAAAGCGTGCATGCTTGGCAGCAGTCATGCACCCATGTGTTGCTAGTTAGAACAGCAGGACATGACGGACAGACAGACAGAAAACAGACAGACAAGGACAGACAGACAGACAAGGACATAAAGGCATACTGTAGAAAGGTCGAGTAGCAAACACACACCACACGCACACAACACACACCACACACGCACGCACGCACGCACCTACGCACCACACACACACACACACACAGACACACACAGTAGGATGGAGGTAGGGACGGAGGGAGGGAGGATAGAGAGGACAGAGACAGAGGCCATAAAGATGAACAAGCAGAAAAGAAAAAAAATCAGTCAAAGGAGGTGTCAAGAGTATTGAACAATGTTCACACACCACACACACACACACAACACACCAGACACACGTGCGAAGCTGTGTTGTCGCGGCGTAAAACTGAAGATATCACAACACAACACAACGCGCGCGCGCGGCCGATAGAGAGAGAGAGAGAGGACATCCCCCCTGACAGAGAGACGACAGACAGATACAGACTAGACCAGT
>CM054149.1:6220181-6230181 GCA_028751875.1 Rapana venosa
AGACAGACAGACAGACAGAACAGACAGTGGGGAGAGAGAGGGAGGGAGGGAGGAGAGAGAGAAGGGGGGGAGGGGGAAGAGGGAGAGAGGGGGAGAGACACACGCACGCACGTACACGCAACACACACACACACACACACACACACACCACACTAACATAGGGGGTGGTGGGTAGAGGGAGGGTGGGGGGGGGGAGTATGAGACAAAGGGAAGAGTGAAAGAAGAGGAGAATTTAAACTGAGAAATAGACAAAAGAATAAAATAACAAAATAAAATATTATACTGTCAGATTTACAGACAATATGCATGCACAGGAAGAAATATTACTCGTCATAAATCTTCGATGTTGTCTTCTACAGAAGACAAATAAAGAACGAAATAAAGAAAGAAAGAACGAAGAAAGAGAAAAAGGAAAGAGAGAGAGAGAGAAAGAAAGAAGAAAAGAAAGACAGAAGAAAAGAAAGAAAAGAAAGAAAGACAAGACAACAGACAGACAGACGAAGAGACAGACAGAAAGAAAAGAACAGAAAGAAAAACAGAAAAGACAGAAAGAAGGACGAAGGAAGGAAGGGGAAGAAAAAAAGCAGAATATAATTATAAATGCAAATGTACAGACAGTTAGGAAGGATGACGTTTGGAGGGAAAAGTGCGAAGTATTGCATGTTTTGAGAAGGGAGAGGGGGTGGGGGGTGGGAGGGGGGGGGGGGGCGGGGGAGAGGGGAGGGATGGGGAGGGAGTAGAGGGGAAAATTAGACTGTGGGTGTTATAGCTTTCTTGTTGTTGTTGTTGTTGTTGTTGTTGTTCTTTTCTTCTTTTCTTTTTCTTCTTCTTTTCTTTTCTTCTTCTTCTTTCCCCCCTCCTCCCCGCTCCTCCTCCTCCTCTTCTTCTTTCTTCTTCTTCTTCTCTTCTTCTTCTTCTTCTTCTTCTTCTTTCCTTTTCCCCTTCTTCTTCAACCTCCTCCTCCTCCTCCTCCTCCTCCCTCCTCCTTTCTTCTTCTTTTCTTCTTCTTCTTTTCTTCTTCTTCTTCTTCTCCTCTTCTTCTTCTTTCTCTTCTTTTTCTCTTCTTCTTCTTCTTCTTCTTTTCCTCCTCCCCCCTTCCCTTCCTCCTCCTCCTCCCCTCCTCCTCCTCTTCTTCATTCTTCTTCTTCTTCTCTTCTCCTCTCCTCCTCCTCTCCTCCCTCCTCCTCTTTTTCCCTTTTTCTTCTTCTTCTTCTTCTTCTTCTTCTTCTTCTTCTTTTCTTCTCCTCCTTCCTCCTCCCCTCCTCTACTTCTTTTTTCTTCTTCTTCTTCTTCTTCTTCTTCTTCTTCTTCTTCTTCTTCTTCTTCTTCTTCTTCTTCTTCCTTCTCCTCCTCCTCCTGCTCCTCCTCCTCTTCCTCCTCCTCCTCTTCTTTTCTTCTTCTTCTTCTTTTTCTTCTTCTTCTTTTTTCTTCTTCTTCTTCTTCTTTCTTCTTCTTCTCCCTTTTTCTTCTTCATCTCCTCCTCCTCCTCCTCTCCTTCCCCCTCCTCCTCTTCTTCTTCTTCTTCTTCTTTTTCTTCTTCTCCTTCTTCTTCTTCTTCTTCTTTTCTTCTTCTTCTTTTTCCTCCCCTCCTCCTTCTCCCTCCCCTCCTCCTCCTCCTCCTCCTCCTCTTCTTCTTCTTCTTCTTCTTCTTCTTCTTCTTCTTCTTCCTTTCCTCCCCTCCTCCTCCTCCTCCTCCTCCCTCCTCTTCTTCTTTCTTTTTTCTTCTTCTTCTTCTTCTTCTTTCTTTTTCTTCTTCTTCTTCTTCTTCTTCTTCTTCTTCTTCTTCTCCTCTTCCTCCTCCTCCTCCTCTTCTTCTTCTTCTTCTTCTTCTTCTTCTTCTTCTTCTTCTTCTTCTTCTTCTTCTTCTTCCTCCTTCTCCTTCTCCTCCTCCTCTCCTTCTTCTTCTTTTTTCTTCATCAGCACGATACTTTGTCATCGTCGGCGTCGTTAGGATGTGTGTGTGTGGGGTGTGTGTGTGTGGGGTTTGTGTGTGTTTGTGCATGTGTGGTGTGTGTGTGGTTTTGTGTGTGTTGTGTGTTTGTGCATGTGTGCATTCGTGCTCTTGTGCGGGCACGCGAGTGTGTGTGTGTGTGTGTGTGTGTGTGTGTGTGTGTGTGTGTGTGTGTGTGGTGTGTGTGTGTGTGCGTGCGCGCGCGCCACGCGTGGATGCTTGTGGGGTTGTATTGTGTATGTGTGTGTGTGTTTTGTGTGTGTGGTTTTTTTGTCTGTCTCTGTCTCTCTCTGTCTTTCTGCCTTTCCCTCCCACCCCCCCCCCCCCCCCCCCCCCCCCCCTCTCCCCTCTCTTCTCTCTCCCCTCTCTCCCCCCCCTCCCTCCCTCCCCCCCCCCCCCTCTCTCTCTCCCCCCCTCCCCCCCACCCCCCCCTCTCTTTCTCTCCCTCCCCCACCACCCCCCCTCTCTCTCTCTCGCATGCCATAATGTATCGACACATTATTTTTCCCAGTGCAATCAATCTCTCAGGCACGATGACTTACGACCCTTTCCCTGTTGCAATGAATGTGTCCATAACCCCTATATCACTACTACCTTTGTCATGGTACAGACACCACAGACTTCAGTGTATAGAGACCATAGATTTTAGTGTGTATAGACCATAGACTTTAGTGTATAGAGACCATAGACTTTAGTGTATAGAGACCATAGACTTTAGAGTGTAGAGACCATAGACTTTAGTGTGTAGAGACCATTGACTTTAGTGTGTAGAGACCATAGACTTTAGTGTATAGAGACCATAGACTTTAGTGTGTAGAGACCATAGACTTTAGTGTGTAGAGACCATAGACTTTAGTGTATAGAGACCATAGACTTCAGTGTGTAGAGACCAAAGACATTAGTGTATAGAGACCATACTTTAGTGTGTAGAGACAACAGACTATAGTGTATAGAGACCATATACTTCAGTGTATAGAGACCATAGACTTTAGTGTATAGAGACCATAGACGTTAGTGTATAGAGACCATAGACTTCAGTGTATAGAGACCATAGACTTTAGTGTATAGAGACCATAGACTTCAGTGTTTAAGAGACCGAAGCCTTTAGTGTATAGAGACCATAGACTTTAGTGTATAGAGACTAAGACTTCAGTGTGTAGAGACCATAGAAATTTTAGTGTTGAAGACCATAGGACTTTAGTGTTTAAAAGCCAAGACTTTAGTGGTAGAGACCATATACTTAGTGTATGGAGACCATTTGACATTCAGTGTGTAGAGACCATAGACCTTGGTGTGTAGAGACCATAGACTTCAGTGTGTAGTGACCATAGACTTCAGTGTGTAGTGACCATAGAATTTAGTGTGTAGAGACCATAGACTTTAGTGTGTAGAGACCATAGACTTCAGTATGTAGAGACCATAGACTTCAGTGTGTAGTGACCATAGACTTTAGTGTGTAGCGACCACAGACTTTAGTGTATAGAGACCATAGACTTCAGTGTGTAGAGACCATATACTTCAGTGTATAGTGACAGAAAACTTCAGTGTATAGAAAACTTCAGTGTATAGTGACAGAAGACTTCAGTGTATAGAGACAGAAGACTTCAGTGTATAGTGACAGAAGACTTCAGTGTATAGTGACAGAAGACTTCAGTGTATAGAGACAGAAGACTTCAGTGTATAGTGACAGAAGACTTCAGTGTATAGTGACAGAAGACTTCAGTGTATAGTGACAGAAGACTTCAGTGTATAGTGACAGAAGACTTCAGTGTATAGAAAACTTCAGTGTATAGTGACAGAAGACTTCAGTGTATAGTGACAAAAATACTTCAGTGTATAGAAAAAATTCAGTGTATAGTGACAGAAGACTTCAGTGTATAGTGACAGAAGACTTCAGTGTATAGTGACAGAAGACTTCAGTGTATAGAGACAGAAGACTTCAGTGTATAGAGACAGAAGACTTCAGTGTATAGTGACAGAAGACTTCAGTGTATAGAGACAGAAGACTTCAGTGTATAGTGACAGAAGACTTCACTTTGAAGAGACCATAGACTTCAGTGTGGAAGGGTTATGAAGCGTAACAGATGTGTGTGGTTACACATGTATGTATTCATCTGGACAATTTAACACCTGTTAGTTTTCCTACTCTGTCCCTCATACGCGCGCGCACGGAACACGCAGGTACGCATACACACGCACGCGCACGCGCAAGCAAGCGCGCACACACGTACACACACAACACACACACACCACACACACACACACACACACACACACACACACACACACACATGTATACACGCAGGGACTGGATGTGGAAAAAAAAAGCACACGCGTACTATTCCATTATCCTCGAGATAAAAGAAAGAAAAGAAAAGAAAAACAATAAACACATGCACACACACATACACACTTCACACACACACACACACCCCAACATACATTCACGCGCGCACACACATTGACACTCTTTCTCTTTAGCCCTCGCCCCCCCCCCCTCCACACACACGCACGCACACACGCAAAACACACGTACGCATACACACACACACGCACGCACACATCACTCTCTCTCTCTCTTCTCTCTCTCTCAATACACACACACACACGCGCACACGCACCACGCACACACACACACACACACACACACACACACACACACGCACGCAGCCCCACACACACACACACGCACGCACGCACGCACACACAAACCTTTCGTCCACTGTTTTTACACCTTTATTCCCTATTATTTGTTTCTTTAAAAAAATTTTAAAATTCATCCTTCTCTTTCCTTCATTTCATTCCTGTCCCTGGGGCATAACCCCCCTCCCTTCCTCCCTTCCCCATCCTGCCCCCTCCGCCCCCCAACCCCCAGTTCCATTCCAGTGCGGGATCTGTGATGGCTATCCGAAGTTGGGGGTGGGGGCGGGGGGGGGGGGGGGGGGGTGATCTAAAAAGTACTTGAGTAAGGTACTACGTAATGATTTTGAAGGTAGATGTTTCTGTGATAGTAAGCGAGGCTGATGTGTAGAGAAGGAGGAGGAGGAGAAGGAGAAGAGAAGGAGGAGGAGAGGAGGAGGAGGAGGAGAAGGAGGAGGAGGAGAAGGAGGAGGGAGAAGAGGAGGAGTGGAGAGAAGGAGGAGGAGAAAGAAGGAGGAGGAGAAGGAGGAGGAAAAGAAGGAGGAGAAGGAGGGGAGGAGAAGAGAGGAGGAGAAGAAGAAGAGGAAGGAAAAGGAAGAGAGAAGAGAGAAGGAAGAGAAGAGAAGAGAGAGAAGAGAAGAGAAGAGAGAGGAGAGAGAGAGAGAGAGAGAGAGTGAGAGGAGAGACGAGAGAGAGAGAGAGAACAATGAACACAATTTATTCTTGGGGGGGGGGGGGGGGGGGCTGTGGTCAAACCCAAAAACATATCAAAACGAAGCCAAAACAAAACATCACACGAGAGAGAGAGAGAGAGAGAGAGAGAGAGAGAGAGAGAGAGAGGGGGAGAGAGAGAGAGAGAGAGGAGAGAGAGAGAGAGGAGAGGAGAGGGAGAGGGAGAGGGAGAGAAAGAGAGAGAGAAAACAATGAACCATGTACAAAATTCATTCTTCCGGCCACCAGCCCTTAAAATGGGGTCTAACCAAACATATCAAACGAAACCAAAACAAAAACGTCACAACGAAGAGAAGAGAGAGAGGAGGAGGAGCGAGAGGAGAGAGAGGAGAGAGAGAGAGAGAGAGGAGAGAGAGAGAGAGAGAGAGAGGGGGAGAGAGAGAAGGAGAGAGAGAGAAAGGGGTGAGGAAAAGGAAGAAACATTGCACTATAGGGTAAGTTGTTGTTTTTTAATTTCATCCAAAAGAAACTTCCTCCCTCTCTCTGTCTCTCTCTCTGTCTCTCTTTCTCTCTCTCTCTCTTTCTCCCTCTGTGTCTCTGTCTCTGTCTCTCTCTCTGTTCTCTCTCTTCTCTCTCTCTCTCTTTCTCCCTCTGTGTCTCTGTCTCTGTCTCTCTCTCTCTCTCTCTCTACTCCCTCTGTCTCTCTGTGTTCTCTCTGTGTCTATCTCATGGGCCTTTTTGTGAATAAATCCTTCGAGTTCGAGTTCTCTCTCTCTCTCTCTCTCTCTCTCTCTCTCTCTCTCTCTCTCTCTCTCTCTCTCTCTCTTCTCTCTGTTGCTCTCTTCTCTCTGTCCCTCTGTCTCTGTCTCTCTGTCTGTCTCTGTCTCTCTCTCTCTTCTCTCTCTCTCTCTCTCTCTCTCTCTCTCTCGTACCTTTTCTTTTCTACAATTTCCCTCCCCCCCAAAGCAATAATTATTTCTTATGCCTTCCTCACACGTTGTTATTCTTTCCTTTGAAGTCGTGCAGAACCCAGACACAATCCCTTTGTCACGGATGTCAGACTTTAGTGGGAGGGGTCGGCAGAGAGAGAGAGAGGGGGGGATGGAGAGAGGAGAGGGAGAGACAGACAGAAAGAGGAGGGGGGAGAGAGAGAGGGGGGAGAGAGAGAGGGGGGAGAGAGAGAGGGGGCAGAGAGAGGGGGGGGAGAGACAGACAGACAGAGAGAGGATGAGGTGAGAGAGACAGACAGAGAGAGAGGGAGAGACAGACAGACAGAGAAACAGAGGGGGAGGGGGGGGGGGGGACAGACAGACAGACAGAGAGAGGGGGGAAGAGACAGTCAGAGAGACAGAGAGAGACACACGATATATATATTATATATATATATATGAGAGAGAGAGAGACGAGAGGAGAGAGAGAGACAGAGAGAGAGAGAGAGATAGAAAGGTAGATAAATAGACAGACAGATAGATACATAGGTAGGCAGGCAGATTAGATAGATAGATAAATAGATAGTAGATAAACAGACAGACAGACAGACAGACAGATAGATAGATAGATAGATAGATAGATAAATAGATAGATAGATAGACGACAGACAGACAGACAGACAGGACAGACAGACAGAGATGAGGAGACAGACAGACAGACAGACAGAGAGACAGACAGACCAATCAGACAGACAGACATACAGACATACAGACAGTCAGACAAACAGACGCATAGAGAGAGAGGGAGTTCAGAAGCGTGACAGGTACATATGCAGTTAGACGCACTCATCCGATATGAAACCGGCAGCACCTGTCGGTACCCCTAACCCCTAACAACAGGACTGTCCTAAGTTTTTACTTCGTTGTTCTGTCGAGGTACGCTTGTATCAATTTTTGTTGTGACACTTTTTGGGACTAAATTCTGTTTAAACCATCCCTAACCCCCTCCTTCCAGTCAGTACTGAAGGGAGATAATAATAATAAATAATAATAATATATGGAATTTATATAGCGCTGAATCTTGTAAAAACAAACAAATCGAAGCGCTTGCACTCAAATCATTTACACGCATGGAACTCTCCTTAAACATAATGAACAACATATTTCAAATCCATGCACGCGCGCGCACGCACGCACGCACGCACGCACGCACGCACGCACGCACGCACACACACACACACACACACACACACACACACGCCAAGCAAACCGCTGTCGGCCGTCGCTCTTTCACTGTCTGTGGTCCATCCATCTGGAATGACCTCCCTCTGTCTCTTCGCCAAAAGCCTACTTTCGATACTTTCAAATCCAGTCTCAAAACGCGCTTATTTCCTTCCCGAGATCTTCCCTTCCACATTATCTATCCATACTCTTCAGCGGCCACCCCCATCTCCACCACCATGTACAGGCATGCTGTGCGTCAAACGTATTTCAATTTTTTAATTTCCAGATGGCCTGCGTGTGTGTTAGTTAGTTTTCAATGTTAACGTCTTTCCACTTTGAGTGATATCAGATGAGCGCTTTGATTTGTTGCTTTACAAGATTCAGCGCTATATAAATTCCATACATTATTATTATTATTATTATTATTATTACGATGTGTGTGTGTGTGTATTATTAATATCTTTTTTTATTTTATTCATGAATGATTGCATGAGTGTATATGATTTAAAAGTTAGCGCTTTGATTCGTTCCTTTGCAAGATTCAGAGCTCTATAAATTCCATACATCATCATCATCATCATCATCATCATCATCATCATCATCATCATCATCACCACCACCACCATAACTGATATGATTTGAAAGTAAGCGCTTTGATCCGTTCCTTTGCAAGATTCAGAGCTATACAAATTCCATACATCATCATCACCACCACCACCACCACCATCATCATCATCATCATCATCATCATCATCATCACCATCATCACCATCATCATCGTCGTCGTCGTCGTCATCATCGTCGTCGCCATCGTCATCATCATCATCGTCATCATCATCATCGTCATCATCATCATCATCATCATCACTGCTTTTTAACTCCACCAAGGGGGAAAAAATCCCCTTGGACTGGCGTCTAGCCTCTGTGGTGGCCGGCACAGCCTGAAAATCCAGCATAACTCAGTCAACAAGGGTCCAGGGCCCAGTGCTAAAATCAGCCCCTTCCTTTTACCAAGTCCAAGCGTGGTCAGTTCCTGCTGTAATTAGCACCAGCTGGGCTGGGATAGATAGCAGCTGAGAGTAGCTGAAAATGGGGGGAAACTGACAGCTGTGGGTGGCTCAAAACGGGGCTCGGATCCCCGGATCGTCAAATCGCGAACGCAAGGCTCTAACCAATAGGCCATCCCGCCCCCTGTATCCTAGGGGTATGATCACCCCCCCCCCCCCACCCCTCTCTCTCCACCTTTATTGGTAGTTCTACCCTGTGATAGGATCTTTGATTTCCTACTGAAGAAAGATCAATCGATTTTAAAGATTGATGGAATTGTCAGTGACATGGTTTAAAGAGTTCTTTATTCAGAAAACATGAATAATATAAAAAGGTAAAGGTGTCCCATAACCTGTAAGGTCGTAGGGGAGCGAGGCGTCAGAGACCTCAACTTCTCTAGGGACCAGCATATTGAGGGCGGCGTCCATCTCCTCTCTCTCCCTCGCTGCTTTACCTTCCCTGACCCTAAAAGAGGCAGGTACCCATTTACAGCTGGGTGAACTGGGGCGGACTGTACTTGAAGCCAAGACGCGCAAACGGTCACCCATCCAAGTGGTAACCCATGCTCGACGCTGCTTAACCTTGACTGGGTAAAGCCAGTGCTCCGACCACCTGAGCTATCCCGTCCTCATGAATAATATATAATTATACACAAATTGAGAGCAATAACAAGCAAACAGCTTATGGCAAGCTCAAAACAATATATTTGACTCATTTAGTTTTGGCAGCTAATAAGCACAAGTAAATCAGCCTAGCAACAAGAGACAGTGCTTTCCAAACACCAATTTTAGATCAAACAATTGAGAACTTTAACGGTTTTCTTTGTGTTGCGATCATGTTCATATAGAAAAAAAATAAACAAAGAGAACTGAAAACCATAAAAATAACCCACCTACAACAATAAAAGATAAAGAAAACAAAACAAAAATAACCCATCTACAACAACAACAACAACAATTAACAAAACAGCAAGAACAAACCTAAGCATTATTTTATGAAGGGAGAAAAACAAAGACACTGGGGAAGAATAGATTGTTCCCTAAAGCTTCTGTCGCTAGAATAGATTGTTCCCTAAAGCTTCTGTCGCTAGAATAGATTGTTCCCTAAAGCTTCTGTCGCTAGAATAGATTGTTCCCTAAAGCTTCTGTCGCTAGAATAGATTGTTCCCTAAAGCTTCTGTCGCTTGAATAGATTGTTCCCTAAAGCTTCTGTCGCTAGAATAGATTGTTCCCTAAAGCTTCTGTCGCTTGAATAGATTGTTCCCTAAAGCTTCTGTCGCTCTGCCACTAGTTCTCTAGGAAACTGTGCAGCTAACTGTGATACAAACATGGTCAGTGACGTCAGTGTTACGTAATCAACTCTCATATGTGTGACGTACTTCTTTCTCATCTGTGTGACGTAATTGACATTAATGTGTTACGAAACTTTAATGTGTTCATGTGTTACGAACTCGTGTCTCAAATGTGTTGCCTTTTTTTTAACGCCAGATGTTTATTTACATGACTGTTTACCAGGGGTGTTTTCTGTCGTTTTTTCT
>CM054149.1:6240181-6245181 GCA_028751875.1 Rapana venosa
GTAATTGTATATAGTCGTGTGTGGTCTCTTGTTAGTGTGTGTGTGCGTACGTGAGTGTGTACGTGTGTGAAGGGGATTGGAAGAGGGAAGGGGGGTGTTGGTGGTGGGGAGGTGGGAAAGGGGGAGGGAGGTGGATTGTGTGTGTGTGTGTTGTGGGGGTATGGGGGTTGGTTGTATATGTGTGTGTGCATACATGATATTTATTTAGACTTGGCATGCCTTTAACGGAAGTGTACATGTGTACTAGAGTACACATAGACACAGACACAGACACAGACACACACACACACACACACACACACACACCACACACACACACACACACACACACACACACTCACTATCACACACTCACTATTTCAACATATGGAAATGAAATATGATTTCCTTATTGTTAGATAACTTCAAAATAGATGATTTATTCAAAATGTCTTTAACCAGTCAGTTTCCTTTTGAAAATATCCATGCAAAATTTTGCAGACAGATATTAGGAGTTCACAAAAAAAAACCAATGGCCTCACCTGTCTTAGGAGACTTAGGCAGATACCTATTAACGCTGAAAGTTATTAGTCATTTAATCAGTTTTTGGATTCACGTAACAGACTCAAAAGATATTAGTTATTTGAAAATGTTATATAATGAAAATGGGGACGGGATAGCTCAGTGGTCGGAGCACTCGCTTTCCCCCAGCCAAGTTAAGCAGCGTCGAGCGTGGTTACCACTTGGATGGGTGACCGTTTGCGCGCCTTGGCTTCAGTACAGTTCCCCCAGTTCACCCAGCTGTAAATGGGTACCTGCCCTCTTTAGGGTCAGGGAAGGTAAAGCAGCGAGGGAGAGGAGATGGGCGCCGCCCTCAATATGCTGGCCCTAGAGAAGTGAGGTCTCTGACGCCTCGCTCCCCTACGACCTTATAGGTTATGGGACTCCTTTACCTCCTTTTTTATATAATGAAATGCATAAAAATAATGAAAAAAATATCATCGAATTTATGTAATGAAAACAATAATTCATAAGATTGGATTCAAACGTGTGTGGAATAATCATAATACATCGAATATCAAAAAGATTATGCTATGCTATAAAAACAACAACTTGAAGAACTGTACGGGGTGCTTTTGGAATAAACCAAACAAATAAAATGCTATTTTCTAAGTTGAATTTTTACAACTCTATCTCACATGTTGATAGAATTGTCGTTGTTGTTCTGTTGTTGTTTTTTACCCTCTTGTCCCCTCTCGGGGACGGGATAGCTCAGTGGTCAGAGCACTCGCTTTCCCCCAGCCAAGGTTAAGCAGTATCGAGCGTGGTTACCGAGTGGATGGGTGACCGTTTGCGCGCCTTTACTTCAGTACAGTCCCCCAGTTCACCCAGCTGTAAATGGGTACCTGCCCTCTTTAGGGTCAGGGAAGGTAAAGCAGCAAGGGAGAGGAGATGGGCGCCACCCTCAATACGCTGGCCCTAGAGAAGCTGAGGTCTCTGACGCCTCGCTCCCCTACGAGCTTATAGGTTATGAGACTCCTTTACCTTTTACCTCACCCCCTTGTCTGCCGTCTCGTCTTCGATCTCTCCATTCGTCTCCTTTTTTTTTTGCTGTTGTGTTATTTGCTATTGTTGCTGCTGGCTGCTTTTGCGGTTGTTGTTGTTGTAGTCAGTCAGAAGATCTTATCTCTCTCTCTCTCTCTCTCTCTCTCTCTCCTCTTCTCCCCTCTCTCTCTCTCTTCTCTCTCTTTTCTCTCTCTCTCTCTCTCTCTAGTTCTCTCTCTCTCTAGTCTCCTTGAATTTTTTTAAACAAAAAAAAGTGAACTGTCCTTCCATGTTTAGACTTTGTATACTTACGTCATATACTAACGAACGCATTAATAAGTGAAAAGCAATTTATTTGTATAAAGCTTTTAAAATTAGAAATACTGTCTGTACTTGAGGTATTATTCTTCTGTTCATAAATGTTTCCTATACAACATGTTTTGGAAAGTTGATTATATACACACAACCCCTTCATGAGGAGCCAAGGCCTATAATGAATAAAACTTTCGCATTCGCATTCGCATTTGCAAATTTGCATTCGCATTCTCTCTCTCTCTCTCTCTCTCTTCTCTCTCTCCTCTTCTCTCTCTCTCTTCCCCTCTCTCTCTCCTTTTCTCTCTCTCCCTCCTTGATGATGATCATCATCATTGTCCATTTGAACGTCAAACTGCTCCTTCAGACAATACAGGCAGTGAGGTCACGAACTGATAGTGACAATGATTGTACCAGGCAAACGACGTGACGACCCACCTGTGTAGATTTATTTCCTCGACGTTTGTGTGAAGTGGGGGTTTCTAACCGTGTGATGGATGGATGGACGGACGGACGGATGGATGGATGGATGGATGGATGGATGGATGGATGGATGGATGGATGGATGGATGGATGGATGGATGGATGGATAAGTGGCACAGCAGGAAGGATGGCAGTTAACAGCGCAGGACCGATTTGTTTTTCCTCGGTCTTTTGTCGCTTTGTCATTTTGTTTAAATCCTGTTCGTGTTTGAGTATGTGAGTAGTATGTGTATGTGTAGAGTTGAAGTGTGTGTGGTGTGTGTGTGTGTGTGTGGTGTGTGTTGTGTGTTGTGTGTGTGTGGTGTGTTGGTGTTTGTAGGGGGATGAGGGTGGGGGGAGAGGATGAGGGTGAAAGTGTGGTGTGTGAATAAGTTGTGTGTGGGGGGGGGGGGAGTGGTGTGAGTGATTTGTGTGTGTGTGTGGTGTACGTGTATATGGTGTGGGTGTAGGGTGTTGTACATGCATGCGAGCGTGTGTGGCGAAATGTGGTGTGTATAATGTGTGTATTTGCCCGTCTCTCTGTCTGTATTTGTATCTCTAATGTCCTCGCACGAACATCTTTAGCCTGCGATTATCCTTACTCGAATCTCCATATCTTACAAACACCATTGGAGACACCTCCCACCAAAAAATACACAACCAACAACAAACAAACAAACCAAAAAAACCCTACAAAAGACACCCAAAAAACCCCCCCCCCACCAACCACAAATAATAAACGAAATAAAACCAACCAAACAAAACCTAAACACTAGACACAAAACACATCACACCCATTTCATTCTTTAAACAACCAACAAAACATTAAACACAAAATATTGGGGGGGGGGGGGGGGGTATAAAAAAAAATGTTTTAAAAAAAAAACAAAACACATCACAACCCCTTTCATTTCTACTTTAACCCACTCCTTCCCGACAGATTTTTGAATATTTGAATTGTATGGTCTTATATTTTTCTGGGGTTTTTGTTTGTTTTTAATTCCCCACATATCATATGCTATTGTTTTTCTTGTTTGATTTGTATAAGTTTACCACAAATTAGGCTTTTCATTCTATGTCTGCTTTATACATTATCGTTTTTTCTCGCTTTTTTTTATAGATAGATGCTTTGATAAAAAAAAAAAAAAGCAAATGCACTGCTATATTCAATGTACCATCTAAAATAAAAGTTTACTTTGACTTTGACAAACTTCCACCCTCGTTTTTCTATCCATCTGCAGGATTCCTCACGCTCGCCCCGCGCCCACCCCTCAGCAGCAGCAGCAGCATCAGCAGCAGAGCTGCCTCCACAATAGACGTACCAGAGCATCCAGGCGTGGTGGGGGGTGGGCGGGGCCGCGAGTACCCGCGCCGGGCCTGACCCACCAGAGCGTGGACTGTCGCGCCAACGACTCCAACCCACATCGAGGACACCAGACCTCGCCATTCCCTGGCCGACCTTTCCAAAGGGCCAGGTCAACAGTCCCACCGAAAGCAGCCCCTCCTCCCAGGGGAGGAGACCTACCCACTTCAAGTCCCCCCCTCCTCCTCCTCCCCTCACTCCCACTCCCACTCCCACCCCGGTCCCCGGATGGGCGAAGATGCGTGGAAAAACGTGGACGTGGCGCGTTGGATTTCCGACGACACCAGCCACGGGTTTATCCGAGTGTCCAGCTCGGAAGGCGTCGAGAATTCTCGGCTGTTTCCGTGCACCTTGTCGACGACGGCTCAGAAGATCTGCCTGCAGCTGGGGATCCCGCACAACTCGCTGCACGTGCAGCTGAACGGGGACATCATCCGTCGGATGGAGCCCTTCGACTGCCCTCTGGCCGTGCAGAACGAGTACCTGGCCAGTATTGGCTACGCGCACATTCGTAGGATTCAGGAGGAAGGCCCCAAGGAGGAATTGGCCTACCTGGTGAAATTCTATTCAGGTAGGTTGAGGGTCTGGCTGTTGTTGTTTTTTTTGTGTTGTTGTTGACTTCAATTTTAAGTCTATTCACTTTTAGTGATATTAGACCGCATTTTTTGTGTTGTTTTGTGTTGTTTTGTGGGTTTTTGGGTTGTTTTTTTTGTAAAATTTGTGGGGGGGGGGAGGGGGGGGGGGGGGGGGGGGGGGGTTATCATTTTTGGTTTGGTTTGAGTGTGAGGAGGCCAAAATGAAATGTTTGGGTTGGGGTGTGTGGGTGAGGAGGGTGGGGTCCAGATTTCTGTTAAAATGTATTACTGGTTTGTGTGTTGTACTAAGTTTAAGTAGAATCTTCTTTTCTTTTTCCTCTTCTTTTCCTTCCCCTCTCCGTGGTTTCTTTTTTTTATTTTTTTTTTCGGTTCTTGTTTTGTTTCCGTTTTTTTTAAAATGTTTGTTTGGTGGCTTTTTGTTTGTTTTTTTTTATTTACTGTTGGATGGCTTTGTATCATTGGAGGATGGTGGGGGTTTTTGTTTTATGAAATGGAAAGTTCATGGTCTAAACACACTCAAAATCCACCATTGCACATTGACGAACACAGTAGCTAATGCTAATATGTCAATCAAGTCAAATTTTTATATTTTCGTCCATAGGTGGTGCGTTGAATAAGCAATACATTTGTTTTGCTTTTTTTTTTTTTTCAATCAAGTCATCTATCTCGGAAGCAACAAAATTGATCTATTTGATCTAACTGCAATTATACCATAGGTCCATAATCCCAATAGCTAATAAAAT
>CM054149.1:6255181-6260181 GCA_028751875.1 Rapana venosa
GAGGGAGAGAGAGGGAGGGGGAGGAGAGGAGGAGAGGGAGAGGGAGGAGGGAAGAGGAAGAGGAGGGAGAGAGAGAGAGAGGGAGGGAGGGAGGGAGGGAGAGTGGGAGGGGGGAGGAGAGAGGGAAGGAGAGGGAGAGAGGGAGGGGGGAGGGGAGGGAAAGAGGGGAGAGGGGAGGGAGAGAGGGAGGGAGTTATTCATTTTTTATATTTTTTATTTTAATCTTTTATATCGGCACTCATGTGCTTTTTTAAAATCCAGTCCCCGTGTTTATGCGGTTTTTAAAAATACTCTCATCTGAGAGGGAGGGAGAAAGAGAGGGGTGAGGGAGAGAGAGGGAGGGTGGAGGGAGGGAGGGAGAGAGAGGGAGGGAGAGGGAGGGAGGAGAGAGAGGGAGGGAGGGAGAGAAAGGGGAGGGAAGGAGATGGAGTGGGGGTGAGAGGGGGAGAGGAGGGAGAGAGAGGGGAGGGAGGGGGAGAGAGGGAGGGAGGGAGTGATTTAAAATGTTTATTTTATCGAGAATGATGGACTAAGCACTCATGTGGTTTTTAAAAAATCCTGTCCCCGTGTGTATGCGGTTTTTAAAATTCTGTCATCTGTTCCCACCAGCACACAATGGCCTACTTTTTCGAAAAACGGAACAAGATTTAACGTGTGCGCAAGATGTTTTGCGTGCGTTCGTACACGGGGCCTCGGTTTATAGTCTCATCCGAAGGACTTTTTGGGGAGAGTGGAGTCGGCACTTCAGGGGAAAATATCCCCTTGAACGAGATTCGAACCCGGGTCGTCAGATTGCGAGCGCAATGTTGTAACCACTGGGCTATCCCGTCCCCCCAGAGAGAGAGAGAGAGAGAGAGAGAGAGAGAGAGAGAGAGAGAGAGAGAGAGAGAGAGAGAGAGAGAGAGACACACGTCGTCACCATGTCTGTCTGCCTGTCTGCTTCTCTCCGTCTGTCTGTTTGTCTGTCTGTCTTTCTCTCTCTCTGTCTCTGTCTGTATCTGTCTCTCTCTCGCTCGCTCTGTCTGTCTATCTGTCTGTCTATATGACTGTCTGTCTGTCTCATTCTCTGTCTCTCCGGCTTTCTCTGTCTCTCTCCCTCCTCCCCCTTCTCTCTCTCTTTCTCTCTGTCTGGGTCCTCTTCAGCGAACTTAGCCTGTCCCACATTCCAAACCTTAAGATGTAAGTTCGTCTGTCTGACCTTGTGCATGCAGTGCAGACTGGTCAAAAGGTGACGCCGAGAAGGATTTTGAGGAGCTGGGGTGGAGGTGTGTGGAGGGGAGAGGGGAAGGAGGGGTGGGGGGGGGGGGGGGGGGTTGGGTGATGTTTGGGCTGAAACGTGGATGAAGGCTGTTCAAAAACACAAGGTCGTAGTTTTGAAAATCCTCTGACGTTGGAGTACGGCTGACTATGTGGTGATGTACTTGAAAAGAATCCCACACGTAAACTTGTCATCCAGCGTATATATATATTTTTCTTTCTTTCAATCTCTCCAGGAGGGATGAGTGAGTCAGAGTGCATATTCTGGGTAACTCACCTGGTTCTTTTTATTTTTATTTCCTTTTTAAAAAATTTTATTTCGAAGATAAAGGAATAAACACTCATGCGCTTTTTTTAAACATCCAGTCGTCCCCGTGTGTGTGCGGTTTGTAAATTTTGTCATCCGTTCCCACCGGCACACAATAATGGCCTACTCTTCCGAAAAGCGGAACGGGTTTTAACGTGTGCGAAAAGATTTTCTGCGTGCGCCCGCACACGAGACCTCGGTTTATAGTCTCATCTGAAGTCTTGTCGATCTGGGGAGCGGGCAGCATCAACAGCAGTTATAGTGTGGGAAATGGTTTTTTTTCTGAGTTTTGAGTTTTCCTTGGATCCTGAATTAGAGTATGAGCTGCTGTTCAGAAAAAGAGAGCTAACGTTGCAAGGTTTTTTTTCCCCCATCAGGGTTCTAAAATTTGTTATAAACATCTTGACTTCACAAGGCTGTGGTCTATATTATGGAACGTATGATAATAAGAAAATCTTAATTCTGTCGAATGTGTTTTGAAAGAAAGAAAACATAAATATGTAGTGGGCCTAGAAAGACACAGACAGACACAGACAGAGAGACACAGGCAGAGAAACACAGACAGACAGACAGACAGACAGACATACAGACAGACATACAGTGTAAAGGACATCGGAATCAACCTGACAATGAATTCGCCAGGTTTTTAAAAAAAAAGATTATCATCATTCCCAACCACTCATTGTATGAAGAGATAAACTGCCAAAGTATTGTCATTTCATGCAGCATAAACACAGCCCTCTCCCAGATTAAACACAGGCCTTTTGATGGGCAGATCAGCTGGTAAATACAGGGCTTATGTTTTGATAGACGTGTGTAGGTAGGTAGGTCTGGCTTGGCACCCCAGTCAATGCACTTCCAGTTTCTATCAATCTAACTGGAAGGTTCATCTCACTAACACCGCATGGAGTCCTAAAACGTGTATGGTGTCGTTAACTGGATTTCTTGTCGCTAACTTGATGGGGACGGGACAGCTCCGTGGTCAGAGCACTCGCTTTCCCCCCAGCCAAGGTTAAGCAGCATCGAGCGTGGTTACCAGTTAGATGGGTGACCGTTTGCGCGTCTTGGCTTCAGTACAGTCCCCCCAGTTTACCCAGCTGTAAATGGGTATCTGCTTCTTTAGGGTCAGGGAGCGAGGGGGGAGGAGATGGGCGCCCCCCTCAATATGCTGGCCGCTGGAGAAGTTGAGGTTTCATGCTTCACTCCCCTACGACCGCATAGGTTATGGGACACCTTTACCTTACCTTTTACTTTTTAACTTGATTAAGACGTTCAACTGCGCGAGCATGACCATAAAGTAACTAGACTTTTCCCCACAAAGACTTTAAAGATAACAATTCACTCCCGCGTCGGTCGGATGTGCTGGGCCTGACTTGTCAGGCGCTTAACGGCAACGCGAACGCATCTTCGTTCATATGAAAGACAACAATAGATGCTGTCTGAGCGTGCGCTGAAGACGAAGAAGAAGAAGAAGAAGGAGGAGGAGGAGGAAGAAGTAGGAGGAGGAGGAGAAGAAGAAAACGACGAAGAAATTATTTTCAATCTGCTTAGCACATTTTCTATCAACACACATGAAAACACCACCTAAATGAATGGCAAGTAAAAGAAGATATAAATTTATAAACTCGGTGGAGACTGTGAACGTAAAAACGAGTGATTCCTAACTTTCCCCGGGTGAAAATCTGTTGTTTTTACCTGCTTTGTAGGCTTACAAAGGCGATAGGAATGATCAGACGTGAAATCGGTTGTCTTGCAATTTTAGCAGTCTGTATTGGTATTTCGTTCGCTACTGCAGTGCCCCTACGACCCCGGAGGGTGTTATGGGAGCAGATGAGATGAGATGAAATTGGTAGCTCACCTGGTGAGAAAAGGTAGGTTTTCTTTTCCTGCAGAAAGATTATTAGCTCCATTAAGCTTATCCACTTTGGGACAGTGACCATTTTATGACATAATGAACGTGTTTACAATCCACAAGTCCCCGTGTAGTTGATGTGTCTGTCAGTCATACCTCTTGGTTTATGCAGGACTTTTTTATTTCCATTGAAGAAAGAAAAATGGGTTTGGTTTTGTTGTTGTTGTAAAGCATAATTATAGTGTGTGTGTGTGTGTGTGTGTGTGTGTGTGTGTGTGTGTGTGTGTGTGTGTGTGTGTGTTTTGTTGTTGTTGTTGTTCGTTTTAAAACGTATTTCCATTTTAAAGTGATTTATACGATAGAGAAAAGGATTATGAGAAATGTATAAAATAAAAAAGGGAGGGGTGGGGGAGAAAGGAAGTATGTGTATAAATGAGCATGTGTAGGTTCAAGTGTGTGTGAGTGTGTGTAAGAATGTGTGCGTGCGTGTGTGTGCGCGCGCGCGCGTGTGTGCGCGCGTGCGTGCATGCGCGCGTGCGCACCTCACACAGACAATTGCCTACCTGACTCTAAACCAAAATTCAACACACTAATCATATGTGCTTAATTTTTTAAATTTATTTTTCCTAGCTTATTTGGGGGGGGGGGGGGGGAGTCTGGGTGCTAGTCTTTCGGATGAGACGAAAACCCGGGATCCCGTGTTTTACACATAAAACGTAAAAGAACCCACGGCAACAAGAGAGTTTTCCCTGGCAAAAATTCTGTAGGTAAAAAAAAAAGCCACTGTGATAGGGAAACAAATACAGTTGCAGACAGGGAAAAAGAAAAATAATGGATGGCGCTGTTCTTGTGGCGGGCACGCTCTCCCCCGCGGAGAGGAGGGGAGAGAGAGAGAGAGAGGAGAGGAGAGAGAGAGAGAGGAGGGAGGAAATGGAAGAGAGAGGAGAGAGAGAGAGAGAGATGGAGAGAGAGGAGAGAGAGGAGAGAGAGGAGAGAGAGAGAAGGGGAGAGGTTGAGAGAGAGAGAGATGAGGAGAGAGAGGAGAGAGCGCAGTCCGAAATTTACGAGAGAAATCGGCCCTGCTTAATGGGTATATTGAATAAAGTCACAAAAACATAAAACAGAACGGGAGCGCGTTGCGTCAGTTACCTTACAGCGGCTAATGCCAGGCATCAACACCATCTTGAATTCAAGGGTTAGTGGCCGGTGAGCCTTATTAAACTGTCATTTCCAACGACCTCGGAAAACCGGTATTATGGCTTCAGAGTTTCGACACTGTTTATTCTAAATGCTGCGAGGTTTTTTTTAATTTTTAAATATTTATTTCTCTGCATTGGTGGTTGAGCATGGGATAAGTGGGGCATTGACATGTTTCTGTGGGTGGCATGATCAAAAAAATGGTTGAATAGGGTGGGGGTGGTGGGGTTGTTGGGTTTTTTGGGGGCCGGGGGGGTGGGGGGGGGGGGGGGATTTCTGCTCGAGTACTTGTCATAGTGTGTGTCTGTGTGTGACATACGGAGTTGAATGGACACCTCTTTTATTGTCGGCAGTGCGGAGAAAAAAAAAGTGCGTTAAGTGCTGAGA
>CM054149.1:6262681-6270181 GCA_028751875.1 Rapana venosa
TAACTGGCAGGCGAGCGCTGACAAGGTTTGTAGGTTTGGGGTTGGTGGGGTGGTGTTTTTTTCATGTGTGTGGTTGGGTTTGTGGGGTTTTTCCCCCCTCTCATCGCTCTGTTCCTCTTCTGTTTTTCCCCTTTGCCGGGTGCAACACCCCCACCCCACCCCACCCCTACCCCTACCCCAAAGCTATCGAAGCGGAACGCCGTATCAAGGCATAGTTTCCCACGGGACGAGATGAGTCGGGTATGTCTTTGTCAGCCACCCGTGACTGTCCTGAGGGATTTGTTTTTTTCTTTTTTTGGTATCGAAAATGTCAAGTGTTGCACACAAAAAATTGACGATAAGTCCGTTTTTGGCTGTGAACGTTATTATTTTTGTGTGTGTGATGAAATACAAGACTATGATTTTGAGAATGTGCAGGTTTCTTTTCTTTTTTTCTTTATGAGCCAGTTTCTGATCATGAAAGTGAGTCGTTAGAAAAGAAAAAGGTCATTAACTTTATAGCAAAAAAGATTAGTGCTTTTTTGAATCAGCTGTTAATTTATGGTTTTTGATCATAAAAATAATGATGATGAGAAGAAGAAGAAGACTAATACTGAAAATGAGAATAATGATGATGACGAGGATGATGATGATGATAATCATCATCATCACAACAACAACACCACCAACACCAACACCACCACCACCACCAACAACAATAATAATAATAATAATAATAATAATAATAATCACCGTTAGTAGTAGAAGTAGTAGTAGTAGTAGTAGTAGTAGTAGAAGTAGTAGTAGTAGTAGATACTAACAGTCAGAATAAGAAGAATAGTATCACATTATCATCAACCTCATCACTAGCAACTACAGCTAAAATGCTGGGTTAAACTGGCGGCGTGTTTTATGTATGTCACTATTACCCTCCTGATACTCTTGAGCGTAATAATGTCTAGATAGACAGAACATTCGCTTTCCCCCAACCAAAGTTAAGTAGCATCGAGCTTGGTTACCACTTGGATGGGTGACCGTTTGCGCGCCTTGGCTTCAGTATAGTCCCCCAGTTCACCCAGCTGTAAATGGGTACCTGCCCTCTTTAGGGTCAGGGAAGGTGAAGCAGCGAGGGAGAGGAGATTGGCGCCGCCCTCAATATGCTGGTCCCTTGAGAAGGTGAGGTCTCTGATGCTTCGCTCCCCTACGACCACACAGGTTATGGGACACCTTTACCGTTAGCTTATGGATCAACACTGCGTGAACAAGCCAGGGTGTGAGTAGGGGTATGTCGTTTTCAACATGGTCTTGTCTGTGAACGAGGGCAGAAGGATGAGTAATCGTTCCCTTTAAAACTAGTTCTAACGTTATGTTAGGATTGCATTCATGGGTGCTTGCGAAATGCACGTTTTCTTTAAAAGAGAAAAAGGTGTATACAAGCAAAAGCAGACTAAAGCAACAAGGGGAGGAGAGGGAGGGGGCTGTGTGTGTGTGTGGGGGGGGGCTGGGAAGTGGGGGGGTGCTGGGGGGAGGGGGGGGCTGGCTAAAACTTGGAGGTTCACCAATGGTAAGATTTTACGAATGTGACCGTTTTAACCCTCTATTAAGGTAGCCGCATTCTGGCTTTCTAAAGACCTCTTTTGGGCCGAAAAAGAAAGAAAGATAAGAAAGAAGAAAAAGGTGCGTCAGTTGACAATTCAGCCTGAACAATTATTTTCTTTTAATGTGGAGATTTTCCCGAACGGATATTCAGTATTCTGTACTTGTGGACGTGTGCAGGCAAGCCAGTATCGGACAGTACGTACTCACGGAATCAACTGACCAGCTGGGTGTACGTGCGTAAAGGGAAACTACTCCACCAATGGGTCAGACGACTGTGCGTCATTTCCGGCACAAGACTTCTGATTTATCGAGGTAAGATTTTGAAGTGGCTTTGCCCCCTAATACGAAATGTCTGCTGGGACGCTCGATAGCTTTGTCGTGAAGACTTTGGTTTTATGTTTTGATCAGCCTTTTCGTTGTAGAATTGCCATCTTCCGAAAATTTCATTCATCAACATCTCCGTCAGTGTCGTCTAAAATCAATGTCATCTATTCCTTCTCCTGATTTTTCCTGTTTCTCCTTCTCCTTTTTTTTTTTAAATTCTAAAGCTCATATCTACATATCTCCACATTATATAGAGCTGTATCGAAAGGATTTTATATTTGATGTATTGTTCTCTTTATCTTTTACGAGAAGTTTGCAAAATCCCGCGTTTTTCAATTTGTTTTTGTTTTTTAAATTGTACCGTGTCATTTTTAGAGTGACACTTGTATTTTTGAATAGAACAATAGTTTCAGTGTTAAGAAAGGAAAATTCCTCGCCATTCCTACCATAAAAAACTATCTCAATCTATTTAAATGACTTGGTAATTATTCTTGATTGTAGACTGTGTAGTTATGACTGACCTTGCCGCCAAATTTTGGGGATAATTTCCTTCTGATTTAAAAGGCCTTTGAGTATAAAGGTAAAGGTAAAGGTGTCCCATAACCTATAAGGTCGTAGGGGAGCGAGGCGTCAGAGACCTCACTTTTCTAGGGCCAGCATATTGAGGGCGGCGCCCATCTCCTCTCCCTCGCTGCTTTACCTTCCCTGACCCTAAAGAGGGCAGGTACCCATTTACAGCTGGGTGAACTGGGGGAACTGTACTGAAGCCAAGGCGCGCAAACGGTCACCCATCCAACTGGTAACCACGCTCGACGCTGCTTAACTTGGCTGGGGGAAAGCGAGTGCTCCGACCACTGAGCTATCATTTGCAAAAGTTCTGTTCTTTCTTCCGTACACATCGAGAAGAGCTTAGCAGACTGTTTTGTTTGCTGGTTGGATTCTTTGGACAGATGTTCATTTAGTCTTTTAAAGTCTTTCAGATTCTAGATAAATATTGCCCATCTTAGCATGTCTAAAAAATTTAGAGAGAGAAAAAAATCGCAAAACTATATCAACATTTGTTTTCTCTGCTGATGATTTTTGGTTGCTATTGTCTTGTAGTTTGGGTGTTTGTTTTTTTTTAAATTGTGCATTTGGGTTTTTTGTCCTCCGATGGTCAGACAAGGGAGCTAAACCTACGGTGGTACAGCTAGCCAAAGGAGGCGTGGACGAGGTCCAGGTCAAAGGTCAAGAAAATGTCCTCAAACTGACCTCGACCCTGCAGGGTGAAAGGTCACTGTTTGTGTCCTTCACCTCCCAGTCGGAGTATGTCAAATGGCTGAGAAAGGCGAAGAAGGTTGGTAATTTGATTTAACCTGAGAAAAACGTCCCAGCCTGTGTGTATGTGTGTTTTATTTATTTATTTTTTATTTATTCTTTTATATCGAGGATAATGGACTAAGCACTCATGTGCTTTTTTTACATCTAGTCCCCGTGTGTATGCGGTTTTGTCAATTTTTTCATCTGTTCCCACCGGCACACAATGGCCTACTCTTTCAAAAAGCGGAACAGGATTTAACGCGTGCGCAAGATGTTCTGCATGCGTTCGCACGCGGGGCCTCGGTTTTATAGTCTCATCCGAAGGACCTGTGTGTGTTGGTGTATGCGTGCGCGCGCGCGTGCGTGCGTGCGTGTGTGCCTGTTCTTGTGTGTGCATGCGTGCGTGCGTGTATATATGTGTGTGTGCGCGCGCGCGTGCCTATGCGTGTGTGTATGTGTGTGTGTGTGTGTGTGTGTGTGTGTGCGTGCGCGCGCGCACGTGTGTGTTGTAGTAGTAGAAGTATCTCTAGCAAAAAAAAGAATCACACTCTCACTAAAAGCATATCCAGATCAGCAATCTCACATACCCAAGCTTTAAAAAAAAAAGCCTAGAAAAATCGCAAAATTCTTGTTTGTTGGACCCCCCCCCCCCCACCCCCATCACTCCACCCCACCCCACCCCACCCCCACCCACCCTTCCTTTCCCAAGGAAATCATGAACCTGGCTCTCTAATCAGACGGCTGGATATTCATTCTTCCCGTGGGCATGCTGGGGGGGTCTCTTTCAGTATAAACAGAGCCTCCACCTTCTTTCTGGGTATTCTGTGCTTTAAGGCTTTTTTCGTTTCCTGTCGTGTGTCTTTCTTTGTTTCTGTCAGTCTGTCTATCTCTCTGTCTGTCTGTATGTCTGTGTCTGTACTGTCTGGCTTTCTGTCTGTCTGTCTGTCCGTGTGTATGTCTGTCTGTCTCCTCTCTCTCTCTCTGTCTCTGTCTGTCTGTCTCTGTCTGTCTCTTTATCTCTCTCTCTCTCTCTCTCTCTCTCTCTCGCTCTCTCTCTCTCTCTCCCCCCCCCCCCCCTCTCTCTCTCTCTCTCTGTGTCTCTCTGTGTCTCTGTCTGTCTCTTTATCTCTCTCTCTCTCTCTCTCTCTCTCTCTCTCTCTCTCCCTCTCTCTGTCTCTGTCTGTCTCTTTATCTCTCTCTCTTTATCTCTCTCTCTCTCTTTATCTCTCTCTCTCTCTTTATCTCTCTCTCTCTCTCCCTCTCCCTCTCTCTCTCTGTCTCTCTCTGTCTGTCTCTTTATCTCTCTATCTCTCCCTCTCTCTATGTCTCTCTCTGTCTCTGTCTGTCTGTCTCTTTATCTCTCTCTCTCTCTCACTCTCTCTCTCTCTCACTCACTCTCTCTCTCTCTCTCTTTCTTTCTCTCTCTCTCTCTCTCTCTCTCTCTCTCTCTCTCTCTCTCTCTCTCTCTCTCTCTCTCTCTCTCTCTCTCTCTCTCTCCACTTTCTCTCTCCCTCTCTGTAATATCTTCTGTCGTCCAGTTGTCACGACTCAGACCCAGGTTCGAATCCTCACACCCCTTTCACCACCCCACCCCTCTTACACTTCTCCTGGTCAGCCGCCAGGGTGAAGGACTAGCACCCTGGACAAGGAAGGGAGAGAAGTGTTTTTTCAGGGGACTGACAAGGGGGGGGGGGGGGGAGAGGTCGTTTACCTCCACTCCACCGCCCCTACCCCCCTCCCCCACCTTCTTTAATTTCATCATTTTTGCGCCCCTGAGCACAGACTACAGTACGCGTGGGGAAATAATAATAATGATGATGATGATGATGATGATGATGACGATAATAATAATAATAATAATAATGTATGGAATTTATATAGCGCCGAATCTTGTAAAGCAAACAAATCAAAGCGCTCAGATGACATGATTATTTATTTAAAAAAATTATTTATCATTTTATATCGAGGATAATAGAATAAGCACTCATGTGCTTTTTTTTTTTACATCCAATCCCGGTTTGTATGCGGTTTTGTAAATTTTGTCATCTATTCCCACCGGCACACAATGGCCTACTCTTTCGAAAAGCGGAACGGGATTTAATGGTTTTATTTCGCTCTGCCGGGTATCATTGGGACGCGGTTTGCTCTACATTGTGACACGTGAACGGGTCGCCCGTGCGCGGTAGAATTTTGTCAGGAAACCGGGAATGGCATTTCACCTGTGTTCAGGTGAGTGAGTGCAGGTCTTGCGTGGCCTGTTCTGGGATGTTACTACAGGCACTTTGTGCTCGGCAGCCAAAAGTGATGAGCATTGAGAGTTCCTAGCTGATGCGGGAGGTTGGATACCGCGGGCTGTACCGTGATGACTGAGGCCATACACCAGCTGCTTTTTATTTTATTTTATTTTTTAAAATCTTTTATATCGAGGATAATGGAATAAGCACTTCTGTGCTTTATTTTTACATCCAGTCCCCGTGTGTATGCGGATTTGTGAATTCTGTCATCTGTTCCCACCGGCACACAATGGCCTACTCTTCCGAAAAGCGGAACAGGATTTAACGTGTGCGCAAGATGTTCTGCGAGCGTTCGCACACGGGGCCACGGTTTATAGTCTCATCCGAAGGACTTTTGAGGGGGAGTGGAATCTGCATCGATGTTAACTCCAGAGGAAAATATCCCCCTTGAACGGGAATCGAACCCGGGTCGTCAGACTGCGTACGCAATGTTCTGACCACTAGGCTATCCCGTTCCCCTGCTTGAGATAGGTAGTGTGCAGGGCAAGAATTTTTTGTTCAGTTTAGACACTAGGAAGTGTCGAACGTTATTTGTTCAAAAGTACAAGCACTATCTTTCGTTAACAATTACTGACTCACTCTGCTGACTGGAGAGGGGGGGTGTAGCATCTCACCGGGGTTTCCAACACACGACTTCACCACTTTGTTTTGTTGCAGTAGTCTGCTTCTCTTGAACTCTGCCTTGGTGGGGAAAGAGAGAGAGAGGGTAGATTTTTCCGAACACACGGATTCCTTTTTGTTTTCAGAGACTTATTATTTTCGATACACGATTCTTGTGTTCCTTTATAGTTCATGGGTTTTCGGGCTGTCGCGGTGGGTCGGAAAAAAAATAGAGGGGACCGCGGGTTGACCAGCGTCGCCCGATTCGAGTACTATCCCCAGTAACCTGTCTTGTTCCTCCGACTGTTCTGTAGAAGTACGTGTCGAATTGAAAACGGCAAGTCGGAGGTTACGTTTTTGTTTATTCGTATGTCTGTGTGACATTCTCTTTGAATGAATGTTATAAATGTAACCTTATAAGAGGAATTTATGATGGAAAGAAAATGGTAGGAATTATTAAGATGGCGGAAGGCGTGGGATGGATGGATGGAGGGAGGGGTTGGCACTCGTACTGTGTGACATGACATTGATAGTGTGGGCACAGGTTTGTTTGGGTGTGTTCCCTCAGACCCACTTGGGCTGGAGAGGAGGATGGATGGATGGACGGAGTGTCGGCAAGGTGGTTTCTGGAGCCACTTCTGGAGTGGTCAGGATTTTGCGACGTTTGCCTGCCACCCCATCATCGTTTTATGTTGGCTGTTTTGTTTATAATATGTTACAAGAGGATTCGGGGGTGTTAGGAAGGGAAAGGGCGTGTTAGCTTAGCAGAGAGATTTTTTATTTGGTAGAAAGTGAAATAAAGTGTCCTGTTTGAATATTTGGGTCTGAGTTGTGTTGGGTGGTTTAGGGCATGTTAGCTTAGAGATTTTGAATTTGGTAGAAAGTGAAATAAAGTGTCCTGTTTGTATATTTGGGTCTGAGTTGTGTTGGGTGGTTTGGGGCATGTTAGCTTAAAGATTTTGAGTTTGAGTTTTGAAATTGAAATAAAGTGTCCTGTTTGTATATTTGCGTCTGAGTTGTGTTGGGTATGTTAGCTTAGAGATGTTGAATCTAGGAGTGAAAGTGAAATAAAATATCCTGTTTGTATACTTTGTCTCTTGAGTTGTGTTTTGCGAGATTGCTGCAGTTGCCACAACATTTTCCGGACGAATTAAAAACAACGAACCAGTCACACTAATCTAAACCTATCCTGTAGAGGATAGAATCGGATAACCCTATTTGGTGTGTGTGTGTGTGTGTGTGTGTGTGTGTGTGTGTGTGTGTGTGTGTGTGTGTGTGTGTGTGTGTGTGTGTGTGTGTGTGTGTGTGTTTGACACCAGACCATTCTCCTGTCTTTTTTTGCATCTCACACATCCCACCCACTCAGTTAGGGAACATAGAGGGAGAAGAAGATGGATGGATGGAT
>CM054149.1:6277681-6280181 GCA_028751875.1 Rapana venosa
CGAAAGCAAAATGACCAATGCTTATTTATTTTGAGATTTGACTTTTTTTGGGGAATAATCTGAAAAGAGAAAAAGCTTCATCTAGTAATAAACCTTAGCTACAATTCGTATTTTTTTGGTCAGTATTTTACAAATAGATCTTTGGAGATTTTAGAGAAAAAAAGATAAGCACAAGTAATAATAATAATAATAATAATAATAATAATAATGTATGGAATTTATATAGCGCTGAATCTTGTAAAGCAACAAATCAAAGCGCTCAGATGATTTTTCTTTTTGTTTTGAGTGAGTCATTAAAGGCTTTGATTCTCAACTTGTCAGATTAAAACAAACTTAAACTGACCGTGTGTATGTGTGTGTGCGTGTATGTGCGTGTGTGTGTATATGTGTGTGCGTGCGTGCGCGAGTACGTGTGTGTATGTGAATGTGTGTGAATGTGAATATGTGTATGTGTGTATATGTGTGTGCTTGAGTGTGTGTGAGTGAATATCTGTGTGCGTGCGTGTGTTTGTGTGTTTGTGCGTGCGTGTGTGTGTGTATGTTTGTATGTATATGTCTTGTGTGTGTGTGTGTGTGTGTGTGTGTGTGTGTGTGTGTGTGTGTGTGTGTGTGTACTTGCCTGCGTGCCTGCTTGCCTGCGTGCGTGTGTGCGTACGTGTGTGTGTGCGCGCGTGTGTGTGTGTCTTTGTCTGTATGTATATGTCTTTGTCTGTCTGTGTGTGTGTGTACTTGGCTGCGTGCCTGCTTGCGTGCGTGTGTGTGTATGTCTGTCTTTGTCTGTATATATATATATATATATATATATATATATATATATATATATATATATATATATATATATATATATATATATATATATTATATGTACTTTCCTTCAAACCTGCTCGCGTGTCTGTGGTGTGTCTCTATTATACGCGTACCTGCACCCACCCCCAGGTGGACAGCATCATCATGGCGGGGAACCAGGTGTCCAGGCTGCCCACGGACCTGCTGATGCACATGGGGCACATCAGGAAGGTGGACCTGCGCATGAACCGCCTGCAGCTGCTGCCCACAGAGACCGCCAAGTTCCACTCCCTGGAGCACGTCACCCACATCGACATCAGGGACAACATCGTGAGCCGGGGGTGGGGGGGGGGGGATTGTTGACTAGGGGGGGGGTGGGTTTGGGTGGGGGGGGGTTGGGGGGGTGTGGGGGGGGTGGGGTTGGGGTGGGGGGGTTTGGGGTGGGTGGGGTGAGGGTGGGGTTGGGGGGTGGGGTGGGTTGGGGGGTGGGGTTGGGTGAGGGGTGGGGTTGGGTTGGGTGGGTGGGTTGGGTGGGGTTGGGTGGGTTGTGGTGGTGGGTTGGGTGGGGTTTGGGTGGTGGTGGTTTGGGTGGGGTGGTTTGGGTTGTGGGGTGGGTGGTTTGGGTGGGGTGGGGTTGGGTTGGGTGGGGTTGGGTGGGGTTGGGGTTGGGGTGGGTGGGGGGTTGGGTGGTGGGTTGGGTTGGGGTGGGTGAGGTGGGTGGGGTGGGGGGAGGTGGGTTTGGGGTGGGTGGGTTGGGTTGGGGGTGGGTGGGGTGGGTTGGGTGTGGGTTTGGGGTGGGGTGGGTGGGTTGGGTGGGTGGGTGAGGTGGGGTTGGGGTGGGTTGGGTGAGGTGGTTGGTGGTGGTGGGTGGTGGGTGTTGTGGGTAGGTGGGGGTTTGGGTGGGGTGGGTTGGGTGGGTGGTTGGGTGTGGGTGGTGTTTGGGTGGGTAGGTGGTTTTGGTTTTGGGTTAGTTGGTTGGTTTGGTTTTGTTTCTTTCTGTTCTGTCTTCTTCTTCTCTCTTCTCCCTCCCTTCCGTCTCTGTCTGTCTGTCTCTCTCTCTGTCTGTTTGTACCTTCTCTCTCTCTCTCTCTCTCTTCTCTCTCTCTCCCTCCTCTCTCTCTCTCTCTCTCCTCCCTCTCTTTCAAGCAAACAATGCCAAAAACAGCATCAACTTACTATCAATACAGTGTTTTTAAGGTGTAAACGTATAGACAGTACAGACTGACTGACAGATAGGGGGCCTACAGTACTGCCCTATGCAAACAACAACACACAAAAACAAGAAAAAAATCTCAAATGTTTTAAACCGTTAGGCTTTCAGATTTTTTTTTTTTTTTTTTTTTGGGGGGGGGGGGGCGTCTGTCAGCAAAATGACATCAAGATGTCTGATGAACTTTACAAAACATACCTTTTTAACCTGTCAACGATAAAAGTACTTTGTGGATATTACTTCAAACACCCAACACGGTACTTAAGTCACTCTAAAGTGGCTGAAATATATTTTTACACAAACACTTTCCAGCCCTCTGACCAAAAAAGAACCCCCCACTTTAAAATGCAAATAATATGTAGATGGAGATGTTAGCTTCAGAAAATTTAGTATAAATGCAATTTTTTCTGAAAACTGTATTTTTAACAACTGTCTGATCAGCAAGTTCCTGTTTTGTGTGTTATTTAAAATGGAAACAACCCGTGAAATTATTCATATGTTTTA
>CM054149.1:6285181-6295424 GCA_028751875.1 Rapana venosa
CCTGCCTATCTACCTGCCTGCCTATCTACCTGCCTATCTACCTGCCTACCTATCTGCCTATCTACCTACACTCAGTGTACAGTAGCCACTAGCCTACCTGCCTATCTACCTGCCTGCCTATCTACCTGCCTATCTACCTGCCTACCTACCTGCCTATCTACCTACCTGTCTGCCTATCTACCTGCCTACCTACCTACCTACCTACCTACCTATCTATCTACCTCCCTGCTTATCTACCTGCCTACCTACCTGCCTGCCTACCTGTCTACCTATCTGCCTGCCTACCTACCTGTCTACCTATCTGCCTTCCTACCTACCTGTCTACCTATCTGCCTGCCTACCTACCTGTCTACCTATCTGCCTTCCTACCTACCTGTCTACCTATCTGCCTGCCTACCTACCTGTCTATCTATCTGCCTGCCTACCTACCTGCCTGCCTACCTACCTGCCTATCTACCTATCTGCCTGCCTACCTACCTGCCTATCTACCTACCTGCCTATCTACCTGCCTATCTACCTCCCTGCCTCTTTTGTCCTCACTGCCTAGGGATAGGGCTGGCCTGGCCGTTTGGCTGGTTGATTAGTTGGTTGGTTGGTGGATGGGTGGGTGGGTGGTTGGTTGGTTGGGTGGTTGGTTGGTTGGTTGGTTGGTGGTTTGTTTTTATTGGTCGGTTGGTTGGGTGGGTGGTGGTTTGTTTTTATTGGTCGGTTGGTTGGGTGGGTGATGGGGTTGGTTGGGTGGGTGAATGAGTGGTGGGGTTGGTTGGGTGGTTGGTTGGTTGAGTTGGTGGTTTGGTTGGTGGATGGGTGGATGGGTGGGTTGGTGGGTTGGTTGGTTGGTTGGCTGGATGAATGATTGGTGGGGTTATATGGCCGGATGGCTGGTTAATGGAGGGTGGTTGGTTAGTTGGCTGGTTCGTTGGTTGGTTGGTTGGCTAAATAGGGTTAGTAGGGAGACTTAATAGCCAGCATTGAGCCTCTGACTTGTCCTAACAACTCTGAAGATGATGGCATTCAGGACTCTTGTGGAAGGATGAAAGTGTTTTTGAGTTAGATCTTTTTCAAAAAACATTTTTCCTAACAAATTAAAAGAAATATTTTTAAGATCTGCAATTGGGCTAGCACAAGGACAAGCACTTGGCCTACAATAACGTCTTCTGCCTAGCTTGCACTCCATTTCTTTATAATCCAATTGTCTTGGGAAAACTGTTGTCTTTTGTGATAAAATTTCTTTATGCTTTAGGAAAGATCTGAAGAAAATGTTTACTCGTTCAGTTTTGTTTGCAGTATGCATTGAACGAAAGTTCTTCTTCGAACGCTCAGATTGCAGCTATTGTTATCTGTCATATGAGCCAAAAAAACGTTGCGCTACCGTTAAGCTCCTGACAAGTCAGGCCCAGCACATTCAACTTCGGCATGGGAGAGAAAATCTTTTTAAGTCTTTTTGGAAAAAGGCAGGAGAATGGACCAAGAAGGCAGAAAATGTACGAGAAGGAGGTGACAAGAAGAAAAGGAGCAAGGCAGAAAGAAAGAGAGGGACAGAAAAGAGGGAATTTCTCGGAACGAAAGTCAAGGATAGTATCGTATTATTTTATAGTTTCACTTTGACGACTACATAATATTATAACCTTGCAGACAAAGAACAGCTTTCAAAGCAGACCTTAGAAGATAGATATTTCTGACTGTATGGCTGCAGACTGTTTATTGAGGCCTGCAAGCTTACAGCGCAGAAGTCCAGTCCAATCCAATTCAGCCATGTTGTTTATAGCCCTGCCGATCACAGAGACCTTGTCAGGGTTGTCACCTTGTAAAAAAATAAACAAAATCTCAGATGAAAACTGTGCTGAAGACACTGGAGTTGCAGTAGGTGGAGGTTGGAGCGAGTGGTGGCTGCTTGCCTGGCAGATTCTTTTTCTTTTCTTACTTTAGAAAGTATTTTTTATATTTGTTTCTTATTATGAAAATATAGATTTATATACGAGAAGGAAGGTGGCAGGATGATTAAGACGTTTGCCTGCCAACAAGTAAACCGTGAGGTTCTGGGTTCGATTCCCAGCCTCGCCCTTTCTTCCCAGTTTGACCCAAAAAATCGAACTGAATGTCAAAGTCCTTCGGATGAGACTGTAAACCGAGGCCCCGTGTGCGAACGCATGCAGAATATCTTGCGCACACGTTAAATCCTGTTCCGCTTTTCGAAAGAGTAGGCCATTGTAATAATAATAATAATGTATGGAATTTATATAGCGCTGAATCTTGTAAAGCAACAAATCAAAGCGCTCAGATTTCATTTCATACCACTTTAAGTCACGGCAGATTTCTCTCCGTGAAATTCGGGCTGCTCTCCCGCGGGAGAGCGCGTCGCCACAAGAGCAGCGCCACCCTTTTTTTTTTCCTGTCTGCCACCCTTTCTTTTTCCTGTCTGCAACTGTATTTGTTTCCCTATCAGAGTGGCTTTTTTCTGAGAATTTTGCCAGGGACAACTCTTTTGTTGTCGTGGGTTCTTTTACGTGCGCTAAATAATTACGTGTAACACACGGGACCTCGGTTTATCGTCTTATCCGAAAGACTAGCGCCCAGACCACCACTCATGGTCTAATGGATGGGGGAAAAGTTTCCGGTCCAAACGGGGTACGAACCGCCGCACACTTCAGACCCGGACTTTTCGCTTTCTAGACAGGCGCGTTACCTCTAGACCACCGATCCACATACTTACCACAATGTTGACAGAAGTTCCTTGGGTGACAGGAACAATGCTGTGGTTCACTGAAGCAGGCAGGCAGGCTTTTTTGATAGGTCCAAGCTCCCCAGGCGATGCCAGCAATGCAGAGGTATCATTCCACCAAACGTCAGTATCATCCACATGACGTTATCACCCCATTAAAGCTCCCGCAGAATCAAGGACAAGAAAGGAGGGATTAGGAAACTTAAAAAAATAAATCTGAGGGGGTGACAATCATGTTCCTAACGAAAATTTTGTCTAAGTGGGTGACTCAAGCATCAAAATTGAGCCGAGGAAGTATCGATTCCTCATAAAAATTGTCTACGCGGATGACGGAAGCAAAATCTCACAAAAATTGTGCTTGACGGGGCTTGAAGGAATTACAAACCCTCACAAAATCTGAGGATGTGATGAATTTATAATCCTTTACAAAATTTGCGTCTGAAGGGGTAACGAAATTCTGACCCCTCACAATAAAGGGTGTCTTAAGTGTGTGACGGAATCCCAAACCCTCGCAAAGCTAATCGGTTGACTCAAGCAAAAGTTGTATTTCTGAGGGGCTGACGAGCTCATGAGTGCTTATTCCATTATCCTCGATTAAAAAAAAATCTGAGCGCTTTGATTTGTTGCTTTACAAGATTCAGCGCTATATAAATTCCATCCCTTATTATTATTAGTATTAGTAGTATTGTATGGCTACAGACTGTTCACAGGAGCCCGCAAGCTTTTTGTGTGGGCCAAGAGGCAGGCAGGGAAAGATGGGGATAGGAGACAGTCTGTAAGGAGTAGCAGAGAGTGGAGGTAGCCTACCTACCTGCTTGGCATATCCTTAGATGGTTTCCTTTTTGTTTTCACTGTAGAATTATTTGGAGGGACGGGATAGCCTGGTGGTTAGAGCGTTGCGCTCGCTATCTGACGACCCGGGATCAATCCCAGGTTTGAGCTACCTCCGTTCAAAGGGATTTTCCCCTAGAGTTAACAAAAATCAGTGCAGACTCCACTTCCCTCGAAAGTCCTTCAGAAAAGACTATAAACCGAGGTCGCGTGTGCGAACGCACGCAGAACATCTTGTGCGCATGATAAAGCACGTTCCGCCGTTGGGAAGAGTAGGTCATGGTGTGCTGGTGGGAACAGGTGACGAAATTGAAAAAAATACTCCCGCACACTGATATCGCGTTTAAACATCATTTTCCCCCCCCCCCCCCCCCCCCCCCCCCAAAAAAAAAAAAGTCGGAATACGGCTACCTTTATATAGTGAGCAAAAAAAAAAAAACGGTCGCATACGCCGCAAAATCTCACCACCGGGCCGAACCTCCAAGCTTTTAACCGAGGGAACGAACAAACGCCACCAACCCCCAACCCCCACCCCACCACCCACACCCTAACCCCCAACCCCTCATAAAAAAAAAAAGACAACAACCCCCCCTCCCCCAAAAAAGTATTTTATTCTTATCAAGTACGAACATCATCCCCTAATACATGTACTACTGTGGCTGCTGCTACTGCTGCTGCTGCTGCTGTTACTGCTGCTGCTACTGCTGCTGCTACTGCTGCTGCTGCTGCTGCTGCTGCTGCTGCTGCTGCTGCTGCTGCTGCTGCTACTGCTGCTGCTGCTACTGCTGCTACTGTTGCTGCTACTGTTGCTGCTACTGCTACTACTGCTGCTGCTGCTGCTGCTACTACTACTGCTGCTGCTGCTACTACTGCTGCTGCTGCTGCTATACTGCTGCTGCTGCTGCTGCTGCTGCTGCTACTGCTGCTGCTGCTGCTATGCACTGCTGCTGCTGCTGCTGCTGCTGCTACTACTACTGCTACTGCTGCTACTGCTGCTGCTACTGCTACTGCTGCTGCTGCTGCTGCTACTAAATACTGCTGCTACTGCTGCTACTACTGCTGCTACTACTGCTGCTGCTGCTGTTACTGCTGCTACTACTGCTGCTGCTGCTGCTACTACTGCTACTACTGCTGCTACTGCTGCTACTGCTGCTGCTGCTGCTACTGCTGTTACTGCTACTGCTGCTACTGCTGTTACTACTACTACTACTACTACTACTACTACTAACTACTACTACTACTACTAACTACTACTACTACTACTACTGCTGCTGCTACTAACTACTACTGCTACTACTACTACTACTACTACTACTACTACTACTGCTACTACTACTAAATGCTACCACCACTACTACTACTACTACTACTACTGCTACCACCACTACTACTACTACTACCACCACCACTACTACTACTACTACTACCACCACTACTACTACTACTACTACTACTACTACTACTACTACTACTACTACTACTACTACTACTACTGCTGCTACTACTACTACTACTACTACTAACTGCTACCACCACTACTACTGCTACCACCACCACTACTACTACTACTACTACTACTACTACTACTACTGCTACTACTACTACTACTACTACTACTACTACTGCTACTACTGCTGCTGCTGCTGCTGGTGCAGGCTGTTCACGGAGGCCCGCAAGCTGAGGGTGCTGAAGGCCAGCCACAACCAGCTGAGCTGCCTGCCTGCCGCCCTGCAGAACTGCGTCCTGGAGGAACTGTCCCTGGAGCACAACGACATCAGGTCCCTGTCCCCACAGCTCTTCCTTCAGGCCAACAGGTACAGATACAGAGAGGGAGAGGGGAGGGTGGGAGGGGGTGGGGGGAGGGAGGGTGGGAGAGGGTGGGTGAGGGATGGAGGGAGAGGGTGGGGAGAGGGAGGGTGGGAGAGGGAGGGTGGGGGAGGGGGAGAGGGTGGGAGGGAGGGGGGTGGAGGGAGGGGGAGAGGGAGGGGGGGAGAGGGTGGGAGAGGGGGTGGGTGAGGGATGGGGGAGGAGGGAGGGTGGAGAGAGAGGGGAGGGAGGGTGGGAGAGAGGGGGAGGGAGGAGGAGGGTGGGGGGGAAGTAGGGGGAGGGATGGGGAGGGAGGGGAGGGAGGGGGAGGAGAAGGGGGAGAGAGAGTGGGGGGAGAGGGAGAGAGAGAAAGAGAGAGGGGGGAGAGAGAGGAGGGAGGAGAGAGGAGAGGGGGGAGGGGAGAGAGAAAGAGGGAGAGAGAGGGGGAGATAGAGAAAGGGAGTAGAGAGAAGGGAAGAGACAGTGGGAGAGAGAGAGAGAGAGGAGGGGGGGAGGGAGAGAGAAAGAGGAGAAAGAGGAGAGAGAAAGATGGGGATATATATATAGAGACTGATAGACAGACAGACAGACGGAGACACAGAGAGAGAGTACTCTTCCACAGGATTGGAGGATTTTAGTAAGAGAGGCGTGGGGTGGGTGGTGGTAGGTGGGGGGGGGGGGTGGTGGTAAATAGGTAAAAGGGGGAAGGAGGGGGACGAAGGAGGAAAGCGGTGAAGAGGGGATCTTGGATGCTTTGGGGAAATTTTTGGTTTTTTGTGTGTGATGTCTTTGAGTTTAGGGGTGAGGTTTTGGAGGTTGGCTTTATTGGGTGGTTTTTTGTTCGGGGGGGGAGGGAGTGGGGGGGGGGGGGCTATGTTTTGGGTGTTTTTTTTTTGGGGGGGGGTTGGTATTTTTGCTTTGAAGAAGGCGATTACGAAGAAGAAGAAAAAATCAAAAAGTGAAAAAGGATACGAGTATTTTTTTTTAGTAGTAGTAGTAGCAGTAATACCATCAGTAGTAATTGCATCATCACCATTAACCATCTCTCTCTCTCTCTCCTCTCTCTCTCCCTCCCTCTCCTCCCCCTCCCTCTCTCTCCCTCTCTCCTTCCCTCCCTTCCCCTCCCCACCCTCCCTCCCTCCCTCAACCTCTCTCCCTCCTTCTCTCCCTCCCTCTCCCTCTCTCCTTCCTCCCTCTCCCTCCCTCCCCTTCTCCCCCCTCCCCTCTCCCTCCCTCCCCTCTCCCTCCCTCCCCTCTCTCTCCCTCCCTCCCCCTCCCCTCCCTCCCTCCCTCTCTCTCCTCCCCCTCTCACCCTCCCTTCCCCCTCTCCCTCTCCATCCCTCCCACCCCCTCTCCCTCACCCACCCTCCCCCTCTCCATCCCACTCCCTCCATCCCTCCCCCTCTCCATCCCACCCTCCCTCACCCTCCCTCTCTCTCTCTCCCACCCTCACCCTCCATCTCCCTCTCTCCCTTCCCTTCCAGACTGCGCTGCCTGAACCTGACCCGCAACAAGCTGTGTGACCTGCCGGCGCCCAACCCCAACGACTCCTTCAACCGTCTGCAGGAGCTGTACCTGGCCTTCAACAACCTGGGCAACGCGGCCGTCAGCAAGCTGTGCTGCTTCCCGCGCCTCAGGGTGCTCCACCTGCCCGCCAACAAGATCTCCGTCATCGAGGAGAGGTGAGGCTGCATGCTAGGCTAGGCTAGGTAGGCTGGGTAGGTAGGGTAGGTAGGCTGGTAGGGTAGGTAGGCTGGCTAGGTAGGCTGGCTAGGTAGGTAGGGTAGGCTGGGTAGGTAGGCTGGCTAGGCAGGCTAGGCTATGTAGGCTGGCTAGGGTAGGTAGGCTGACTAGGCAGGCGGCCGGGCAACAGGTAGGCTGGCTGGGTGGGGTAGCTGGCTAAGGGGTGGTAGGTGCTGGCTAGGCAGCGGAGGTAGGCTAACGGCTGGCTAGGAACAGGTGGGCCAGGCGGCTAGGCAACGGTAGGTAGGCAGGCTGGCTGGGCAGGGGCACCTGGCTAGGTAGGCAGGGGGCTAGGAGGCAGGCTGCTAGGGGGGCGGCTGGCTAGGTTGGGCTATTAGTGGGCAGGCGGGCTAGGCAGGCTGTGGCTAGGCGGCTGGCTAGAGGCAGGCTGAAAAAGGCGGGCAGGCAGTCAGGCGGCTGGGCGCGGGCTGGTAGCAGGCAGGCAGGCTGATAGGAGGGGCTAGGCAGGCAGGCAGCAGGCGGCAGGCTAATGGCAGGGGGCTGGGCGGCAGGAGGCTGATAGGCAGGCGGCTACGGGCGCAGGCGGCGGGCGGGCTAATAGGGGTTGGCTAGGCAGGCAGGCAGGCAGGCTAGATAGGGGCGGGTGGGGCGGGGAGGGGGCTAATGGGAGGCGGCAGGCGGCAGCATCAGATAGGCAGGCTACACTGGGTAGGCCAGTGAGAAGGCAAGGGGTTTTTTCCTTGTGGGTCCAGAGAGGGGCTCAGGGCGGGGCACTCGATTGCTTCCCCCCCCCCCCCCCCCCAGCCAAAAGGGAAAAAGCGTAGAGCGTGGTTACCCCTTGGATGGGGGGTGAGTTTGCGTGCCTTTTGGGTTTCGTACGTCCCGCCAGTTCAATTTTTTCTATTTTATTATAACACCCCAAGTCACGGCGATTTCTCTGCGGAAATTCGGGCTCCCTCCCCGGGGGACGCGTCGCCCCCAAAAAGCAGCGCCACCCTTTACTTTCTTTTTTTTTTTTGGGAGGGGGGTCTGCAACTGTATTTGTTTCCCATCAGAGTGGGGTTTTTTTTGAGAATTTTGCCAGGGCAAATCTCTTGTTGTCGTGGGTTCTTTTTTAAGGCGCTGAATAATTTTTTTGTAACACACGGGACCCCGGTTTTTCGTCTCATCCGAAAAAAACGCCCAGACGACCCCTTGGTTAGCGGAGGAGGGGGGGGGGAAGTTTTTGGGCCAAAAATGTAAATGGCTACCTGCCCTCTTGTAGGGTCAGGGAAGTTAAAGCAGCGAGGGAGAGGAGATGGGCGCCGCCCTCAATATGCTGGCCCTAGAGAAGCTGAGGTCGCTGACGCCTCGCTCCCCTACGACCTTATAGGTTATGGGACACCTTTTACCTTTTTAGGTCCAGAGGGTCTATGGGTTTATAATAATAATAGTAATAATAATTAAAAAATATAATAATAATAATAATAATAACAACAATAATAATAACAATAATAATAATGTATGGAATTTTATAGCGCTGAATCTTGTTTGGGGGTGGGTGGGGGGGGGGGGGGGGGGGGGGTCGTTTCCTCGGCTAGAGCTCTAGGTTAACTGATGGTGACTTTTTTTTAACGTATGCGTCCAGGTTTTGTTTTGTATTTTGCTGACCATGAAGGTAGCACATTCCTACTTTGGGCTTGTATGCTGGGTATGTTCGTGTCTCCATAACCCCACCGAACGCTGACATGAATGACGGTATCTTTCACGTGCATATTTTGATCTTCTGTATGTGTATATACACACACAAAAGGAATAAAGGCACTGGTAGGTCTGCACTTGAGACTGACCTGGGAGATTGTAAAAAAAAAATCCCTACTCATTCGCCAGACGCCGCAGGGATTCGAACCCACGACTTCGTGGACTCATGGGATTGAAATTGAACGGTCTTAACCACTCGGCTATAGGGTCCGTCGAGGAGGCTTTATAGCCGAGTGGATAAACTTGACTTCCGTCCCTGTGGATCCAGATGGTCAGTGGGTTTGATTCCCATAAGTGGCGTCTGGTGAATTAAGGATTTAAAAAAAAAAAATGTTCTCCCAGGTCAGCATAAACTACAACGTAAAGTAAGTTTTGAGTTTAGTCTCAGAGGGTAGTGTTTCAAAAACAGTGGTTTTTATTTCTGTGGATTCCTTAGTACGTGCCGTATGAATGCGAGAGTAATCTAGGAAAACAGAAGGATATATGGCAAAAATGTAAAGGTCGTAACTAGCTTTAGAACATACAACACGGGGCATTGCACTGTGGAAAAGTGATATATCAGGGCTCCCAAGTGGGGATGCCGGGGGACCTGTCAGTATAAATATCATCCCCACTTTCTGGAAATTTTGTGCTAGGAATTCCCTCTTTTCTATACCTCTTTGTAATGATGATGATGATGATGATGATGATGATGATGATGATAATGATGATGATGATGATGATGATGATGATAAAAATAATATATGGAATTCATATAGCGCTGAGTCTTGCAAAACAAATCGAAGCGCTTGCACCCAAATCAATTACACACAAGCAACTTTACTCACGCGCGCGCGCGCAACCCCACACACACCACACACACACAAAACACACCACATCACAACCCCACCCACACAAAACACACACACCCCACACACACACACACACAACACCCCTCACACACACACTCACAGACACGCGCGCGTACGCACGCACGCACGCACGCAAACACAACTCTTTCTGTCTGTCACTCCCTTCCGTTTTCACCTGAATCTTTCGAAGTCTGTGAACTCAACCTCACCTTACCTGGCCACTCGGTTACTTTCTGTTGCCTTTACCGTCCACCTCCCAACCGTAGAAACAATTTGAGGTCTTCAGTGTTCCACCAAGAGTTTCAATCACTCCTTGACCATTTCAGCCTCTCTTTCCCCAAAAAACTTATCATTCTTGGTGACTTCAACTCCATTTTGCAACCAGTCCTCTCCTGATGTTAAGCGTCTTTCCTCTTTCTTTGTCTAACCACCTCCCCTTTCCCAGCTGGTAAACGAACCAAAACCCCAGATCTGGTCACATTTTAGACTGGCTTAACCCAGTTTCACAAAGGCTAGTCAAATCTCAAACATCCATAAGAAATCCCCTTTTTCTAACCCCTTTTTTTAAAAAAAAAAAAACCCCTAAAAA
>CM054149.1:6295924-6313424 GCA_028751875.1 Rapana venosa
GCCTGCGCACAACCATATCTGCTGCGGGTTTGCTGTTGACGCTCTGTTTGAGAGCAACTCAGAACAGCATGTATCCCTAATCAACACACTGGCAGACAGACAGACAGACAAATGGACAGACTAACAGATGGATATATGAAGTGCTTGAAATCGTCACTGGCAAGGCAAACATGAAAATGAAATGTTCAAATCTACCACTAGTGACACTCGTGTAGTTAACAATCCATTCAGAATGAGCCGTTAGAATGTGTGTGTGTGTGTGTGTGTGTGTGTGTGTGTGTGTGCGTGTGCGTGCGCGTGTGTTTGGGTGTGGGTGTAGGTGTGTGTGTGAAGAGGTTGCGAGCTTGCATGCGTGCATGCGCGTGCCCACACGCTCAAAATCCATTTCGTGTTTGTGCATATAGGCTATGTCAGATGCCACGTTGGGCTGATTTCAATTATGGCAACATACCATGGAAAAAATACTGCACATAATTATAGTTTCCAGCATTAGAGACAGACAGATGGGGACTTGGTGACACACAGAAGAGCAGGCATGCATGGAGACAAGACAGACAGACAGACAGACAGACAGGGAAACAGACAACCACCTCACAACAGAGTGGTGTACTTCCTCACTATCTCCGATGCCAGTAATCATAGCACTCTAGGTCAGTGTGTTATGAGGTGACCCTACAATTAATTGTGTCTGTTATCCTTTCGTTAAACCATCGTAGCGCACGTCATAAAAAATTAATCTTCACAGAAGCATGGCTCTTCAGTTAAACTGTAACTAACAAAAACAAACAACTAAAACGCCCAACGGGCACTGATGCGAGGTTGTAGAGGGGAGGGGGAGAACTTTTCGCCCCCACAGCAAAGCGGACGGGGAGGGGAGGGGGGGCTGGGGGGGGGGGGGTGGGGGGTGCTGGGGGGAAAATATAGGGGAGGGGGGGGGGGCGTGTTGTGATGTTGCCCAAATGGTGCTTGAAGTGAAACCTGACCTACCTTTGCTAACAGGTGGCGTTACCATGGCAACCTTGCAGAGGTGCCAACTTCTTCTTCTTCTTCTGTCCTACTACCCTGCCCACGCAGCCCTGCTCTTGCCCCCTCCCCATCCTCCGCCTACTGCAAATCTGAGGATTCTGGGTTTTACCTACTCCCCCCCCCCCCCCTCCCCCTCCCCCCCCCCCCCCGCCCCCCCACTCCTCCTCCCCTTCCTTTCACCCCTCTACTCCTTCCCTACTTCCTTCTTCCTCTACTCTTCTGTCTGTCTTTCAATTTATCCGCGTCTGTCTGCTTAGGTTTGCCTCTGCTCTGTCTGTCTGTCTGGCTGTCTGTCTGTCTGTGTCTGTTCCTGGTTCGAGTTGTCTACGTCTCTCTGAATATACCTACTGCTCCTCGTACACCTTCTCTCTAGGTGTGTGTGTGTGTGTGTGTGTGTGTGTGTGTGGTGTGTGTGTGTGTGTGTGTGTGTGTGTGTGTGTGTGTGTGTGTGTGTGTGAAGTCAAGTCAAATCAAGTCAAAATTTTATTTCCAGATGGTACATTGAATAAGCAATGCATTTGCTTTTTTTCATCAAGCCATCTGTGTGTTGTGTGTGTGGTGTGTGTGTGTGTGTGTGTGTGTGTGTGTGTGTGTGTGTGTGTGTGTGTGTGTGTGTGTCTGTCTGTCTGTCTGTGTACATATCTCCCTGTCCTCTGAAAGTTTCTGCCAGTTCATATACCCTCTCTCTCTCTCTCTCTCCTCTCTCTTCTCTCTCTCTCTCTCTCTCTCTCTCTACTCTCTCTCTCTCCCACTCACTCCCTCACTCAATGTTTGTGAGTTCAAAATTGTTGATTATTATTGTTAGCAAATCCAACAACAACAACAAAATTGTTGTTGTTTTGCTTTGTTTGGGTTTTTTCTTCTGTGCTTGTTTTTGTTGGGGTTTTTTGGGTTTTTTTGCTTTTCGTTTTTAAAAAAAACTTTTAGGGAACGGTGTACAGGAGCAATGTGCTTACCCATTTACCTGTTGGATGAAACACACACACATACTCTCCCTCTCTCTCTTTCTTTCTTTTCTCTTCTCTCTGTGTGTGCCTGTGAGTGCACGCGCGCACACGTGTGTGTGTTTAAGTGTGTGTGTGTGTGTGTGTGTGTGTGTTGTGTGTGTGTGTGTGTGTGTGTGTGTGTGTGTGTGTGTGTGTGTGTGTGTGTGTGCGAGTCGAGAGTGTGGCGTGTGTGTGTGTGTGTGTGTGTGTTTAAGTGTGTGTGTTTAAGTGTGTGTGTTTAAGTGTGTGTGTGTGTGTGTCTGTCTGTATGTTGTGCGCGAGTCTAGAGTGTGGCGTGTGTGTGTGTGTGTGTGTGTGTGTGTGTGTGTGTGTGTGTGTGTGTGTTTAAGTGTGTGTGTTTAAGTGTGTGTGTTTAAGTGTGTGTGTGTGTCAGTCTGTCTGTATGTGTGCGCGAATCTAGAGTGTGGCGTGCGTGCGTGCGTGCGTGCGTGCGTGCGTGTGTGTGTGTGTGTATGTGTGTGTGTGTGTGCGCGCGCGCGCGCGGGTGTGTGTGTGTGTGAAATTCAAGTCAAGTCAAATTTTTATTTCCAGATGGTACAATGAACAAGCAATGTATTTGCTTTTTTTTTCACCAAGCCATCTATCTAGGAAGAAAAAAAAACTTCACCAATAATTTTTAATACAGCATTATTACGACAATAATGTGTGTGTGTGTGGTGTGTGTGGTGTGTGTGTGTGTGTGTGTGTGTGTGTGTGTGTGTGTGTGTGTGTGTGTTTGCGCGCGCGCACACTGCATTTTATTTTATTCTTTTATTTCGAAGATAATGTGTGTGTTTGTGTGTGTGTGTGTGTGTGTAGTGTGTGTGTGTGGTGTGTGTGTGTGTGTGTGTGTGTGTGTGTGTGTGCGCGTGTGTGCGTGTGTGTGGCGCCTGAGCCACTTGAAATTTTTTTTTAAATTACATCACTTTACACCCCTCCCACCCCCCCCCCCCCCCACACACACACACACACACATCAGTGGTTATCAAAAGCCCCAACCCCCACCCTACCCCTGCATTTATTTTGTGTTATTCTTTTATTTCGAAGATTAATGTGTGTGTGCGTGGTGTGTGAGTGTGTGTGTGTGTGTGTGTGTGTGTGTGTGGGTGTGTGGTGTGTGTGTGTGTGTGTGTGTGTGTGTGTGTGTGTGGGTGTGTGTGTGAGGGGTGTGTGCCCGCATGAGCCACTTAAAAATTAAAAAATTAAAAAAAATTTACATAAACAAAAAACACGGGTAAATCAAAAGCCCCCCCCCCCCAACCCCAATTCCCCACCTCCCCCACCCCCAAACCCCCAAATTCCTTTCCATAAAGAACCATTAAAGAAACCCTGCTGTTTTGTCTCCCAGTCATCAGTATGGGCCAATTACAGCACGAGATAAACCCCAGACCCTTTCTCTTTAAATCTTTTTTAGTGATCATGATACATACACTTTCCAAAAAAAACCAAAACCAAAAAGTGCACCCCCCCTGATGTCGTTATCTTCTTTCCCAAATTTTTTTTTCCCACACATTTGTATGCTTTAGTTTAGATGCACTTTTTCCCCGGGGATGGGGTTTTGTTCACCTAAAAATTTTTTTTAGTAGGGTTTTGGTTAAAACTTGAAATTTTTCAAGGTAAACAATTCTTGGGGTGTTTTTTTTTTGGTGTTTTGTTTTTTTGGGTTTTTTTTTTTTGGGTTTTGTTGTTTTTTGGTGGGGTTTTTTTGTTTGTTTTTTTTTGTTTGTTTGTTGTCGGTTGTTTGTTTTTTGGGAGGGAGGGGGGGGGGGGGGCTATAAGTAATGCCAATGTACGATTTTTACCAATATACTGAATGGTTATCTTCTTACTGAAATGTATGTTTTCTGACTAAGATGTTTGTTTTCTTACCAAGATGTAAGCCTCTTGACCAAGATGTATATCACAGAATATAGCACTGCACACAGTGTGTCTGCTATCTATCTCAGTATATAGCAATGCACTCAGTGTGTCTGCTATCTATCTCAGTATACAGCACTGCACTCAGTGTGTCTGCTATCTATCTCAGTATATAGCAATGCACTCAGTGTGTCTGCTATCTATCACAGTATACAGCACTGCACTCAGTGTGTCTGCTATCTCAGTATATACCACTGCACTCAGTGTGTCTGCTATCTATCACAGTATATAGCACTGCACTCAGTGTGTCTGCTATCTATCTCAGTATATACCACTGCACTCAGTGTGTCTGCTATCTATCACAGTATATAGCACTGCGCTCAGTGTGTCTGCTATCTATCACAATATATAGCACTGCACTCAGTGTGTGTGCTATCTATCACAGTATATAGCACTACACTCGGTGTGTCTGCTATCTATCACAGTATATAGCACTGCACTCGGTGTGTCTGCTATCTATCACAGTATATTATTATAGCACTGCACTCAGTGTGTCTGCTATCTATCACAATATATAGCACTGTACTCAGGGTGTCTACTATCTATCTCAGTATATACCACTGCACTCAGTGTGTCTTCTATCTATCACAGTATATAGCACTGCACTCGGTGTGTTTGCTATCTATCTCAGTATATACTATTGCACTCAGTGTGTCTGTCTATCACAGTATATAGCACTGCACTCAGTGTGTCTGCTATCTATCACAGTATATAGCACTGCACTCAGTGTGTCTGCTATCTAACACAGTATATAGCACTGCACTCAGTGTGTCTGCTATCTATCACAGCGTGGTGGTTCCTCAGACAGGCCCCGGGCTGACTTGCCCAGGGTACTGGTGGTCCCTGATGGATGTCCTCATTACACGCTGAATGACAGGCACGCTGATGGCTCTGTCTTCCTTACCACACCACTGACAGCCAGAGACTAGCCAAGTTTTTGTGTGTCGTGTACAAGCCCATGCATGCATGCCCGACTTTTATGTGTGCATACACAGATGTGTCAATCCCGGAGTGCCTATTGGGCGTTAGAATTATACGAACGTGAGGATATCAGTACCGGCTAGCACACATCAGCAGACTCATGCAGACTTAGACACACAAGCAGACATGGACAGACAGACAGAGAATCTCTCTCTCTCTCTCTCTCTCTCTCTCTCTCTCTCTCTCTCTCTCTCTCTCTCTCTCTCTCTGGGTGGATGTAAAAAGCATGTAAGTGCTTAATCTATTAGTATTACCCTCAAAAAATAAACTTCGTTCGTCAGTTCATTCATTCTTTCTCTCTCCCTCCCTCTTACCACAGAAGGGGCACTCGACTTTACCCATTGGCACCGACAAACCGAAAGAAAGGAAAAAAAGGAGGAAAACATAGCCCATCAATCAAATTAACAACCCCCAAAATTATAACTGTTAAAACAGCGAAGAATTGGATCAGTTCCATAGGGATATAATTATATTTAAACCAAACACTACTAAAGGGATGACCAAGACTGAACAGAAACTCCAAAGAGTTGATAAAAAGGATGGGGGAAAAACAACAACAAATAAACAAACAAAACGAATAACATACAAGTGGATTTCTCTAACCCCAATTTTCCCCAAGATGGTCGCATTATTGACACTGGAAGAGCGAGTGTACTCCTTCTTAATTAAAGAACATGTTCACGTAGGGGCACACAAAGGCATTACCATGCTGTACGGGCTTCATACCGACATGAATACACCTACACAGTCACAGAACTACAGCCAGGAAGAAAAAGACAAGAGAGAGAGAGAGAGAGAGAGAGAGAGAAAAGAGAGAGAGAGAGAGAGAGAGAAAGAGAAGGGAGAAGGGGAGAAAAGGAGAGGGAGAGGGGGTAACAGACAGTATGGCGGGCCCAGGCGGGCGAGAAAAGACATCAACAACAAAAAAAAAAAGAGAGACAGGAGACATACAAAAAAGTGGGGTCATTAGTGCACAAACTGGGCATGGGAACACACAGGAGAACCTTTGGAAAGGAAAACGCAAGCTTTTCCCCCTTTCGCCCCCCCCCCCCCCCCCCCCCCCCTTTCCCCAAACTCCCAAAAACCCCCCCAAAATTCTTAAACCAAAAAAAATAAAAAAAGTAACCCCCAAACCCCCACCCCCCCCCTGCCCCCCCCCCCCCCCCCCCCCCCCCCCCTCCTCCCTTCACGTGCAGTGGCACAGGGAAATTTGGCCCACAAGGCGTACCTCCCAACCTAGATACCGTCAGCCCCTTTTGGGGTTTTGAAAGGGGCCTTTTGGGGGACACGCAACATAGAGACAAGAGACAGGCAGACAACAAAAACACACACACTTTTTTATTATTATTTTTTAAATTATTTTTGTTTTATTATTTTTTTGTTGTCGTTTTTTTTTTCCCACCCAAATATCACCCTACCAGTTTTTTTCCTGTTTGCTTGCGGGGTTGTATTTAATTTAAGTTAGAAAGCTAGTTGGGAAACTATTTGCTAGTTAATTGGGTTATTTAGGGGTTTTTGAGTGATTTGGAGTGTGTTTTATGTGGTGTGTTTTGTGTGGGGTTGTGTTTGTGTGTGTGTGTGTGAGAAGAGGAGAGAGAGAGAAAAGAGAGGGGAGAGAGAAAAGAGAAAAAACAAATCAAATCAAATCAAATCAAACCCAAATAAAATTTTACCCCCCAATTTTTTTCATTTTTTTCGCAACCCATAAAAAACCCTTTCTAAACAAAAAACTTCGATCAAGCAGCCAGGGAGCAGCAGGTGATTATACGGTAAAAAACCCTGTTTTTTGTTCCCAAGAAACCGAAAGAGCTACGTTTTTTCCTTCTCATCTTTAGAAAAGCAGTGACCTAAAACTATTCCCAAAGTTCAAATCCCCTTTAAAAAAAGGGAAATTTGACCCAAAATTTTCCTGAAATTTAAAAGCTTAAACGAAAACCTGTAGTAGTAGAGGAGTATATAAGTATAACGTCTAGGCAATTGTGCATATCTTGGGCATACTTGCAAATAATGACACGAATCTTCAATCGCAGATCCATCTCACTGAAAACAATGAGGAGTTACAGACGTTTTCTTATAACGTGGAATATCTTTCAGTGGCAGTGCGTTACTTCTCAATAATCAAAGCATACGATGGTTTTTAAAAGAAACCAGAGTTTCTATATTATTTGCTCTACACAATTATTCAGGAAGGTAATTCAAATAATTTCGATAAGATATCAATAAGTCATGCCAGTTATGGCAATATGTGTCAAAAAGCATGATTTTCAAAGTTCTGATAAACAATAACATCTCCAATATTTTGCATTTCCCAGATGTATATCCCAAACCATTTGAACATAACATAGATGGGGTCTAAAAATTAAAATGGGCAATGGTGGTTTTCAAAATGGTGTGTGTGTGTGAGAGAGAGAGGGAGAGAGAGAGAGAGAGAGAGAGAGAGAGAGAGAGAGAGGGGGAGGGAGGGAGGGGAGAGAGAGAGAGAGAGTTAGAGTTCTGAGACAATAATTATGCCATCAAAGACAATAGTTTTCACATACATATATGCCAAGCGCTTCTGTCTCTGGGTTAGGCTTTTTTGTCGTTTGTTCATTTGTTTTGCTTATGATTTGTTGTGTTTTGTTATTGTTTTCGTCTTTTCTCTCGCTCCAATGTCTTCTTCATAAGTAACTAGAGAAAATAATGAGCAAGGAATGACTGAAAGAAGAAAGGCAAACAATACTTCAGTTGCAGAGAGGAAACAGTAGGAAGAAGCGTTACTCGAATAAACAAACTATCAGAGTTAACTCAATTAAAACAAACTGCTCAAATTAATAGTCAAACAATAAAATATAATTCAATTAAAAGGAACTATCAAATAAAAGAAAATGTAGCAGATAGCTCAAAAGCAATTATCAAATAAAGAAAGCAAACACAGGCAAGAGGAAAGGGGCAAAAATTCATAAAAGACTTAGGACAAAAAGAACAAAGCGCGCGCGCGCGTGCGTGCGTGCGTGCGTGCGTGCGTGTGTGTGTATGGTGTGGCGTGCGTGCGTGCGTGCGTGCGTGCGTGTGTGTGTGTGTGTGTTGTGTGTGTGTGTGTGTGTGTGGACAGAGACAGAGACAGAGAAAGAGACAGAAAAAGAGACAAAGAGACAGAGAAAGAGACAGAAAAAGAGACAGACAGAGAGACAGACAGAGAAAGAGAGAGAGAGAGAGAGAGGGGAGAGAGAGAGAGAGAGAGAGAGAGAGAGAGAGAGAGAGAGAGACAGAGAGAGAGAGACAGACAGAGAAAGAGAGAGAGAGAGAGAGAGACAGACAGAAGAGAAAGAGGTGGGAAAGAAGGGGGAGAATGGAGGAGAGAGATAGAGAAAGATGGGGGAGAATGGAGGAGAGAGATGGAGAAAGAAGGGGGAGAATGGAGGAGAGAGAGGTGGAGAAAGAAGGGGGAGAATGGAGGAGAGAGGTGGAGAAAAATGGGGGGAGAAGGGGGGAGAGAGATGGAGAAAGAAGGGGGGGAGAATGGAGGAGAGAGGTGCAAAAAGAAGGGGGGAAAAGAAGGGGGAGAATGGAGGAGAGAGGTGCAGAAGGAAGGGGGAGAAAGGAGGAAAGAGGTGGAGAAAGTTGGGAATGAATGTAGAAGAGGGGTGGAGAAGACAAACAAACAAACAAAACTCAACAACATGAAGTTCGCGCACTCGGTGGCAAAGCTTGGTTTTACAGGCAAGGGAGACAACGCGTACTTACCGAGCCATAGTTCCTAGAACTGCTTAAGCCCCCGTACCGGTCGTAGCTTGGCTGCAAAAGAATAAACAGAAACGCACATAAGATATAGACGATTGTTTGCGCGCACACACACACAAACGCGTTTGCACACACACACACACACACACACGCGCGCGCGCGCGCACGCACACACATACATACACACACACACGCACGCGCGCACACACACGCATGTACGCACGTACAAAAGCATGCACGCGCACACAAACACACACACAAAAACACATGTACACATGCATGCGCGCACAAACACGCACACACACGCGCGCGCACTCTCTCACGCAGACACGCAAAACACACAGGCAGGCAGGCAGGCAAAGTGACGTGAATCATGTACCTGAAGACAAAAGCTATCATACGTAATTATGTACATGCATAGACCTGTACACAAAGACTATCACACACACATACATGCACAGAGTTCTTTGGAACTAAAACAAGCAGTTCAGTATGAAAACCATTGCTGTCTTGTAGAGAAGCCTGAAGGATGATATTCTCCATTCAATGTCATCATTCGTGTTTCTATACAAGACAGCGATGAACAACAGTGCTGCACAAATGAAGGAATGAAGGAATGATTTAACGGTCGAAAAAAAAAATCCATGAATGAATGAATGAATTAATTAATGATTTCACGATCGCACAAACGAACGAATGAATGAATACATAAGTATCATCATATTAGCATCACTCAAAGCAACACAATCTGCAGTTAGATTAGTCACAATAGGTAATAATTACGTCAGAGAAAGAGAGAAAGAAAAAGTGGAGTACATCAATCGATATGAATATAGCTAGATGAATGAATGGATGGATAGACAGGTTGATATACTGAGAGATGGGGGGGGGGGAGAAGAGAGAGAGAGAGAGGAGAGAGAGAGGAGAGAGAGAGAGAGAGAGAGAGAGAGAGAGAGAGAGAGAGAGAGAGAGAGAGAGAGAGAAGAGAGAGAGAGAGAGAGAGATGTGTAATAGAATGAAAGAAAGAAAGATAGGTAGGTAGGTAGGTAGGTAAGTAGGCAGACAGACAGAGAGACAGATATAGATAGATAGATAGATAGACAGACAGACAGACAGACAGAGATGGAGAGATAGATAAAAATACACACAGAGAGACAAACAGACAGATGAGAGAGAGAGAGAGAGAGAGAGAGAGAGAGAGAGGAGAGAGAGAGAGAGAGAGAGAGAGAGAGAGAGAGAGAGAGAGAGATGCTATCAGCACAAGCATCCCGAAAGACAGACACAGCATGAACTACTGCACAACATAACACAACATACGTTAGTCAGTGCTGAAAAAAGGGAAGAAAAAATTGCAAAGAGCAATAATTATTGATTAATCAAGCCATCAGCAGAAGCATAGTTATGATCACCATTCACTAACACAATCACAAATAAAACAGCTGCATCACACACACAACACAAACACAACACACACACACGCGCGCACACACACACACACACACACACACACACACACAACACACAAAGTTCTCTCTCTTCCCTCCTCCATGAAGCAGCACAGCATTGCAAGGCAGTGCACCAGAAAGTGTTATTAGCAACAGGCCTTCTAAAAAGCGCAAAAGTTGAAGACCAATAAAGCAATAGAGTGCACATGTACTAGTTAGTGGTGCAGTGCACAAGCACTTTTACCATGGTGACTGAAATATTCGTGGTCCGTGGTCTGGGAGCACAGAATGGGTGTGGTCACCCTGCCTTATTCCTGAAAAGAAAGGGTAGTGTTTATAAGATTAAGTTTATTCAATATTTTTTTACTTCACTTCTACATGGGTAGGCGGGTTAACTCTTGACAGTATTTGAGTTTTCCTGACTTTTCAGGTAACAACTTTGGAGAAATGTTGAATTGGGTATAAAATGTGCAGTAATTAACCAAAGTTGATATGTTGTAATATTACATCAATATATTCTGGATAAATCAAGGTTTTCAAGCAATATATTTTTTCGATCTTTGTGGAACGTAATCAATTCAATTACCTTAAACCTCTATTGCTAAAAATAGAAAATCTTAACATTTTAAAGCATTTTCACATTCTCAATGAATAATAATAATAATAATAAATATAATTATAATGATCCAAGATTTTGAAGTCATGTTCACAATTTCAACTTTTATTGACAAAGCAATCGTATCTTTTTCATATGAAACCGTGTTGACTGTACCTTGTACAAAGTTACATTTCAGTGCTCTGAATGAATACATTATCATATTTTCCTATTTATAATTACATATTACAAAAGTCAATTTTTCCATGACAGAGCACCGGTTTTGCAGAAGAACACAAGACTTTACATTCTGAACACTTCTCTTGCATGCTAAGGATATAATTGTACAGTTATGTTTACAAACTGGATCATTTTCTCTTTTTATTTGTAATATACTTCTACATATTGTTACTAAAAAACAACCATACTTGTCACTTCTGTCCACACAGCCAACATGTACTTTTAGAGACACAGTTGTTCTGATTCTCTGCATATAAAGTGATTATGAATAAACAAAATAATACATGCATCTGTCTCTCAAATAATTTTTTGTTTGGGGGGGGGGGGGGGGGGGCACAGGGGAAGGGGGGCACAGGGGGGGGGGGGGGGGGAGGAGAGAGGAGGAGGGGGGGGATGCAAAGAGCCTAGATCTTACACCGACACCTTCTCACTCCTGGAACAAATAAAACTTTTTTAAAAAAAACATATATTTTTCTCTCTGCTAAAAATGTGTGCATGCAAACAAACCACAACACACACGCTCATAAACACACTTGATATTTCTGGCAGTAGTAATTGTCATTGTTTATTGATACCGCCATCGTCACCTTTATCATCATAATTTCCTTTTCAATAAGATTTGGTATATTATTTTGTTTGTGTGATGTTGTTTTTTGTTGTTGTTGTTATTCTTGTTGGTGGTGGTGGTGGTTTTTTCTCTCTCTTAGATGGCTTGACGAAAAAAAGCGTTTTGCTTATTCAATGTACCATCTGGAAATAAAAGTTTGACTTGACTGACTTGAGTTGACTTGACTTACATTAGCGCTAGCTATCACACACACACACACACACACACACACACTCGCAACTGTTCAGCTTCCGCTTTTAGCATAGTTTTCAGTTGTTCTGAGTTTTTGTTCTTTTTGCGTTTCTTTACTTGGTTTTGCAACATATTGTTTGCATACCCTGAAATCAGTATTTTGATACACACAGGGTTGGTTTGTTGGTTTTTTTTTTAAATACCAAGCACAGCTCCTACGAGCCTTCCTCTCATCACCACCACCCCTTCCTCTACTCTAATATCACATTAAATGAACAGATGTAAAATCGAACACACACACACACACACACATGCACGCACCACACAGAGTAGATTTGTCTATCTATATCTATCCATCCATCTATCTCTTTCATTCAGTCTCCTATCTTAGGGCCGTCTGGTATCACTTAAAGTGGAAAGACGTTAAAAAAATTGAAGACTTACTTACACACACACACACACACACAGATCTAGACTCCCCTGTAAAAAGAAAAATGTGAAAACCATAAACACACACAACTGCAACCAGCCGAGCATCGATGCATTGTTCGTGTCTGCTCAGTTTGTTTCTAGATCTCCCAAGCAAAGTGCCCATCCACTGCTAAGACATAAATAGATCTATCAGTCTTCCAGATGACTGACTGTAGCATGTGAAGTGTTGACTCAAAATTCGGCATTTTTACGCATCTGACTCTCAAATGAGCAATAAGGCATAATCCAAATAAGCAAAACAATTAGATCCAAAGAAAAGTTCCCATCATTTACCTTTTGTGTGAGTGAATTTCCTAATTAACTGCAATCGACAGATCTAAACAAACACACGTTGCCTCGTCGTCTGCTAAACTTAAGTTTAGAAAAAGGGTTGGAAGATCGGGATCTTCGTCCGTTTCGCCGTCAGTCATAGTCTCCTCTAGTTCCAAGATCTCCTCATCTATGCTGTGCAATGTTTTGTTTTCCGTGACAAAAGTTACTGGAGCTCATATTTGCAGAAGGCTAAAAGTTGGCGAGCATTTTCGGTGGACAGCGTTGAGAATTCAAGATGGCGAAGTGACGCTCTTTGTTTGGGTCACGTTTGGCGAAATATTACCATATCACACTTATTTTCACGATAAATGTGTTTCTTTGGGTTTGTTTTAGCAAACGTTTGCTTGGAGTTACAACAAACGTTTTATGTAATAATTTTCAACAAAAAAAAAAAAAAAGAAAAAAGGAAAAAAAAAAAGGTAACCCGTAGCGAAAAAAAAAGGGAGAAACTGAGGGAGTTTTAATAAGAGATTTTGGACTGGAATCAGAAAATAAAAATGTGATGACAATGATGTGCAATGACGACGCGATGTGTCAACGATGAGGACGACGGCAACATAAGGGTTTGCGGTATAATGGCGACGACGACGATGATGATGCGACGAAATATTTATTTTCCAAGGGTTACAGCCCCACAGAGAAGACAGACAGCAGAGGTCTGCAAATGCAAAAAAGTGTATTGGTGTGGTTGGTTTATATGTGGTAGTGTTTAAGTTTTTGTTTTGTTTGTCTGTGCATTTGTTTTTTGTGTTGTTTGTTTGCTGTGGGGTTTTTTTTTGGGAGGGGGGGGGGGGGGGGGGGGGGGGGGGGGGGGTTTGGGGAGCGTAAAGGTATGGGGAAAGGAAGCCCCCCTGCTTATCCCCTCCCCCTTCCCCCCCCTCCTCTCTCTCTCTCTCTTGGTATTAAAAAAACAAAGGGCAGCCGTAAAACCCCCCCTTCACGAAACCCAAGCCCCAAAATTCGGATGAATGGCCAGGCCCCTCAGGGGTTTTAAAGGAGCGCAAAAATTTTCGTGATAATTATGACAGATAAAATTTTTCTTTTGTGTTCGCGCGATAAGATGGGGGAAGGGGAAGAACTTTGAAAGAAGGCTAACCAACCTCTCCCGGTATGATACAGGGAAGGATGGGGGTGGGACACCAGGGCCCCGGGCTAGTAACAGCACTGCGCTGCATGCACTGTATTGAGTAGTGTTCTTGCTCCATAGCCTAGTCCGGGACGGTGGGGCTGTGCAAATTGACGTACAATGTTGGTCTTTTTCGAAGGGGCATTGCAAGCAAGTGTGTGTGTGTGTGTGTGTGTGTTTATTTGTTCATTTATTTTTTCTTTTTTTTTGTGTGGGGATAAGGGAAAATAAGCACTCATGCGCTTTTTTTACTCCAGTCGCCGTGTTTTTATAATTATGTGTGTGTGTTGCTGTGGGGGAAAAGGGGGGGGGAAAGGGGGAAGAGAGCAGGAGACGGGAACAGAGTAGTAAGTAACATAAAAACAGACAGACAGACAGACAGACAGGAGAGGAGAGAGAAGGGGGGAGAGAGGAGGAGAGAGAGAAAAGGGGGGGGAAAGAGAGAGAGAGAGAGAGAGAGTTTTTTAGGGGGGGAATGGGGAGGCGGGGGGAAAGGGGGAAAAGAGAGAGAGAGAGAGGAGAGAAGAGGGAGAGAGAAGGGGGAGAGAGGAGAGAGAGAGGTTTGTGTGTGTTTTTAAATGTTTCCCGCCGCAGAAAATCATTACAAATGCTTAATCTAGCTTTAAATCTGGGTTTTATTTAATTGTCGAGATTTAATTTTTTTTTCATTAATAAAATGTCTTTTTTTGGGAACAGGATGCCCAGTTCTAAAGCAGTCATTCATTGTTTTTACGTGCAAACGAACCCATTTCCGGCTTCTACACTCCCAACCCTATTTTGTTTTAAATTTCACACACAACACACACACACACCCCACATATATATATTTTATATATATTATATAATATATTATTTATTTTTACAAACACACCCCCACACCACACACACACACATAATATACACACACAGAATATTTTCCGCCAACACTTAAAAACTCCTGTTCCGCTTTTGAAAAGAGTGGCCACGGGTGTGCTGGTGGGAAAAAGTTTAAAAATTTTCACAACCACATACAACGGGGGAATGGATGCAAAAAAGGGCACTTAAGGTTTTTTCCCTTTTTATCTTGGGTTTTAAAAATTTTTAAAAAGAAAAAAAAAATGAAACACACACCACACACACACACACACACACCACATATATTATATATATAATATATATATATATATATATATTTATATATATATATATATATATATTTATATATATATCCGTTATCTAGAGCTTCCCACTCCTAACCAAAAATAGCCACAAGCAAGGATAAATGAAGAAAAATGATTTACTGATAAATGAATCAAGGGATGTTGGGGTGGGGGTGGGGGTGGGGGGTTTAAAAGCTGCGTTTGTTTGCTTGGGGTTTTCTGCTTTTTGTTGTTGGTCCTTTTTTTTTTTAGGGGGGGGGGGGGGAGGGAGGAGGGTAGTTGTTTTGTTTTGTTTTGTATGCTTTTGTTTCGGTTTGGTTTCGTTTTCTTCTCCCTTTATAGGGGCAAAAAATGCGTGACAACGAGACTCCCCAAAACGCGCCTAATCCCTAAACGAACGCATGCACGCACGCGCAAACACACACACACACACACACACACACACACACACACACACACACACACACACACCACACCACACACACACACACACACACACACACACACACACACAACACACACACACACACATGTGCGCACGCAGATGTTCCTTATTCCATGACAAGATTTTTACGACTGGAAACTGCGTAAAGGTAAGGTGACTTTCTGCCTCCCCCTCCCCTCCCCTTCCCTCCCCACAGAAATCACTGTATCCTTGCCTCTGCACACAAACCCTGAATTTGCCCCAACTCCACAAACCCTGAATTCGTCCCCACTTACACAACCACTGTTTCTTTCTCTCTGAATACAGACGCTGAATTTGCCCCCAACTTCACAGAGACCACTGTATTTTTCTCTCTGCATACAGCTCCTGAATTTGCCACAACTTCATAGAAACCCCTGTATCTTTGTATACAGCCCCTGAATTTGCCCCAACTCAACAGAAACCACTGTCTTATTGTATCTGTAGACAACCCCTGAATTTGCCCCCACCTTCATTTGATCTCTCTTTCCACACAGGCCTTTTCTTTTTGAATTGTCCACACCCCACAGTTCCGTCTGTTCAAACAATTCTTTATCGGTGTATAATGTTTTTATTCTGAAATGAATTTTATACCTTTGTAAATCAACAGCATGTTAGAAATCATAGCAACAACAGGCTTGTAGATAAGGGTGTGACGCAATTGAACTTTTCTTATCATTTCTTTAGGTCCCCACCCCTCTGTCTGTTTTTTTTCCCCAAAAATATATCCTTGACTATGCCTCCTATCGTCTGTGTCAGTGTAAACAACCTGAGACCAAGAACGAGTGCAACCTCAGTTGCCTGCTCTGCCTGTCGTCTCCTGTTACAAGCTACGTCACACGGAGCAGACACGCCTGAACCAGAATATGTGTGTGTTTGTGTGTGTCGTGTGTGTGTGTTCTTGGTTAAATGTGTGTGTGTGTTGTGTGTGTGTGTTGTGTGTATGTGTGTGTGTGTGTGTGTTTTCTTGTGTGTGGGGTGTGTGTGTTGTGTGTGTGTGTGTGTGAAAGTCAAATCAAAAAACTTTTTATTTTCAGATGGTACATTGATATAAGCAATGCATTTGACTTTTTTTTTCATTTTCATAAGGCCATCTATCTAAAGAAAAAAAAGAGAGACAAAAGTGTGGTGTGAGTGTGTGTGTGTGTGTTGTGTGTGATGTGTGTGTGTGTGTGTGTGTGTGTATGTGGTGTGTGTTGTGTGTGTGTGAAAGTCAAAGTCAATCCTTTTATTCTTTAGAACATTCTTGCATAATTAGTGTACATTGAATAAGCAATGATTTGCTTTTTTTTTTCATTTTCATCATAGCCCAGCTATCTAAAGAAAAAAAATAGGTGGGAGTCCAAAAAGTATGTGTGGGTGTGTGTTGTGTGAGAGAGTAGGTGTGTGAGTCCGTTTTTGAGGAGGGACGGGAGGGAGAGAGAGAGTGTGGAGAGAGTGCTTTTGTCATACTAGGGCTGGTGTTTGGTCGTTGGTCGGTAGTGTGTGGGTGCGGTGCGGTTTTTTTGTGTGTCGGGTGTGTGTGTAGTGTGGTGTGTGTGTGGTGTGTGGGTGTGTGTGTGTGTGGTGTGTGTGTGTGTGGGGGGTGTGGGGGTGTGGGGTGGAGAGTGAGAGAAGAGAGCGTGCTGTTGCTCTTTCAATGGTGCTGGTGGTGTGTTGGTGTGTGGGTGTGGGTGGGTGAGAGTGTGTGTGAGTGTGAGTTGTGTGGTGTGTGATGGGGTGTGTTGGGGTGTGGAGGGTGTGAGGGTGTGTGTGGAGAGAGTGGTCTGTTGTAGAGATGATTGTGTTGTGGTATGAGATGTGTGGGAGAGAGAGTGATGTGGGTGGTGAGGGAGGAAGGGGAGTGGGTGTGAGTAGGGGGTGTTGGGGGTGTGAGGTGGGAGGAGAGGTTGGGAGGTGGTGGGCGGGGAGGAGGAGTGGGGGAGGGGGAGGGCAGGAGGTGGAGGTGTGGGTGGAGGTGGGGAGAGAGAGAGGAGACGTGAGAGGGTGAGATTGTGGGGTGGCGGGGGGAAGAGGAGTTGGGAAGAGGGAGGGAGAGGAGACGAAGTGGTAAGGATGACGCGGTTGAAGAGTGTGGGTGGAGTGGGTGAGAGTGAGAGTGGAGGGTGAGAGAAGGGAGACTGTGGATGTGGGTGAGGAGGGAGTGGGGTGGTTTGGAGTGAGTGAGTGTGAGAGTGATGTGAGTGAGAGTTGTATGATGGTGAGAGCGCTTTTGTCATACCTTTGGGCGGGTTTTGTGTGTGGGTTGTGTGGTGTGTG
>CM054149.1:6323424-6340924 GCA_028751875.1 Rapana venosa
GACACCATCAGAGACTACAAGGCTCAAAACAAACACGCCTACTACGTCAATGGAAAACTTATCGTCCAGGATTTCAGACAGAACCCTCTCTCCCATTCGTCAAGCACAGACCGTGTGAAGGACAGCGCTCCACCAGCACGTCATCAGTCATACGCAGAAGCAGCAGCTGCCATCCCCAGAAGAAGACGTTCCCATGACTCCCCAGAACACCTGGCGTGGTGTGACCAACCGGAGAATGCTCAGTCTGCAGGATGTGCCACAGATGAGGAGGACGATGGGGAGGGAGCGCTGCCACCCGGTTCACAGTGTCTGGATACGGTGATGACTGAGAGTGAGCCACGCCCTTGTTCACCAGCAACAGCAACCGGTTCAGCAAAGTCCCATGGATTTGGCAGGGGCACACCAGAGCGTTCTCCTCGTGAAACGGACCACAGAAGGGGATGTGTAGACAGTGGAGGGAGGGGGAAAGGAAGAGGTAGAACCAGCCAAGCTGGTGCCCATGACCAGTCACGACTGACAAGGGTTGGGCGTTCCAACTGTTCCCCTGTAATGACCAGGAACCGTCTGCAGAGTTCCACCTCCTCCTCACAACAGGGCACTCTGGACCTACATGTGTCCAGAGGTGCTAGTTCTGGAGATCGTGCAACCTCCACCACAAAAAAGTTGCATGCCAAGAGCAATTATAGATAGGGGTTAGGCCAGCGCCCTAGTACACCATTTAACCAGTCTTTAAAGGGAACAGCAAGTCTAAATGTCAATGCATGCACAGCCAGAAAAAACACATCATGCACTTTTGTTGATAGCATTTCCTTGTTAACCTTCAATGTTGAAGGTCTGTTTAGTATTGCTGAAACTATCAATCTAGCTGCTTTCATACATGACTATGATTTTGCACTTCTGGTTGAAACCTTTGCGACATCTGTCTCTGAATCTTTTTTCCCATGTCATACGCCATTTGTAGCTCCTGGAGTTAAGATATCTGACAGCTCTCATGGGCGTCTTTCAGGTGGTGTTGTGCTTTTAGTCAGGAAAGAATTGTGTAAATATGTTGAACGCATTGACACTGAAATTGACAATATCATTATTCTTAAAATTTCAAGGCATTTGCTTGGAACTGTATCCGATTGTCTTCTTGTGGGAGCATATTTACCCCTTGAGAACTCTGCCTACTATGAAGAGACCGACATCTATAATGGTGTGTCACTATTAGAAGACAGTTTGCTAGAAGCAATTAATGAGTGTGGTGACCTCCCATTGATCATATTTGGTGACCTTAACTCCAGGACAGCTGACCTGAATGCTAGAGATACTGATGTTGTTGATGATTTAGTTAGCATGTGTGAAAATTGTGATAGTGAAAACGAGTCGGAATGCTCTGAGAAGACTGCTAGACAATCAAGTGACTCTGTCCTTAATTCTTTTGGCAAGTTTCTGTTAAGCCTATGTGAAGAATTTAAATTGACAATATTGAATGGCATGAACTCTTCAGGTTTCCCTGGGAGTTTTACTTATATTTCACCTAGTGGCTGTAGTGTTATAGACTACTTCATTGTTTCACGTGATCTGTTGTCAAGGTGCGATAACTTACAGCTCCTTCGGATGATTGAGTCCAAACATCAGGCTTTGATGTTGTCATTTCAACTCACTAATAATGAGACCATTAAACAAAAACAAAAACGCCAGACACTTCATATCCAGAAGTATATTTGGAAGGAAGAGATGTCTGCGGATTTTGTAGATAAGATCCATTCAGAGCATATATTGAACAAACTGGATAATGCTGTCTCAGAGGTTGACAGAGATATTAATGTTTCCTTAAATGAATTTAATGAATGCTTGAAATATGCTGGGCAGTGTATGTTAAAAGATGTAGTTGTAGATATAGACAAAAGAAACACTTGGTTTGATAGGGAATGTTGTGAGCACAGAAAATCTGTCAGAAAAGCCTTGCGAAAAATTTCCAATGTAACATTTGATTTGGAGAGATACGATTATGAACACAAACGTAGACAATTTGAGGAAGACAGAGATAGTTATTCACAAAAAAGAAAAGAATACAAACAACTTCTGAGACTTAAGAAAGCAGAACACAAAAGTAAAATTATTCAGTCTCTTGAAAATAACTTGCATGATCCTAAGAAATTCTGGGATACAGTTAGGTGTGTTCGAGCTAAAGAGCGCTTTACAGGGTGTAACATAACGAAAAATGAGTGGTATTCTCATTTCAGGGATGTGTTTAATGTTTCTGTCAATGACATTGCATTGCATGATGATGACCAGGGTTGCATGTTTGATAACAATACCAGTGAGAATGATACTGATGCCAGCATCAGAACCAACTGTGAGCATCAGAACCAGCCTATCACAGAATGTGAAATAGCTCAGGCAATTAGAGCCTTGAAAGACAGAAAGGCTGCTGGTGCTGATGGATTGATTGGTGAATTTTTTAAGCACAGTGCTGATGTTATTTTGCCTTATTTACTTCAGCTTTTCAACTATCTATTTAACCATGGTTTGTATCCTGATGAATGGAGCTTAGCAATTATTCAGCCACTTCTGAAGAAAGGCGATCCAAATGTAACTGACAACTACAGAGGTATTTCCCTGCTCAGAATTTGCAGTAAACTGTACAGTTTTATACTTAACAAGCGCATTACCAAGTGGATTGGGGAAAGTGAGCTAATAGGGGAAGAGCAGGCAGGATTCAGGGAAAAACACAGCACAACTGACCATATATTTACTCTTTTTGCTCTCACTCCGAAACAGTTGATTCGTCATCGCAAACTTTATGTTGCTTTCATCGATTTTCGTAAAGCTTTTGACTCTGTATGTAGGGAAAAGCTATGGAATGTACTAAGTAATAATGGTTTAAAGGGGAAAATTCTTTCTGCTCTGAAAAGTATGTATTCAACTGTTAAAGCCTGTGTTCGTTCTGGCAGTGACTTGACTGATGTATTCATGTGCCCTACTGGTTTAAAACAAGGAGAAATCTGTTCACCTGTTTTGTTTTCACTATTCATCAATGAACTTACCAAAGATGTTATCGAAAAAGGGAAACACGGTATTCAATTGTCACCAGATTTGTTGAATTGTTGATATTGCTATTTGCTGATGATGTTGTGTTATTTTCTGACAGTGTGATAGGTCTCCAAAATCAGTTGAATATATTGTATGATACATCAAGGCGACTTGATTTAATAGTAAACTTAGAGAAATCGAATGTTGTTGTCTTTCGTAATGGGGGTTATCTTGCTGCCAGTGAAAACTGGCATTATGGTGACGTGAAACTGAAAATTGTCAACACTTATAAGTATCTTGGTGTTTTTTCTGTCTACCCGGCTTTCATTTTCGTATACCATGTCTGATCTCGCTGACCGAGCAAAGAAAGGTGTATCAGCCATTATAAGAATGCTATGGTCCATTGGGTACACTCGCCTAGTCTCTTTTTTAAGCTGTTTGATTGTCAGATTCAGCCCATCTTGACTTACGGCTCTGAGATCTGGGGTTTAGTACCTGATCAAAATATTGTGGAAAGAGTCCATTTGTCTGCTTTAAAAAGGTTTTTGGGGTAAGCCCAAAGTCACCAAGACACGTTGTGTATGGAGAGACAGGCAGACATCCTTTACAGGTGAATACTTTCGTAAAGTGCATCAAATTTTGGTTACGAATTGTTCATATGGATACCAATAGATATCCACGAAAAGCTTACAATATGCTCTTATCTCTACAGGAACAAAACTATGTCACATGGGCATGTGGAGTTAGAAATGTTTTGTATAAATTTGGGTTCGGAGTAGTCTGGGAAACACAAGGGGTGGGGGATATAGCAACATTTGTATCTGAATTTAAGCAACGACTTGTAGACTGTTTCAAACAAGACTGGCTTTCTGCCTTAGGGAACCATGATTTCTATAACGTGTATAACAGTTACAAACAATCATTGGAACAAAGTGTATATTTAAGCTACATAAAAGCCTTTACTGTAAGAAGAGATTTGGCCCGACTGAGAATTGGAATGTCGTCTTTGAACTGTAGCTTTCTGCAATTTAACAATCGTACTAACACACAGACTTTGACATGTCCCTTTTGTGATGACGTACAAGAAACAGAAGTTCACTTTTTGCTTCAGTGCCCAAAGTACAATGATCTTAGAGCAGAACTGATTCCAAGTAAATATCACAGCCATCCATGTATGTTTAAATGTTCATTATTATTGTCTTCTGAAAACAGAACAATTGTGATGAAAGTTACCACTTTTGTCCATAAAGCACTAAACATTAGAAAACAGAGCTTAATGTTGTAATTACGGAATATCGAGTTTCATTTAATGTTGTAATTGCAGAATGTCATGTTTTGTTTAGCGATGTGATTACATAACAACATGTTTTGTTAAATGTGGTAATTACGATATGTTATGTTCATCCTGCTTGTAAAGGGCCAAGGCCTATACATTAAATCATTCCGAGTTCCGAGTTCTCTCTCTCTCTCTCTCTCTCTCTCTCTCTCTCTCTCTCTCTCTCTCTCACATACATCACTCTCACATCCTCTCTCTCTCTCTCTCTCTTCACTACACACACACAAAACACACTCTCTCTCTCCTCTCTCTCTCACACTAACTCTCTCTCTCTCTCTCTCTCTCTCTCTTCTCTCTCTCTCCCCTCTCTCTCTCTTCTCTCTGTGTGTCAGACGGAGTGATTGAGCGTTTGATGAACGGAGCACAGTATCCCAACTCCAACACGGTGTAACTAACTATCAGCATCACCGCAGTAGTAGGCTAGTAGTCATATCACAGAGCACGACAGACACAGCACAGCGAAGCGAAGTCATCCACCCCCTATACTTCACCAGCCGCACTTGCTTCGTGTGTTGTGACGTGCCTCTTGCACCTCTTGATGCACTCTTTGTTTGGGGCCTCCTCAGCTTTGTTTAACGTCTAGTCTGGCTTCTTCTTTTTTTTCTTATTTCGTTTCTTGAAGTGCAAGCTATCTATCGTCTGTTTCTCTCCCCCACCCACCCACCCCTTCCCCAAACGAGTCCTAGTTTATGTTCGGCCTCCTACTGAAGGCAAGAGCTTTGCTGTTAACGATTCCCAGGCCTTGAGTTTTCTGTGATTGGGTTAGTAGTGTTGGTTGCTTTGTGTTTACTGCTGCAGATACCTTGTGCTTACGAATACCTAGATTCAACCAGTCCACCGTTGGTCGTCGCTCTTTCTCTATTTCTGGTCCATCCATCTGGAACAACCTTCCTCTCTCTCTTCGACAGAGGCCTTCATATGACACATTTAAATCCAGCTTCAAGACATATTTGTTTCAAACCTAACTTTTTCCCTCTTTTCATCTCAAAACTGCCCCTGCCTTCAACAGCCTAAATCCCATTACCCCGCCAACGCCTACAACCTGTGTGTGTGTGTGTGTGTGTGTGTGTGTGTGTGTGCGTGCGTGTGTATGTATATATAGGTGCGTACATTTGAATTTTGTTTAAGCTTTTGATAGTTATTGGCTGCTTGACTCTGTAAGAATATGTTGAATGCAAGCGCTCTGATTTGTCTTTGCAAGATATAGAGCTATACAAATTCCATTTTTTATTATTATCATTACTGCTATACAGTGTAGCCTACCTGCTTGAGTGCCGCCATGTATGTCTGCATGTATGTATGTTGCACCTAGGTACGCAACGTATCTTGTAAGTATTTGCTCGTGCATCTTTTTTATACCTGGTACGCCGTTTCGTGTGATTATAATGATGGAGATAAAAAAAAATAATGCTCAGGCAAGCACAAAGTTATAATAATCTTAATGCCCATGACAAGATGCAGAATTGAGTTAATTCATAAAGAAACACACACACACACACAACACACACACACACACACACACACACACACACACACACACACACACACACACACACACACACACACACACACACAAAGGAGGGGGGGGGGCGGGATAGCCTGGTTAGAGGTGATGCACATTGCGCTCGTGATTTACTGACCCGGGTTCAAATCTCGGTCAAGAGGATTTTTCCTCTGGAAGTAACATCAGTACCGACTCCACTCTCCCCAAAAGTCCTTCGGATGACACTATAAACCGAGGCCCCGTGTGCGAACGCACGCAGAACATCTTGCGCACACGTTAAAACCTATTTTTGGGAAGAGTAGGTCATTGCATGCCCGTGGGAACGAATGACAAAAATTTACAAAACTGCATACACACAGGGACTGGGTGTAAAAAGCACATGAGTGATTAATTCCATTATCTAACGGAATAAGCAAAACAAAACAAAGCAAAACCCCACCAACAACAAATGTAAACAAAACAACTCCCCCCCCCCCCCCCCCCCCACCACCACCACTTCCACCAAAAAACAAACTTCTTTACAAAAAAAAAAAGTGGGCAATGTGTGGGTGGCATCCCTCCCCCCTCACCCTTCCCCTTTCTTTCTACTCCCCCCCCCCCCCCCCCCCCCCCACCACCACCCCATACAAGAGAAGAGAAAGAAGCTTATTACAACATGCAGGAATATGTGCAGCTTGCATAACTGCCTGATTTACCTCCCTTAGTTACCCTTTGGCCAGAGTTTGCTCCCCATCGCTGCCTAGCAAGTGTAGGGTGGTCAAGGGGGCAAGAGAGAGAGAGAGAGAGAGAGAGAGAGAGAGAGAGAGAGAGAGAGAGAGAGAGAGAGATGATGATGATGATGATGATGATGATGATGATGATGACGACGACGATGATGATGATGGAGAGGAGGATGGGAAGGGAGGAAGGTGAGGTTTGGTGGTGGGGGGGGGGGGGGGGGGGGGGGGGGCGCTGTTGAATGTAGGAAGAAAATGAGGACGTGGTGTGAAGACAATCAGAGTCTGAATCAGAGTATTCTGCTATTGCCACCTCCCCCCTCCTAAAAAAGGTCCCAGACACTTCCTCTTCTTTGATACAATGAAATAAACAAACAGATAGATAAACCGTTTTATCCACGAACGAGAGGAGAGACAGAGACAGACAGACAGAAGAGACAGAGACAGAGAGTTACAGGAGAGACAGAGAGAGAGAGAGGAGAGAGAGTAGTGTGTGTGTATGTGTGTATGTATGATGTATGTGTGTGTGTATGTATGTGTGTGTGTGTGTGTGTGTGTGTGTTGTGTGTGTGTGTGTGTGTGTGTGTGCACGAGCGCTTGCTTGCTAAGTGTGTGTGTGGGTGCGTATGTGTGGGTGTACGAGCGCGCGCTAGCTTAGTGTGTGTGTGTACGTGCGTGCATGCGTGCGTGCGTTTCTTTGTGTCTTGGCAACTCTATAATGATCTTGTGGTGAGTTGGTAGCCTAACGAGATGACTTGGCTGCTTTGGCTGTATGGCTGTAGTCAGTGAGTAAGGCTGTTCTCCCTCTGCTCATCGCGCGCATACTTGACTGACTGACTGACTGACTCAGTGACTGATGATGTTGTTTATAGACAGACCTGCTGTGTCTCGCTGCTTGTAGGTGTCTTGTTGTTTGTAGGTGATGTTTGTAGGTGTTTGTAGATGTTTGCAGGTGTTTGTATGTGTCTTGCTGTTTGTAGGTGTTTGTAGGTGTCTTGTTGTTTGTAGGTGATGTTTGTAGGTGTTTGTAGATGTTTGCAGGTGTTTGTATGTGTCTTGCTGTTTGTAGGTGTTTGTAGGTGTCTTGTTGTTTGTAAGTGATGTTTGTATGTGTCTTGTTGTTTGTAGGTGTTTTGCTGTTTGTAGGTGTTTGTAGGTGTCCTGCTGTTTGTAGGTGTCTTGCTGTTTGTAGTTGTCTTGCTGTTTGTAGGTGTTTGTATGTGTCTTGTTGTTTGTAGGTGATGTTTGTAGGTGTCTTGCTGTTTGTAGGTGTTTGTAGGTGTCTTGCTGTTTGTAGGTGATGTTTGTAGGTGTCTTTTTGTTTGTAGGTGATGTTTGTAGGTGTCTTTGTGTTTGTAGGTGATGTTTGTAGATGTCTTGCTGTTTGTAGATATTTGTATGTGTCTTGATGTTTGCTGGCACTGTTTGTAGTTGTAGGTGTCTTGCTGTTTGTAGGTGTCTTGGTGTTTGTAGATTTTTTGTAGTAGTCTTGCTGTTTGTAGGTGTCTGTAGGTGTCTTGTTGTTTGTGGGTGTTTATAGGTGTCTTGTTGTTTGTAGGTGATGCTTGTAGGTGTCTTGCTGTTTGTAGGTGTCTGTAGGTGTCTTGTTGTTTGTAGGTGTTTGTAGGTGTCTTGTTGTTTGTAGGTGATGCTTGTAGGTGTCTTGCTGTTTGTAGATGTCTTGCTGTTTGTAGGTGTTTGTTGATGTTTGTAGTTGTCTTGCTGTTTGTAGGTGATTGTTTGTAGTTGTCTTGCTGTTTGTAGGTGTCTTGCTGTTTGTAGGTGTCTTGCTGTTTGAAGATGTTTGTAGGTGTCTTGCTGTTTGTAGGTGTTTGTAGGTGTCTTTCTGTTTGTAGGTGTCTTGCTGTTTGTTGGTGTTTGTAGGTGTCTTGCTGTTTGTAGGTGTTTGTAGGTGTCTTGCTGTTTGTAGGTGTTGTTTGTATGTGTCTTGCTGTTTGTGGGTGTTTGTAGGTGTCTTGCTGTTTGTAGGTGTTTGTATATGTCTTGTTGTTTGTAGGTGTTTGTAGATGTCTTGCTGTTTGTAGGTGCTGTTTGTAGGTGTCTTGCTGTTTGTAGGTGATGTTTGTAGGTGTCTTTCTGTTTGTAGGTGTTTGTAGGTGTCTTTTTGTTTGTAGGTGTTGTGATACGTCTATGATGTGATATTCTTCTCTCCGTCTGTCTGTCTATAAACCGAGGCCCCGAGTGCGAACGCACGCAGAACATCTTGCGCACTCATTAAATCCTGTTCCGCTTTTCGAAATAGTAGGCCATTGTGTGCCGGTGGGAACAGATGACAAAATTTACAAAACGGCATACACACGGGGACTGCATGTAAAAAAATGCACATAAGTGCTTATTCCATTATCTTCGCTGTAAAAGAATAAATAAATAAATAAACAAATAAATAAATGTTTGACTGTGTCCGCATGCATGTATACGCACAGACGGGCGTGCCTTGCTTGCATGCCTAAGCAGAAGCGTGTGTGTTATATGATATGATAATCGCCGCCATCTCTTTTGCTTTCTCCTCTTCTGTTACAGCAGAAAACACATGAGATGTCTGGAAGAGCAGTGTTATCAGCAGCAGCAGCAGCAGCAGCAGCAGCAGCAGCATACTGCATAGGGCGTGGGCACAAACCTACACTTTCCGTGTGTGTGTGCGCGCGCGTGTGTGTGTGTGTGTGTGTGTGTGTGTGTGTTGTGTGTGTGTGGAGTGTGTGTGTGGCTGTGAGTGTGGCTTTGTGTGTGAGTGTGTGTGGGTGTGTGTGGGTGGGTTGGTGTGTGGTGTGTGTGTGTGTGTGTGTGTGTGTGTGTTGTGTGTGTGTGTGTGTGTGTGTGTGTGTGTGAGTGTGTGTGTGCTGTGAGTGTGGTGTGTGTGGTGTGTGTGTGGTGTGTGTGGGTGGTTGGTGTGTGAGTGTGTGTGTGTGTATGTGTGTGTGTGTGTGTGTGTGTGGTGTGAGTGTGTGTGTGTGATGTGGTGAGTGTGTGTGTTGTGTGTGTGTGTGTGTGTGTGTGTGGTGTGTGTGTGAGTGTGTGTGTGGTTGTGAGTGTGTGTGTGTGTAGTGTGTGTGTGTGTGTGTGTGTGTGTGTGTGGTGTGTGTTTGTGTGTGTGTGTGTGTGTGTGTGTGTGTGTGTGTGTGTGTGTGTGTGTGTGTGTGTGTGTGTGTGTGTGTGTGTGTTGTGTGTGTGTGTGTGTGTGTGTGTGTGTGTTGTGTGTGTGATTGTGTGTGTGTGTGTGCTTGTATGTATGTATGTATGTATGTATGTATGTATGTATGTATGTATGTATGTGTATGTGTGATTGTGTGTGTGTGTGTGTGTGTGTGTGTGTTTGTGTGTGTGTGTGTGTGTGTGTGTGTGTGTGTGTGATTGTGTATGTGTGTGTGTGTTTCTGTGTGTGTGTGTGTGTGTTTGTGTATGTGTGTGTGTGTGGGTGGGTGGGTGGGTGTGGGTGTAGGTGTGTGGTGTATGGTTTGGGTTTTTGCTGAGGGTGGTATCTTATCCGGGGAAATGGCTTTTACAGAGGGCGTGGGTCTTCTATGGATAGTGTGGAGAGAGACGCTGACGAAGACAGAGACAAAGACAGAGACAAAGACAGAGACAAAGACAGAGACGAAGATATAGACGAAGACGAAGACAGAGACAAAGACAAAGACAGAGACAAAGACGAAGACGACGACAGAGACAAGACAGAGACAAAGACAGAGACAAAGACGAAGACGACGACAGAGACAAAGACAGAGACAAAGACAGAGACAAAGACGAAGACGACGACAGAGACAAAGACGGAGACGAAGACAGAGACAAAGACAGAGACAAAGACGAAGACGCAGGTGATTTATTCCAATAGGCCTCATCCCTTTATGAAGGGGAATGTGACCAATACAGTAATAATAATAATAATATATGGAATTTATATAGCGCTGAATCTTGTAAAACAAACAAATGGAAGCGCTTAAGTACATTATATCGTGAATACAGTGTACAGTCATTTAATCACTAAGTTGTACGCTGCTTCACAAAGTAACTATTTCTGTAAGCTTGAAAGCCTTGTATAAAAAAAATAAATAAAGAGAAAGGATTGTATAACTTGAGGATTTGTGCAAGACCTCAATAAATTCATTTTAAACAAGCCAGGTTTTCTATAATGTTTCGGTTGAATAAATTTTACTCGAAGGTCATGTAATTGTTGGTGACAAAGAACAAACAAAGCGGACTTTGTCTTCCTGTGACACATTGCATAACAGACATAACCAATCATCATCATTATGTGTTCTATATCTTAAAAGGTGTATATTCAGATCAGGTAATTAAACCAAGTCTCAGTTTTGCTGTAATATGTTTCAACTGCTGATTCTAATCAAGTAGCAAATAGCCTTTTCAATCATGACCATTACAATGCGTTCTATATAAAAGTCAAACATATGGCTAGTATCAATATGATGGTTCCAATTTTGCCACCAGCTGTCAATCAATCATTGACGAAAAAAACTGTAATGAATACAAAAACATCGTCCATACCTTGATTAAGCCAGACATCCCCAGACCCATTTTCATTTAAACAGACACGCACCCTTGATACCCAATTTGTCTTTCCTCTTGCATATGAAATTATACAACATTTTATACGCCTTATGTGGGAGTCTCAGATCTTCCATTTGTAGTAACTTAATCCAATAACGAATACAGTTAACTGCAGATTTTATAATTATTTACAAGGGATATCTGTTAGTTTCACCATAAATGATATCATTGGGTGTTAGTCTATCAACTCCTAAATATTTCTTTATTGCCAACAAATGAACGGATTCACAATGAACTGGGGGGGGGGGGGGGGGGGGGGGGGGGGGAGGGGAGAAGACAGAGAAGAGACAGTTCTGTGTGTAGGTTGGGGTGTGGAGGTGTGGGTGTGGTGGTGTGGTGTGTCAGAGCGCGTGGGCTGTGTGTGTGGGTTGGTGGTGTGTGTGTGGTGGTGCGGGGGCGGTGTGTGTGTGCGTGTGCGCGCGCGGCGCGTGTGTTTATTGCAGGAACGTTGGGGTGAGCGGCAGTGTGAAACAGCAGTCGAGTGCATGAGTGCTGCACTTTGTATAAGCAAGTATGCAAGCTACCAATCGACAGACAAACATAATAATCAGACAGGCAGATAGATAGACAGATAGATAGATAAGCGGACATACTGTCAGGCAGACAGATAGACAGATGGATTTGCGAGCATGCCTTCATCTTTTCATCCGGCCTAATGATGAAATTTTTTCCCCACTCTCATCCCCTATTTTTGTCCTTCCTCCCCCCCCCCACCCCCCCCCACCACCACGACACACACACACACACTCACACAACATCAATCAACACTACACACACACACACACACACACACACACACACACACACACACAACACACCGGCCCCCTACCTCTCATCGCCCTCTCTATCTTCTATCGTCTATCTACTATCTATCTATCTACTATCTATCCTATCTATCTATCTATCTACTCTCATCTTCTATCTACTTCTGTCTCGTCTGTACGCCTTCTCTCTACTCTGTCTGTTCTTCTATCTGTCTGTCTATCTTCTATTATCTATCTATCTATTATCTATCTATCTATCTATCTGTCTCGTCTGCTCTGTCTGCTCATCCTTCTGTCTTCTGTCTATCTATCTATCTATCTACTTACCTATACCTATCCTATCTATCTATCTCTATCTATCTATCTACCTATCTCTCTCTCTATCTCCTCTCTCTATCTCCTTCTGTCTTCTCTCTCTTTCTATCTCTCTCTATTATCTATACCTACTACTCTACTATCTATCTCTCTATCTATCTATCTCCTATCTCTTCTCTCTTCTATCTCTCTATCTATCTATCTATCTGTCTGTCTATCTCTCTCTCTCTCTCTCTCTCTCTCTTTCTCTCTCTATCTCTTCTCTCTCTCTCTCTCTCTCTCTCTCTCTTCTCTCTCTCTCTCTCTCTCTCTCCTCTCTCTCTCACTCACTCACCTGTGGGTAGTACAGCCTTTCTCGCGATACACTTTTCCTCATCTTGCTGTCGTGTGTCTCTCTGTCTCTCTCTCTCTCTCTGCCTGTGTCTCTCTGTCTGTGTCTCTCTCTCTCCTTGCCTCTCCTTTCTTCCCTTTGGTCCCCGCTCTTCCTCTCAGTACAGTTGCCCCTCTGGCTACCTGTCAGGTCAGCTGTGGACAGCAAACACTGCCTCAGCCTGTCCTTCAGACCACACACACACACACTTCACCCCCAGGCCCTGCACTGTACTCTTCCACTCTCAGGGCGACGTCATCAAAGGTTTTTGACGTCAGAGCTTTTTGTCACTCCATGAAATTTCACGTCATCACCTTCACATCCTACACCGCTTCGGTGGGGGGTTTGGGGGGTAGGGGTGGGGGTGGGAAAGCGGGGTTGGAGATGACGTCAAAAGCTGACTCTGATGATGACGTCACGACGACGGCGCTGTCCCTCGTGGATCACCGATGACGTCACTGATGTACCCGTAGTGACGTCAGTATAGCTGAGCAAAGATACTCTCCACTCACTCACTCTCTCTCTCTCTCTCGCCAGCTCGCGGGTGTTAAGATCTTTCCTCCTCAACGGCCACAGACTATGGACAACGCTTCAACATGGTGATAGTGTCAGTGTCTCACTTGTAACACAACGAAATAAGACATCATTGCATAGATCTCTCTCTATACTAAGTGCCACAGATTCTGCTGATTCAGTCTGGTTTTCTTGCAGAAGACAGCAGGCAGTTGATGCCGATGGTGCCTGTGGTGGTGGTGGACCCTGCCTTCCTCTGACCAGCCTCTGCTTCCCGTGGACAGCGCTCAGTGTGGACAGTGGTCGTTCCTTACATGGCACTGATGGCCTGCTTCCCTTCCTGCCTGCCTTCTGTCACGATGTTATAGTTCTGTTCGTGGCACTGTTGAGCAAAGACATGTCCAGCGTTAGAGAGATAACAACATTCATGATTATCATGTTTTTGTCAATGAGTTAATGAAAAAAAAAAAAACCAATCTGAAAAAAAAGATCACGCGGAAAAGGACAAAAAAGTTTACAACGAAGGAGACTAATGTACTGGCACTGGCAGGTCTGCACATACAGTGCCAAGGAATAGCTTAAAAGTCCTGACCTTCATTCGCTGGGCTTTGACAAGAAGAAACCAGTATAGTAACTGCTGAGCTCTTAAGGGAAGAACCTTTTTCCGTATGATTTATGCACCTGGAAGATTTTCGTCTTTAGCAAGACGAAAACATCCTCCATGCGTGGTGATTGAACTGTTTCTAGCGTTTGACTTACTCCCTGAAAGTTCAAAGCATAGGCTACGGAAAGAAAGAAAATACCGAAAGCAAGAAGGGAAAAAAAGGAAGCAAAGAGAGGAAGGAAGATGTACAAAAGATGGGAAAACAAAGGAATTTAAATGACAGGAAAAACAGGGGGGGAAATGTCAGACAGCAAATATGTAGAAATTCGAAAGAAGTGAAGAAAAAAAAGAAAAAAAATATTAAAGGATAAAAAAGAAAAAAATCGCTGAGCAAATAAGAAAAATATCAGGAAAATCTAAAGAGAGAGGGAAGAGAAAATGTTTATTTCGAGGAAAGAAGTAAAAGGGAGGGATGAGAGAGAGAGAGAGAGAGAGAGAGAGGAGGAGAGAGAGAGAGAGAGAGAGAGAGAGAGAAGAGAGAAAGTAATGCCACCAAACGGTCTGATTCCTGTTAGGCCTACTCTGCATTTGAAACTCATTACCAACAAAAATGCATTTTGTTATTTGAAGGTTCCCTTGAAGGCCTACAGAACAACACCAGAAGCTGCAGAAGCAATACAGCTAGTAGGGAAATAAACATTTTGATAAGCCTACGTCAGCACTGAAAAGGACTTGGACACATTCTACACCCAAACACTTTGGAATTCTTGAAATTACGCACCACACAGAAACAACAACAACAAAAATCTTGAATAAAACACACCGCACAAACTCACTTATTCAACAGCATTTCCGTCTTAAAACTCCAGTGGAAACCAAACTTCAGGAATCACAGGAGACGGAGAAAAATAAAGGGAGTGTGACATTATGCACACAGCAGCTCTGGCACGTGCTAGCTGCTGATATGGTGTACACAGCGCGTGCAGAGAGGAATGTCGGTGTGGGGATACCGCTGCCTCTTCACCACGTGCCATAGATACACGCCAAATGTCAGGCGATTGTTCCGAATATTACAGCAGGAAAGCGCAAGACTTTCTTCCCTATCTAAGACCCAGATAACGACCAGGGTTCTGACTGGGTAGTTCCTGAGCGATGGGTGACTCAGGTAATGACTGCAGCCTACTTCGTCAACAACGCCTATACAAAACAAATCACTGTATTCTACTTCACAACGCCTAGAGAGAACAACAAATGACTGTATTCTACTTCACAACGCCTAGTATGTTTGTCCGTCGTGTTCGACGTTGACCTCCAAAACAGCAGAGGAGGCAGCTGCTGTTTCGGAAATTGGGCAGAAATTTGATGATAGTGGAGATGCCTTGCCCACAGTACATCCCCACTCTCTCGGCCAAGTGAGCATAAGGACAGTCAGCGTTGGAGATGTTCTCCAAAGGCCAACTAGCCCCCAGGGCTGCAGCACATAAGGACTGTGCAAGTCAAGCCTCCTAGTCAGAGAGTCATAGTCGATCACTAAAGACTAAGCTGTAAAGTGGAATTCCATGAATGAGAAAGCCACTGGTCATACAGCCTCTCACTTTGCTGTTGCCCTCAGCGTCAATGGTTTAATCAAGAACTGGGATAAAGCCCAGATGCTGACGGCATATACAACGCCTAGACAGAACAACAAATGACTGTTCTTCACAACGCCTAGACACAACCACAAATGACTGTATTCTACTTCACAACACCTAGACACAACAACAAATGACTGTATTCTACTTCACAACGCCTAGACACAACAACAAATGACTGTATTCTACTTCACAACGCCTAGACACAACAACAAATGACTGTATTCTACTTCACAACGCCTAGACACAACAACAAATGACTGTTCTTCACAACGCCTAGACACAACAACAAATGACTGTATTCTACTTCACAACACCTAGATACAACAACAAATGACTGTATTCTACTTCACAACACCTAGACACAACAACAAATGACTGTAGCCTACTTCACAACACCTAGACACAACAACAAATGGCTGTATTCTACTTCACAACGCCTAGACAGAACAACAAATGACTGTATTCTACTTCACAACGCCTACACAAAACAACAAATTATTGTATTCTTCTTCACAACGCCTAAATAGAACAACAAATGACTGTATTCTGCTTCACAACACCTAGACACAACAACAAATGACTTGTTCTTCACAACGCCTAGACAGAACAACAAAATGACTGTATTCTACTTCAGAACACCTAAACACAACAACAAATGACTTGTTCCTCACAACGCCTAGACAGAACAACAAATGACTTGTTCCTCATAACACCTAAACACAACAACAAATGACTTCCTCACAACGCCTAGACAGAACAGTTAACCCTTTCGGATGAGACTCAGTCCTTTGGATGAGACTAGTAACTGAGGTCCTGTATGCGACCATACGCAAAAACATCTTTCACACACGTTAAAACCTGTTCCACTGTTTAGAAGAGTAGGCTATTGTAAGCCGGTGGGAATGGATGAAAAAAAACCCAAAAAACTACATACACACGGGGATTGGATGTTTAAAAAAAAGCACATGAGTGCTTATTCCGTTATCCTCGAAATAAAAGATTTTTTTTTTTAAAGTGGACATGCCCTTTACCATTGGAACCCAGGTAGTCACTGATGACCTTTTCTACTTCCTCTGAATAAAAACTGCAAACCAAAAGCTGCTATACATTAACAGGAGAGTGTCACCTTGTTACAGGCATTCTAACAACACCTGTCAATGTTACAACCAAAAACCACACAGAGCTAAAAATATATGTAATAAAAATAAAATAAAATATTGAACAACCACAGACAAGAAAAGCCTCAACACATCACATTCACACACTTACTTTAACAACAACACACACAACGTAAAACCAACCCACACTTTTCTCTAAACTGCTCACATAATCCCTTCTTAAAGCTTCATCAAGTCACTCTCTGTTACCAGCACTCATTGTCTGACGAAGTGACCCTAGCCTACACCCTTTACCCATCAAATCTGGGATCTGTCAGTACCCCGGATGGAAAGGGAGAGAATTCGTTCATTTCCGTGACCAGGATTGCCTAGCCGTCAACAAGCTGCAGGTGCAAAGAGCGGGGAGAAAATGAGCATGTCAGAGTGAGTTATTGGTGCTGTAGGTCACCCCCCCCCCCCCCCCCCCTGTGGACAGTTCACGGGGGAAACAGCAGGTCTGCACCAATACACAGCTAGCTTGACTGGCTTCCAGGATTTGTCTTTGTACTCTTCTTTACCTTTGGTACACACTCTCCTTGTCTTTTGTGTTCGTGACTTATGGCGCCTTGGCATTTTCTGTCAGTTATCCTGCCTGCGTTCCTGTTTTGTGCCTGTGTGTGTTGGACTCGAGAGTGGGAACGTTTCTGTCAGACTTCTGTCTCTGTTTCTGTCTGTCTGTCTGTCTGTCTCCCTCTCTCGTATGTATTTATGTGTGTATGTATGTATGTATTTCATAAAAATCATCAACTTGCAGGGTGTAGGCACCAGCCAACAGAGAGAGAGACAGAGAGAGAGAGAGAGAGACAGACAGACATACAGACAGACAGACAGACAGACACACAGACAGACAGATAGACAGAGAACCTCCCTACCTTTCAACCCATCAAAGCATGTCCACCACCACCCACCACCCCACCCCCTTCCTCCACCTTAAATTAACCTGACTGACACACAAAAAACCCTTTAACTATTCCAGTCTCTAGAC
>CM054149.1:6345924-6395924 GCA_028751875.1 Rapana venosa
CATTCATACATCCTACCTAGAGTTATATCTCCAAGAATAAAAAAGTAGAAATAAAAAAAGAAAAGGGGGGGGGGGGGGGGGGACGGGGGGGGAAGGGGGGAGCAGGTTAGTCAGAGGTCCTGCTGAAGGTGGCATATTTCCAGAGAAGATCATGATGACCACATGCCGGTGGTGGGGCAGACCAATACTCACCCTCCCCCCACCCAAAATGGTCCCTAGGAGGATTAAAAAAAAATTATTATGGTGTATCATTATGGCAAAAGAATAGACTTGTTGTCAGAACGTATGTGGTGTTTGTTAAAATGGTTTTATTGTTTGCTAATTGGATTAGGCACTCAACCTGGTCCAAAAGTTATTGTACATTTTTTTTATATAAATGCTTTGCACATCGTTTTCTATCAACATTATTCTGTGAAAACCTGACCTAAAATAAAACAATGGTAACAAAAAGATCTGTATGGCATAACTGAAAACTCTGTCGAGCCTGCAAGCATAAAATGAGTACTCCCTAACTTTCCCGGGGAAAAAAAATCTGTTGCTTTTACCAGATTCGTACGCTTACAATAAAGAGATTAGGAATTGTCAGATTTGGATTCGTTGTTCTTGCAACAATTTGCAGGCTGCGCATTTGACAGCCCACCTGGCGAAGGAAAGGGGGAGGTAAGTTTCCGCAGGAAGTTTCCAGACCCGTGGAGGAGTTCTTATCTCCCTTGAGCCTGTCCATCATAATTTATTTTTTATATTTTATTTTTATTTTTTATTTTTTATAAATATGCACTACTGATGAAAATGGGCAACCACAAAAATACCTTAACTTTGCAATGTTCATTAAAGAGGACTACAAATATTTCTCTAAATCATTGTTCATATACTTGCTTAACCACATAACCATTTATAATTATATATCGCTTTTGGTGTACACAGTTTTTTCAGTTTTTTCTAGTCACAAGCCGTTTCTATTTGTTTTAGTACTGAAGTGTGACTTCTTCCCTCTCTAGTTTGACTTGTATGTAATACTTGGGAGAGAGAGAGAGAGAGAGAGAGAGAGAGAGAGAGTATCTATTGCTCTTCTAACGCCAAAAAAAGAAAACCGGCTCCTTTCTTTCACCAGGTGGGCTGCTATGTTGTTTGGTTAGTTAGTTGGCTAGCTGGCTGGTTGGTTGGTTGGTTGATTGGTTGGTTAGATTGGTTTTGTTTAGTTACATTTTCAAGTACAACAATAATGACAACAACGCAAGTTGAAAACAACACCAAAACAACAGCAAAAAGCCCCACTATGGGGGGAAAAGTTGTCAGGGGGGGGGGGGGGGGGGGGGGGGGGGGTTTTGTTTGTGCTACTCCGCCTGACCTTTTTACCCTGTGCCTAATTTGGGGGCATGTGTGCTTGCTGACAGAATCTGCAGAAACGAAGTTACAGCAAACAGGTAAAGGTATGTTACTGTCCTCCAGAATTTGTTCTCTCTTCTCTCTCTCTCTCATCTCTCAGATCGGTGCAGAAGATTATGTTAACTGCATGAATGTATCAAACGCGTACATGCCACACGCCGCCAGAATCGGATCACCCCACCCCGATCTAAATATCACAAGGCTATCCCCCCCCCCCCCCCCCCCCCCCCCCCCCCCCCCCCCCCCCCCATCCCGCCCCCCACACCCTCCCCCACCCCCCGTGACCCCCCCCCACTACCCTCATTCATTTTACACAAACCCCGCGAATAATTATTATATGCGCACAATAATACAATTCAAGTTTACTTTGGGTTGAAAGAAGGGAGCGAAGCAAAGAAGGGGGTGCATTCACACCATCTCATTGTTTCAACACAGCCCACGATTGCAGGAAGAATTATCATTTGGCTCAACAACAACAACAACAACAAAAAAAAGCAGCAGGCTGCCTGCTCAGGATGGTTAGCTCCTCCTTTGCAGTCCCCACCCCGTCCACCTTTTATTCTTATCATCAAAGTTTCTTTGATGAAAAACACATGGAGTTTTGTTGTGTGCGTTTTTTTTATATATAGTTTGTTCTTGTCCCTTTTAGATATAAATGCTTATTCCATTATCTTCGAAATAAAAGAATAAAATATATAAATAGATTAATTTGGTGATGCGGAGATGAATGGTTGAGATCAACACGAAGTGAGACTGTGCTAATGTGTGTGTGTGTGTGTGTGTGTGTGCCCGCGCGCAAGCATACCTGCCTGCCTGCCTCTGTGTGTGTTCGATTCATTTTATGTGTGTGTGTGTGTGTGTGTGTGGTGTGTGTGTGTGTGGTGTGTGTGTGTGTGTGTGCACGCCCATGTGCTAGAGCAGTGCGTGCCAGTGCACAAAATTGCGTCTTAATGTTCAGTCTGTGTGTATACGTAAAGGTGACAAACTAGACAGTGTAGACACACATACATGTGTGTGTGTTTGTATGTGTGTGTGTGTGCGCGCGCCCATACGTACACACACACACACACACACACACACACACACACACACACACACACACACACACACACACACACACACACCACAGTGCTTCAAGTAGGCTATGCATAATAGAGATTCAAGAGGGGAAATTTAAGGAAAAGTTATTATAATGCAAACACAAATACTTTCTATAGCATGAAGGCAGGGACACATAACCCCCCCCCCACACACACACACACACACACTCTCTCTCTCTCTCTCATCCAATTACCCTCAGTAATACATTGAGTTATAGCTCTCTCTGTCTCTGACTGTCTCTCCTCCAATTACCCTCAGTAACACATTCGAGTTAGAGCTCTGTCTGTCTGTGTGTCTGTCTGTATGTGTGTGTGTGTGTGTGTGTGTGTGTGTGTGTGTGTCTGTCTGTCTGTCTCTGTCTCTCTCTCTCTAATTATCCTTAGTAACACATTCGAGTTAGACCTCTGTCTGTCTCTCTGTCTCTGTCTGTTTGTCTGTCTGTCTCTGTCTGTCTCTCTCTTCTCCAATTACCGTCAGTAACACATTCGAGTTAGAGCTCTCTCTCTCTCTCTCTCTCTCTCTCTCTCTCTCTCTCTCTCTCTCTCTCTCTCTCTCTCTCTTTGTGTGTCTGTCTGTCTGTCTCTCTCTCTCTCTGTCTCTCTCTCTCTCTGTCTCTCTCTCTCTCCATCCTATCCCCCTCCCCCTCCGCAAGCTGTCAGAGAGAAGAAGAAGGAGGGGGGACTAGGCAGGCTAACAGGATCAAGTGATTAGGGTCAGCCAGGCAGAAAATGGACAGGGCCATGTCCAAGGAAGAGAGACATCGATATTTGCACATGATGGCTTGTCTGGCTGTCCCCTTGCCGTTGTAGCTAGCTAGATGGGGGACGGCCACACAACGTCTTCCCACACTTGTCCACTCACTCTTTCTCTCATCAGCCCCGTGAGCGCAGGAAGACTGCTTGGAGCATTTCAGGAAGGGTAGGTAGGACAGAGATTTATATTTCTTTGTTGTTTTGAAGTTGCAGGTATTTTAGTGGATTATCTATTTGTCTGTTTGGGTTGCTTTTTTCAAATCATAGATTTGTTTGTTTGTTATTTGGCTGGTTGGTTGGTTGGTTGGTTGGTTCATTGTATATTATTTGATTTTGTTGTTTATTCATTTATTTTCGAATCTATCTATACATTTTATTGGTTTGTTTCACCGATGGGTTTGGTAATTACTTGTTCCTCTATTTAGTTATTGGCGAATCTCATTACTTATTCTTTTATTTTTTTTGTTTATTCATTTAATTTATAATGAATTTATCATAGATTTATTAGTTTATTTCGCTAATCAGTTGCTTAACTACTTATTCCACACTCTCCTCCCGTCATTCACTGTCACAGCTTTTTAGCCTGGGAGGGCTACGGTCCTGTCAGGCCCTGTTGTTATCTCCGTAACTCCCTAAGCTAACACGAACACCTTTTGCTATCTTCCAGAACACAGCATAACCAAACATCCCAGCCCCCTGGCCGTTGGTCAGCAACTTCAACACAACCTCTCCGGCACCATGACCACCCCGAAAGCCAAAGAGCCCGACAACGGCCATCCTGACGAACTGTTCCAAAACCTCTACCACCGAGCGGTGTCCTCAGGACTGACTGCCGCTGACATCGCCAGCCTCCCATCCCTTCCAGACCTTCACGTGGCTGGCAACAACCCCTGGCCGGGCCGATGCCTGTCCCTTCTCAAGTACCTCCTCCTCGTCCTGCTCCTCCTCTGCACGGTCTGGCAGCTGGACTGGCCCGTGGAGAGGGCCAGGCTGGTTCAGGCCTGGTTCCGCGCGTCGGCAGTCACCGGGGAAGACGTCCGCTCGGAGAAGTGCGTCCTTCGCGCTCCTCAAAGCCTCGCCGACGTCTTCCGGCCTCCCATCGACTGCGATTTCTGCCGCAATGTCACCGAGGTGCTGCGCCTGGAGGACGTGCTTCCTGAGGATTTTGAGCAGCTCCACGCGTATTCTGGAGGTCCGGTGGTGGTGGTGGACGGCACGAAGAACTGGTCCGCCCTGACGACCTTCAGCTTCGAGTTTTTCCAGGGCGTGTACGGGCAGGGCAGCTCTGCGCTGAAGAACGTGCAGGCCCGCTGCCAGTTCTTTCCCTACAAGACGGACTTTCGGGGTCTGGGGGAGGTGCTGAGCATGCCCTCTGACAGAGCTCGCTTGAAGGATGGGTCCAAGCCTTGGTACATCGGCTGGTGAGTCTGTCTGCCTGTACCTCTGCCTGTTTGTCTGCCTGTCTGTACCTCTGTCTGCCTGCCTGTTTGTCCCTCTGCCTGTTTGTCTGTCTGTAATTCTGCCTGCTTGTCTGCCTGTCCCTCTGCCTGTTTGTCTGCCTGTCCCTCTGCCTGTTTGTCTGTCTGTCCCTCTGCCTGTTTGTCTGTCTGTACATCTGCCTGTTTGTCTGTCTGTACATCTGCCTGTCCCTCTGCCTGTTTGTCTGTCCGTCCCTGTTTGTCTGTCTGTCCCTCTGCCTGTTTGTCTGTCTGTCCCTCTGCCTGTTTGTCTGTACATCTGCCTGTCCCTCTGCCTGTCTGCCTGCCTGTCTGGGCCAGCTGAAAAAAAGTATGTGAATGCTTATTCTGTAACCCTTGGAAAATTACGATCATTCATTCATTCATTCATTCATTCTCTCTCTCTCTCTCTTTCTCTCTTCTCTCTCTCTCTCTCTCTCTCTCTCTCTCCACACACACACACCCACCACACACACACACACACACACACATCCATCCCTCACGCACCAAGTACCTAAACCAAATGCCGTTGGATCTCTGACGTCACCAGGAGTAACTGTGACGCGTCAGCAGGCAACGTGTTACGTCAGCATTACCGACGGCCCTACTTTCTGCCTGCCGCCTCAGAGTCCAGCAAAACGGACTGGCTCTTCATGGGCAGTCCTGGCTACGGAGCCCACATGCATGTGAGTGTGTTATTTCTTCAGGATAATGTCCTTGCTGCTGCTGCTGCTGCTGCTGCTGTTGCTGCTGCTGTTGACGGGATAGCCTGGTGGTTAGAGTGATGCATTCGTGACATGTCTGCTAACCCGGGTGTTAGATTCTAGTTCAAGAGGATTTTTTTCCTCTGGAGTTGACATCAGTGCCGACTCCACTCTCCCCCAAAAAGTCCTTCGGATGAGACTTTAAACCGAGGTCCCGTGTGCGAACACACGCAGAACATCTTTGCGCACAAGTTAAAACCAGTTCCGCTGTTCGGAAGAGTAGGTCATTTGTGTGCCGGTGGGAACGGATGACAAAAATGTACAAAATTGCATACACACGGGGACTGGTTGAAAAAAAAGCACACGAGCGCTTATTCCATTATTCTCGAAATAACAGAACAAATAAATAAAAATAAAATATGCCTGTTATGGCTGTGGCTGATTTAGCTGTTGCTGTTGCACATGTTGCTGTTGAGACAGCTGCCATTGCTATGGCGGATGTTGCTGTTGATGTTGCTCCATGGTGACTGTCGATTTTGCTGTTGTTGTGGGTTTTTTGTTGTTGTTGCTCTTGTTGTTGTGGCTGCTATTTCTGCGGCCGTTGTTGTTGTTGATGATATTCTGCTATTGTGGCTGCGTTTGTTGTTGTTGTTGTTGTTGTTGATGTGCTGCTATTGTGGTTGCCGATAATGGTGTTGTTGTTGTTGATGTGTTGCATTGTGATTGCCGATATTGCTGTTGTTGTTGATATGTTGCTATTGTGGTTGCCGATATTGCTGTTGATGAAATGCTACTGTGGTTGCGATGTTGCTGTTGTTGATGATGTGCTGCTATTGTGGCTGTTGATGTTACTGTTGATATATTGCTATTGTGGTTGCCGATATTGTTATTGCTGCTGTTGATGTGCTGCTATTGTGGTTGCCGATGTTGCTGCTGTTGTTGTTGATAATTGCTATTGTGGTTGCCGATTTTGCTGTGTTGCTATGGGTTTTTTCTGATGCTGTTGACATGCTGCTATTGCTGAGACCGATGTTGCTGTTGTTGCTGTTGATACTGCTCTGCTTGTGGCTGCCGATTTTGCTGTTGCTGTGGGGTGGGGGGTGGGGGATGGGGGGTCTGTTTCTGTTGTTGGGGCTGCTATTGCTGCGGCTGATGTTGCTGTTGCCGTTGCTGCAGTTCAGACATTTCTTTTTTTGTTGGTGCTAGACTTGGGACGGGATAGCTCAGTGGTCGGAGCACTCGCTTTCCCCCAGTCAAGCGTCAAGCGTGGTTACCGCTTGCATGGGTGACCGTTTGCGCGCCTTGGCTTCAGTACAGTCCCCCACTTCACCCAGCTGTAAATGGGTACCTGCCCTCTTTAGGGTCAGGGAAAGTAAAGCAGCGAGGGAGAGGAAATGGGCGCCGCCCTCAATACGCTGGCCCGCTAGAGAAGTGAGGTCTCTGTCGCCTCGCTCCCCTACGACCACATAGGTTAAGGGACACCTTTACAACCCAGTTTAGGTGCTATAGCTTTTTCGGCATCTTTTTTCTAAAATTTATGGTTCAAGATTTTTTTTCTTTGGCATCTTTCTTTTCTCTGTTCTTCCCACAGTTCAAATTTCTTTCTTACTTTCTTCCTCTCTTAAATGCTTTTTTTGTCCTTGATTTCTTTATATTATTCCTTTTCCTGTATTTCTTTCACGTGCGTACGTGTGTGTGTCAAGTCAAGTCAAGTCAAGTCAAAATTTTATTTCCAGATGGTACATTGAATAAGCAATGCATTTGCTTTTTTTCATCAAGCCATCTATCTAAGAACAAATTTGGTAATGACTATACTAAGACAGTGTGTGTGTGTGTGGGTGTGTGTGTGTGTGTGTGTGTGTGTGTGGGTGTGTGTGTGCTGCAGATCGACAACGTTCAGCTGCCCTCGTGGCAGGCGCAGGTGACAGGGACCAAACGCTGGCTGCTGGAGCCGCCCTCAGAGTGCTTCAGCCACTGTGTGTCCGCACTGCAGGCAGACATCCAGCCTGGAGAAATCAGTCAGTTTGCACACCTGTATTTATTTTATTTTATTTATTCTTTTATATCGAGGATAATGGATTAAGCACTTCTGTGCTTTTTCTTAACATCTAGTCCCCGTGTGTATGCGGTTTTGTAAATTTTGTCACCCGTTCCCATCGCCACACAATGGTCTACTCTTACGAAAAGCGGAACAGGATTTAACGTGTGCGCAAGATGTTCTGCGTGGATTGGCACACGGGGCCTCGTTTTATAGTCTCATCCGAAAGACTTATGGGGAGAGTGGAGTCTGCACTGATGTTAACTCCAGAGGAAAATATCCCCTTGAACGGGAATCGAACCCGGGTTGTCAGATTGCGAGCGCAGTTTTAACCGCTGGGGTATCCCGTCTCCCAGGCAGAAAATGGACAGGCCATGTCCAAGAAGAGAGACATCGATATTTGCACATGATGGCTTGTCTGGCTGTCCCCTTGCTGCTGTAGCTAGCTAGAGGGGGACCCGGCCACACAACGTCTTCCCACACTTGTCCACTCACTCTTTCTCTCATCAGCCCCGTGAGCGCAGGAAGACTGCTTGGAGCATTTCAGGAGGGGTAGGTAGTACAGAGATTTATATTTCTTTGTTGTTTTGAAGTTGCAGGTATTTTAGTGGATTATCTATTTGTCTGTTTGGGTTGCTTTTTTTAAATCATAGATTTGTGTTTGTTTGTTATTTGGCTGGTTTGTTGGTTGGTTGGTTGGTTGGCTGGTTCATTGTGTATTATTTGATTTTTTTGTTTATTCTTTTTTTTCCGAATCTATCTATACATTTTTTTTGGTTTGTTTCACCGATGGGTTTGTTAATTACTTGTTCCTCTATTTAGTTTTTGACGAATCTCATTACTTATTCTTTTACTTTTGTTGTTTATTCATTTAATTTATAATGAATTTATCATAGATTTATTAGTTTATTTCGCTAATCAGTTGCTTAACTACTTATTCCACACTCTCCTCCCACCATTCACTGTCACAGCTTTTTAGCCTGGGAGGGTTACGGTCCTGTCAGGCCCTGTTGTTATCTCTGTAACTCCCTGAGCTAACACGAACACCTTTTGCTATCTTCCAGAACACAGCATAACCAAACATCCCAGCCCTGGGCAGCAACTTCAACACAACCTCTCCGGCACCATGACCGCCTCCAAAGGCAAGGAGCCCGACAACGGCCATCCTGACGAGCTGTTCCGAAACCTCTACCACCGAGCGGTGTCCTCAGGACTGACTGCCGCTGACATCGCCAGCCTCCCATCCCTTCCAGACCTTCACGTGGCTGGCAAGAACCCCTGGCCGGGCCGCTGCCTCTCCCTTCTCAAGTACCTCCTCCTCGTCCTGCTCCTCCTCTGCACGGTCTGGCAGCTGGACTGGCCCGTGGAGAGGGCCAGGCTGGTTCAGGCCTGGTTCCGCGCGTCGGCAGTCACCGGGGAAGACGTCCGCTCGGAGAAGTGCGTCCTTCGCACTCCTCAAAGCCTCGCCGACGTCTTCCGACCTCCCATCGACTGCGATTTCTGCCGCAATGTCACCGAGGTGCTGCGTCTGGAGGACGTGCTTCCTGAGGATTTTGAGCAGCTCCACGCGTATTCCGGAGGTCCGGTGGTGGTGGTGGACGGCACGAGGAACTGGTCCGCCCTGACGACCTTCAGCTTCGAGTTTTTCCAGGGCGTGTACGGGCAGGGCAGCTTGGCGCTGAAGAACGTGCAGGCCCGCTGCCAGTTCTTTCCCTATAAGACGGACTTTCGGGGTCTGGGGGAGGTGCTGAGCATGCCCTCTGACAGAGCTCGCTTGAAGGATGGGTCCAAACCTTGGTATATCGGCTGGTGAGTCAGGGAGTCTTTGTTTGTCTGTCCCTCTGGCTGTTTGTCTGTCTGTCCCTCTGGCTGTTTGTCTGTCTGTACCTCTGTCTGCCTGCCTGTTTGTCCCTCTGTCTGCCTGCCTGTCTCTCTGCCTGTTTGTCTGTACCTCTGTCTGCCTGCCTGTCTGTCCCTCTGCCTGTTTGTCAGTCTGTACATCTGCCTGTCTGTCTGTCTGTACTTCTGCCTGTTTGTCTGTCTGTCCCTCTGCCTGTCTGTCCCTCTGCCTGTTTGTCTGTCTGTCCCTCTGCCTGTCTGTCCCTCTGCTTGTTTGTCTGTCTGTCCCTCTGCTTGTCTGTCCCTCTGCCTGTTTGTCTGTCTGTCCCTCTGCCTGTTTGTCTGTCTGTCCCTCTGCCTGTTTGTCTGTCGGTCCCTCTGCCTGTTTGTCTGTCTGTCCTCTGCCTGTTTGTCTGTCTGTCCCTCTGCCTGTTTGTCTGTCTGTCCCTCTGCCTGTTTGTCTGTCTGTCCCTCTGCTGTTTGTCTGTCTGTCCCTCTGCCTGTTTGTCTGTCTGTCCCTCTGCCTGTTGTCTGTCTGTCCCTCTGCGTTTGTCTGTCTGTCCCTCTGCTGTTTGTCTGTCTGTCCCTCTGCCTGTTTGTCTGTCCCTCTGCCTGTTTGTCTGTCTGTCCCTCTGCCTGTTTGTCTGTCTGTCCCTCTGCCTGTTTGTCTGCCTGTCCCTCTGCCTGTTTGTCTGTACCTCTGTCTGACTGTCTTTCTGTCTGGGCCGATTGAAAATAATGTGTGTGAATGCTTATTCTGTAACCCTTGGAAACAAACGATCATTCATTCATTCATTCATTCATTCATCTCTCTCTCTCTCTCTCTCTCTCTCTCTCTCTCTCTCTCTCTCTCTCTCTCTCTCTCTCTCTCTCTTCTCCCTCTCTCTCTTTCTCTCTCTCTCTCTAACACACACACACACACACACACACATATCCATCCCTCACGCACCAAGTACCTAAAACAAATGCCGTTGGATCTCTGACGTCACCAGGAGTAACTGTGACGCGTCAGCAGGCAACGTGTTACGTCAGCATTACCGACGGCCCTACTTTCTGCCTGCCGCCTCAGAGTCCAGCAAAACGGACTGGCTCTTCATGGGCAGTCCTGGCTACGGAGCCCACATGCATGTGAGTGTGTTATTTCTTCAGGGGCTCTTGTCCTTGTTGCTGCTGCTGCTGCTGCTGCTGCTGCTGCTGCTGCTGCTGTTGACGGGATAGCCTGGTGGTTAGAGGGATGCATTCGTGACATGTCTGCTAACCCGGGTGTTAGATTCTAGTTCAAGAGGATTTTTTCCCGCTGGAGTTGACATCAGTGCCGACTCCACTCTCCCCCAAAAGTCCTTCGGATGAGACTTTAAACCGAGGTCCCGTGTGCGAACGCAGGAAGAACATCTTGCGCACACGTTCAAACCAGTTCCGCTGTTCGGAAGAGTAGGCCATGTGTGTGCCGGTGGGAACGGATTACAAAAATGTACAAAACTGCATACACACGGGGACTTGATGAAAAAAAAGCACACGAGCACTTATTCCATTATCCTCGAAATAAATGAATAATTTTTTTTTAATGTCTGTTATGGCTGTGGCTGATTTTGCTGTTGCTGTTGTACCTGTTGCTGTTGAGACAGCTGCCATTGCTATGGCCGATGTTGCTGTTGATGTTGCTCCGATAGTGGCTGTCGATTTTGCTGTTGTTGTGGGAGGTTTGTTGTTGTTGTTCTTGTTGTTGTGGCTGCTATTTCTGCGGCCGTTGCTGTTGTTGTTGATATTCTGCTATTGTGGCTGCCGATGTTTTTGTTGTTGTTGATGTGCTGCTATTGTGGTTGACAATATTGCTGTTGTTGATATGTTGCTATTGTGGTTGCCGATATTGCTGTTGTTGTTGATATGTTGCCATTGTGGTTGCCGACATTGCTGTTGTTGTTGTTGATATGTTGCTATTGTGGTTGCCGATATTGCTGTTGATATGTTGCTATTGTGGTTGCCAATATTGCTGTTGTTGTTGATGATATGTTGCTATTGTGGTTGCAGATATTGTTGTTGTTGCTGTTGATGTGCTGCTATTGTAGTTGCCAATATTGCTGTTGTTGTTGATGTGCTGCTATTGTGGCTGCCGATGTTGCTGTTGTTGTTGTTGTTGTTAATAATTGCTATTGTGGTTGCCGATTTTGCTGTGTTGCTATGGTGGGGGTTTTTTTCTGATGCTGTTGACATGCTGCTATTGCTGGAGACTGATGTTGCTGTTGTTGCTGTTGATACTGCTCTGCTTGTGGCTGCCGATTTTGCTGTTGCTGTGGGGTGGGGGGTGGGGGTGGGGGGTCTGTTTCTGTTGTTGGGGCTGCTATTGCTGCGGCTGATGTTGCTGTTGCCGTTGCTGCAATCCAGACATTTCTTTTTTGTTGGTGCTAGACTTGGGACGGGATAGCTCAGTGGTCGGAGCACTCGCTTTCCCGCAGCCAAGGTGAAGCAGCATCGAGCGTGGTTACCACTTGGATGGGTGACCGTTTGTGCGCCTTGGCTTCAGTACAGTCCCCCACTTCACCCAGCTGTAAATGTGGATCGGTGGTCTAGAGGTAACGCGCCTGTCTAGAAAGCGAAAAGTCCGGGTCTGAAGTGTGCGGCGGTTCGTACCCCGTTTGGACCGGAAATTTTTCCCCCATCCATTAGACCATGAGTGGTGGTCTGGGCGCTAGTCTTTCGGATGAGACGATAAACCGAGGTCCCGTGTGTTACACATAATTATTTAGCGCACGTAAAAGAACCCACGGCAACAAGAGAGTTGTCCCTGGCAAAATTCTTAGAAAAAAGCCACTCTGATAGGGGAAGAAATACAGTTGCAGACAGGAAAAAGAAAAAAAAAAAGGGTGGCGCTGCTCTTGTGGCGACGCGCTCTCCCCGGGGAGAGCAGCCCGAATTTCACGGAGAGAAATCTGCCGTGACTTAAAGTGGTATGAAATGAAATCTGAGCGCTTTGATTTGTTGCTTTACAAGATTCAGCGCTATATAAATTCCATACATTATTATTATTATTATTATAAATGGTTACCTGCCCTCTTTAGGGTCAGGGAAGGTAAAGCAGCGAGGGGGAGGAGATGGGCGCCGCCCTCAATATGCTGGCCCCTAGAGAAGTGAGGTCTCTGTCGCCTCGCTCCCTACGACCACATAGGTTATGGGACACCTTTACAACCCAGTTTAGGTGCTATAGCTTTTTCGGCATTTTTTTTTTTTAATTTACCGTTCAAGATTTTTTTTCTTTGGCATCTTTCTTTTCTCTGTTCTTCCCACAGTTCAAATTTCTGTCTTACTTTCTTCCTCTCTTAAATGTTTTTTTTGTCCTTGATTTCTTTATATTATCATCCCTTTTCCTGTATTTCTTTCGCGTGCGTACGTGTGTGTGTGTGTGTGTGTGTGTGTGTGTGTGTGTGTGTGTGTGTGTGTGTGTGTGTTTTACGTGTGTGTGTGTGTGTGTGTGTGTGTGCGTACGTGTGTGTGTGTGTGTGTGTGTCTGTGCGTACGTGTGTGTGTGTGTGTGTGTGTGTGTGTGTGTGTGTGTGTGCTGCAGATCGACAACGTTCAGCTGCCCTCGTGGCAGGCACAGGTGACAGGGACCAAACGCTGGCTGCTGGAGCCGCCCTCAGAGTGCTTCAGCCACTGTGTGTCCGCACTGCAGGCAGACATCCAGCCTGGAGAAATCAGTCAGTTTGCCACACCTGTAGACACACAGACAGACAGACAGAGAGAGAGAGAGAGAGATAGAGAGAGAGACAGACAGAGAGACAGACAGAAAGAGAGACAGAGAGGGATGAGTGGAGAGAGAGAGAGAGAGGGGGGGGGGGGATGAGTGGAGAGAGGAAGGGAGGGTGGGAGGGAGAGAGAGGGGGGGGGGGAGGAGGGAGAGGGATGAGTTGAAAGAGAAAGACTGACTGAGAGAGACAGACACACAAGAGGGAGGGATGGACAGGGGGTGGACGGAAAGGGGTGGGAGAGGAAGAGACAGGTGAATGGAAAGAGGAGGGGGGGGGGGGGGGTAGGGATGGGGGGATGGGTGTTTGGAAAGGAGAGGGACAGAGAGGGAGGAAGGGGCAATGGAAAGGAGAGGGACAGAGAGGGATGGAGGGGGTGAATGGAAAGGAGAGGGAGGGATGGGTGAATGGAAAGGAGAGGGAGGGATGGGTGAATGGAAAGGAGAGGGAGGGATGGGTTGAATGGAAAGGATAGGGAGGGATGGGTGAATGGAAAGGAGAGGGACAGAGAGGGAGGGAGGGGCGAATGGAAAGGAGAGGGACAGAGAGGGAGGGAGGGGTGAATGGAAAGGAGAGGGACAGATGGAGGGATGGAAAGGAGAGGGACAGAGAGGGAGGGATGGGTGAATGGAAAGGAGAGGGACAGAGGGAGGGAGGGGTGAATGGACAGGAGAGAGAGAGATGAATGGGTGAATGGAAAGGAGAGGGACAGAGAGGGAGGGATGGGTGAATGGAAAGGAGAGGGACAGAGAGAGAGAGGGATGGGTGAATGGAAAGGAAAGGGATATAGAGGGAGGGATGGGTGAATGGAAAGGAGAGGGACAGATGGGTGAATGGAAAGGAGAGGGACAGAGAGGGAGGGATGGGTAAATGGAAAGGAGAGGGAGGGATGGGTGAATGGAAAGGAGAGGGACAGATGGGTGAATGGAAAAGAGAGGGATAGAGAGGGAGGGATGAGTGATGGAAAGGAGAGAGGGAGGAATGGGTAGAAAGGGAGAGGAGAGAGAGAGAGGAGAGAGAGAGAGAGAGAGAGAGAGAGAGAGAGAGAGAGAGAGAGAGAGAGAGAGAGAGAGCGAAAGGGGCAGGGGCAGGGGGATGGGTGGAAAGGGGAAGGATGGGTGAATGGAAAGTAGGATGGATGGAAAGGGGAGAGACTGGAGGAGGGATGGGTAGGTGGGATGGGTGGATGAAGGTTGGGGGAGTGAGAAGAAGGAGAGAGGGGTGGGTGCAGAGAGGGATGGGTGAGTGGAGGGAGGGAAGGGTGGAATGGTAGAATAATGGATGGCTGTTTGGTCTGTGGAGCCTATTATTTTTTTCCCCCTGTTTGTCCCCTTTTGCTGCCTCAAGATCTCTGTCTGTATGTCTGTCCCCCTCTCTCTTCGCTTGTTTGCTTCCTGGTCACATGTAACTCTGTGTGTGCGTATTATTTATTTGTAATTTTTATTTATTCTTTTATTTCGAGGATAAAGGAATAAGCACTCATGCGCGCTTTTTGGGGGGTTAACATCCAGTCCCCCTATGTAGGCTATGTAAATTTTTTCATCCGCTCCTTGTGTGTGTGACAAGTCAAGTCAAAATTTTATTTCCAGACGGTACATTGAATAAGCAATGCATTTGCTTTTTTTCATCAAGTCAAGTCAAATTTTTATTTCAAGATGGTACATTGAATAAGCAATGTATTTGCTTTTTTTTTCCATCAAGCCATCTGTCTAAGAACAAATTTCTTAATCATCATGTGTGTGTGTGTGTGTGTGTGTGTGTGTGTGTTTTCCAGTTGTTTTGGACACCAACAAATGGTTTCACTCAACTCTTGTCCTCGGCGATGACATCAGCATCACCATCGGCTCAGAATACGACTGATCCTCTAACGTCTGTTTACTTCTGTGTGCTCGGGGCAGTGGAGGAACAACGCGACCCTTGAAACTCTCTTCTTTCCCCTCACTACACACCTCCTCCATCTTCACCCACCAGTTTTGCAGGCAGGAACGATGACGTAGTGCGTGACGTGTGCAGTGCCCGGATGCTGATCCATCTGTGGGGAAGGGTGAAAAAAAACTATCATGGCGTCAGTCTTTTTTTCAATAGGAAGCCTAGGTGTCTTTTGAGTATTATCGTTATTGTGATCAGAATTATCTAGCGATGCTGAAAGGAAGACATCCATAGCTGGTGAATCAAAGGATTGTACCTGTAGGAACGAATTAAAATTTTTAAAAAATTAACGGTTGGATTGTAGATTCTTGGTTTGTTTGATTTGATCCCAGTTTGTTTTGTTTTGTGATAGACTATAACCCAGTTTGGGGACGGGACAGCTCAGTGGTCAGAGCACTCGCTTTCCCCCAGCCAAGGTTAAGCAGCATCGAGCGGGGTTACCTCTTGGATGGGTGACGGTTTGTGCGCCTTGGCTTCAGTACAGTGCCCTAGTTCACTCAGCTGTAAATGAGTACCTGCCTCTTTAGGGTCAGGGAAGGTAAAGCAGCGAGGGAGAGGAGATGGGCGCCGCCCTCAATATGCTAGCCCCTAAAGAAGTGAGGTCTCTGACGCCTCGCTCCCCTACGACCTTATAGGTAATGGGATACCTTTATCTTTATAGCCCAGTTTAGGTGCTATAGCTTTTTTCGGCATTTTTTCCCCTGCCTTTTCCTTCCTTTACGGTTCAAGATTTTGTCTTTGGCATCTTTTTTTTCTCTCTCTGCTCTTCTTCCCGCAGTTCAAATTTCTTTCTTTCCCTCTTAATTTGTCCTTTCCTTGATGTCTTTATATTATTATCCCTTTTCCTGTATTTCTTTCTACTTTCCTCTTTTCGTTTTTTTTTCTTTCCGCCCTTCCTTCCTTTTATATGTTTGCTTCCATTTATTATTTAACTCTTCTCTTTTTTTGTTTGTTAAGGTTAGTATTATTATTATTAATGTTCATGACTCCCCTCCTTCCTTAATATCGTCTTCCTGAACCCCCCCCCCCCCCCCCCCCCCCTCTCTTACCTAGGATTGAGGAAGAAAATCAAAAGAGATGGTCAGGTAGTAGGGCTTATTCTTCAGATTGAACTGATTTGTTGTTGTTGTTGTTGCTGCTGTTGTTTGACTGTACCCAGTGGGAGCGAGTGTTTCTTCCATTCCTCGGCAAGAGCTCCGATCCGAGGTTCACCAATGGTGAGGTTTTGCGTCTTCGACCGTTTTTGCCCGCCACCACGAAGGCAGCTGCATTTCGACTTCGGGGATAAAATTAATGCTGGGTATACTGCACATGGTAGGCTACAGGACAGCTGGGCAAGCCATGATGACAGTACGTCTACTGCAGTAAACGTTTTTTTATATCTCAAACGCAGCCAGTTGAGCATAGAATCCTCCAACCAAGTCTACTTTTCACTAATGATGGCTAGTTCTGTTGACTGCTTTAATCAGTGTTTAGCTATGGTAATTTGGAAGACTTTTGAGGCTGACCGCTCAGAGAGGGACCAGCTATAGCAGCAGATCATCATTCACTGTAGTCTTGCCGTTTGTTTTTTATTCTGGAGGAAGGAAGAATTCTCATTCACACACTTTTCTCATGATCTTGAGTTTTTGTTGGTTTTGTCTACCTGCCTTCACGGTTGGTGTGTGTGTGTGTGTTGTGTGTGTGTGTGTGTGCACGCGCGCGTGCGTATTTAAAAGTAAAAAGTCAACCTATCATCCCCCCCCCACCCCCCATCCTGTATGGATGCCGGGGGGGCCTATCAGTATAAATAGCATCCCCCTACTTCTGGAAATTCTGTGCCAGGAATTCCCTCTTCTCTCTTTGTTTCTGCCTTATTCCCTTTCTTCCTGTCTCCACCTCCTTCTTGATCCATTTTCTTGCCCTTTTCCCAAACAGATTTAAAAGATAACAGTTCTCTCCCGCGCTGAAGGCAAATGCCCTGGGCCTGACTTGTCAGGTGCTTAACGGCAGCTCAACGCATCTTCGCTCATATGACAGACAACAAAAGTTGCTGTCTGAGCGATCGAGGATTAGAAGAAGACGACGACGAAGAAGAAGAAACTATCAAACGTCAATGATGACACAGTGTCACTGGTGAATAGACAGACACAGGGTTGGATAAATAATTGGATAGTTGGACGGACGGATCAATACCTACCTACATGCATGTATGCATTCGTACATGCATGCATACATTCATACAACACACACACCACACATCATCATCATGTGCATGTATACATACATACATGGGGGACGGGATAGCCTGGTAGTTAGAATGATACATTTGTGATCTGTTGACCCGGGCTCGAATCTCCGTTCAAGAGGATTTTTCCTCTGGAGTTAACATCAATGCCGACTCCACACTTCCCAAAAGTCTTTCGGATGAGACTATAAACCGAGGTGAACGCACGCAGAACATCTTGCGCACACGTTAAAACCCGTTCCGCTTTTCGGAAGAGTAGGCCATTGTGTGCCGGTGGGAACGGATGACAAAATTGACAAAACTGCATACACACGGGGGCTGGATGCAAAAAGCTTATTCCATTATCCTCGAAATAAAAGAATGAATAAAATAAAAGAATACATTATATTCTTCCCACTTCAATTCATGTTGCTTATAGCCCCACCGACCAGGAAGGCCGTAGCAGGGCTGTCACCTTATATCAATTCCAATTCAGCCACTCCAATAACACTCACCTCAAGTTCAGTAACTATCAACACCATCTAATACCTTCAAATATCCAACACCCTCAATCTGAATTAAAAAAAAAAAAGCGAATGACAAAGTAGCCTACCTAATTAATTATTTCATTCAGTAAGGCCAATAAAACCAGGTCGTGCCGAGGACGCCAGCCATTCCGATTCGATTTATAATCTCCAGGTCCATAATAAAAGCGTAAAAAAGCAAACTGCGCAAAAACGATGCATTCGAAAAACGCCATGTAGGCAAATAACACAGCAGAATGGGCATCCTGTGCCCATCCCAGTGTTTACAATAATATTTGGAAACCTGGTGGCCAGAACGAAGCAATACAGGAAAATCGTCATTAAAATTTTAGAAAAAAGAATACTTGAAAGATTTGCTTGAAGAAAAAATAAAAGGTAGGAGAATGGGCTGGAATGGCAGAAAACAAGCAAGAGATATGACAGAAAGGCAAAGGGTGGGGGTGGAGGACAGAAACAAAAAATAAATAGTTTTATTTTATTTATTTATACCACCTAAGTCACGAGATTTCTCTGGTGAAATTCGGGCTGCTCTCCCTGCCCGGGGAGAGCACGTCGCCACAAAAGCAGCGCCACTTTTTTTTCTTTTTTTTTAATAGAGAAGGAGAATTTTCTAGAAGGAATTATCCAGTTTGGTGAAGATGCTTTTTATACTGAACGAGGCCCCAGCATCCCCACAGGAGTACATGGAGGATTTTTTGGTTTGGTTTCTTTTTGGTGGGTTTTTTTTTTTTTGGCGCCTTTCTTTTGTTACTTTTGTGGAAAATGTTTTTCGGCACTCACTGCTTCTTTTTCTGCTGAAAATAACGTTAACCCTGTGCTTCTTGGGGTAGGTAGGCTACAGGCCTGTAATTTAAAAAAAAAAAAAAAAAAAAAGCTCTTTTCCTTCTATTTTTTCTATGTGACTCTTGTATTCATACCGCACGTACTAAGGCATCCACAGAAATAAAAAAAACAACAACACTTTTTGTGAAAGACTAGCATCTGACTCAAAACTCATGTGATTTTGAACAAATTTGGTAGGTTTGAAATTTTTTTTAATTTTCACCTAACACTGTATCCCCTCAGTCCTTTGTCGTCTGCTAGCTTGCTTACTGCAATATGCATACAGGGGGTCAACCCTGTAGGAATACAGGCAATCCTCATTTGATGATTATTTCCAACTGACTACGTGGTATTGCTCTATGTCCTCAATCCCAAAAACAAGTGTACAGTGCATTTTTTCATACTTAAAAATGTCTGTGAAAATCACCCACAGTTTTTTCAACTCCACTCTATACAAGATACTACATGACCCACAAATTAATACTAGGCTAAATGACCTACAAATTAATACTAGGCTAAATGACCTACAAATTAATACTAGGCTACATGACCCACAAATTAATACTATGCTACATTACCCACAAATTAATACTAGGCTACATGACCTACAAATACTAGGCTACATGACCTACAAATTAATACTAGGCTAAATGACCCACAAATTAATACTAGGCTACGAGACCTACAAATTAATACTAGGCTACATGACCCACAAATTAATACTAGGCTACATGACCCAGCCCCACAAATTAATACTAGGCTACAGGACCCACAAATTAATACTAGGCTACGAGACCTACAAATTAATACTAGGCTACATGACCCACAAATTAATACTAGGCTACATGACCCAGCCCCACAAATTAATACTAGGCTACAGGACCCACAAATTAATACTAGGCTACATGACCCAACTAGGCTACACGACCCACAAATTAATACTATGCTACATTACCCACAAATTAATACTAGGCTACAGGACCCACAAATTAATACTAGGCTACATGACCCAACTAGGCTACATGACCCACAAATTAGTACTGCTGTGTACCCTGTAGAGGAGTGATTAAGTGACGGGATATCTCATTGGTCAGAGCACTCGCTTTCCCCCAGCCGAGGTTAAGCAGTGTCGAGTGTGGTTACCAGTTGGATGGGTGACCGTTTGCGCGCCTTGGCTTCAGTACAGTCCCCCAGCTGTAAATGGGTACCTGCCTCTTCAGGGTCAGGGAAGGTAATGCAGAAAGGTAGAGGAGATGGGCACCGCTCTCAGTATGCTGGCCCCCTAGAGAAGTTAAGGTCTCTGATGCCTCTCTCCCCTACGACCACATATGTTATGGGACACCTTTACATTATCTAATCCTGTGGTAGTGATCATTTGTCCATTAAAAATATTTTTATTTGTTGTTTATTTTTTCATTTTATTTTTTGATATCGAGGATAATGGAATAAGCACTTTAGTGCTTTTTTACATCCAGTCCCCGTGTGTATGCAGTTTTGTAAATTCTGTCATCTGTTCCCACCGGCACACAATGGCCTACTTTTACGAAAATTGGAACAGGATTTAACGCATGCGCAAGATGTTCTGTGTGCGTTCGCACAGGGGACCTCGGTTTATAGTCTCATCCGAAGGACTTTTGGGGAGAGTAGAGTCTGCTCTGATGTTAACTCCAGGGAAAAAATATCCCCTTGAACAGGAATCGAACCCGGGGTTGTCAGATTGCGAGCGCAATGTTCTAACCACTAGGCTATCCCAGGGTTAGTGTACATTCATGGGGGTAGGCCTAATTGACACATAGTTAAACGCATAGCCTACATCCACCAGTCTGTTATCACAGGTGTCTGGCTGCCAGAGGCTAGACATTGGCACTGCTGGTGTATCGGGATAACTACAGGCTGTCATGATGATTAGGCTTCCTCAGCCCTTGGGCAAAGCAAACATTGTACCCTACTCTTACTTCAGTTCAGTGACCGTTGTGGTGGTGTTTTAAAAGGATCAAAATGAGTGGCGTGGGAACAGCAGGACAGGCACGTCACAGCAGATGAGGCAGCAGCAACAACTACAACTACTAAAAAAGGCCTACACAAAGATTGAAAAGCAAAACTGCACACTCTTTGCACAGTGACCAGCACGTGTGTGCGTTAAGTAGCCTACGAAATGCATGGACACACTAACATGCGCGCAGACACTGGATGCATAATATTATCTGCGTGCGTGAGTACTATTGCTCTCTCTCTCTCACAATGATTTTAGTGGTGATGGGTATTATCATTCTTATTGTATCAGCTTATCGTAATCATCGTTATAGATTTATTTGTTTTATCTTTTTGTATGTTTTATTGATATTGAATGAATACTCTGAAAGTTGAAAAGCACTAGTTTAAGAACAACATGAGGCATATGAATATGTTCATGTTGAGAGGAGAGGAGGGATATAATTGCCGACAGTATTGTCGATACAAACAGGTATGGATGCCTAGTATTTTCTTGCTTGTTTTTTGGGGGTTGTGGGGGGGGGGGGGGTTTAGTTTTTCTTTTTTTGGGGGGGGGGGGGGGGGGTATGCTTTGTTATGTTCGTTTATTTCCTTGTTTGCTTTTTTTTTTTTTTTTGGGGGGGGGGGGGGGGGGTTATGGTTTTTGTGTGTTGGTTGTCATTAATTATAAAGTATGAATATAAAAAACGGGTGATATTGTAACCTGATATAATTTGACATTTTATTATTATTTTCTCTCTCATTTCCTTGTAATCCAAATAGTGCATATATGTGCGCGTGTATGTACGTGTGTATGTGTATGAATGTGCGAGAGAGTGAGAGAGGGAGAGAGAGAGAGAGAAAGAGAGAGAGAGAGAGAGAGGAAAGTGTGTGTGTGTGGTGTTGCGTTTTGTGCAAGAGTTCTGCAGTGTACCTTTTTTTAGGGGGGGGGGGGGGGGGGCAGTGGTCCGGCTTTTGCTGTTGTTCGTTTTTGTTTGTGTGGGGTTTTTTGTGGGTTTTTTGGAGTCAGTTCTAATATTATTGATTCTGGTAACAATGTAGTTAGATATTATTGATCAAGTTATGTTTTGTTCCAAGATGAAAAAAGTCTTGATGAAAAAAAAAAGCAAATGCATTGTTTATTCAATGAACCATCTGGAAATAAAAACTTGACTTGACATGACTTGAGACACACACATACACGTGTCCGTGCGCATGTGCAGCTTGGTTGTCCCATAAGTCCGATCAGCTGAGCCGGAAGTCGGAAACGGGAAAGAAAAGGAAGAAAGAGAAAAAGAAAAAAGAAAAAGAAACTGTCTTCAGTTTCGTTTCTAGACCAAGGAAATAAAATCAGTGTCTGACTTTGTCGCTTTCTCTTCGGACTCTTGACACACACAAAACATCGATAAAATAAGGGCAGTGTGGGAGGGGCATTGCATGAAGGACAACGACCACAACCACGACAGAAACTAAGGGAAGTGTGATAACAAAAGTCGATCGTTCTCTTTTAAATCAAACATGACCAGCCTTAGCTTCGGTAAAAATGCGAGTAAAGGCCAGGGAACGAGTGAAGAGCTGTGGGTCCACTCAGGCGAGGAAGTGGAGGGAAGGAGTGATTTCTGTGTGGGGGACCGTGTGTTCTTCTGGCTTACAGCCACGAGGATAGAGAAAGGAACAGTGCGATGGACGGGAGTTTTGCCCGACGATCCTTCTGGCGAGTTGACTGTGGGTGTGGATCTTGTAAGTAGAATGTTCCGGCGGTTGTGATTTTAGAGCCGTCTTCACGTCTGTCTGTTTTGTTTTATGTTTATTCACTACATGGTGATTTAGACACACCGGCATTCATACCAAAGTATATTCACTACACGGTGATTTAGACACGCCCCCAATTCATACCAAGTACCTATTATTACACACCCTCCCTCTTTCTTTCTCTCTCTTCTGGTCTGTTCCCCATTCTGACTTTGAGGATACCCACATTAATTACAGTAATGGTCTTACAGGTGAAAAATTTATGACTGCAGCAACTGGCATTATGAATTGCTGAGAGTCATGAATATAAAACTTCTTGACTAGTGGCATATTTCTTATGAATATCTAAACCTCTTCTTTTATACATGTCAAAAAGAATAGGGCAATCAAACAACAAATGGTGGATCGAAAGGGGAATAGAACAACAACGTGTTACATTTTTTTGATTTAGTATTCCAATTCCATGCATTTAATCTCAGTTTATGTGTTAGAATTTCTAATTTCTGTGTGATAATTTTTTTTTTAATAATCTTTGAATGTATGCATTTCATTAACTTAGAATGAATTTCATAAGACGACAATGCAAGATTAGAAGCAAACACTTCAGTACTGTATTCAGAGGCACCTTGTTTTGCCAAAGAATCAACCAGCTCATTAAAAAAAAATTCCACAGTGAGAGGGGATCCAGCAAAAAGTTATGCTGATGCCTCTGCTTGCAATAGAATGTATCAGGAATTTAATCTCAAATACAATATCATTCCTTATTTTACCATGCCATGTCTTTAATGCCATTAACACTGCCTTTGAGTCAACGCAAAACAGAATTTGGCAAACATCAACAGCAGTTTCAGACAAAAAAATTCAAAGCCATAAGAATTGCAAATATTTCAGAAGTAAAAATAGAAAAATGCTGTCCTAAATAAATGAAAAGATTTTTGAACTTTTAAAGTCGGAATCACATATGCAGCACCACTTTTGCCTGTTTCTAATACAGATCCGTCAGTATACACTTTTAAGTGATTAGAATAATTACTTTCTAAGTGACTTTTTACATCAACGGTGAGAAGATTTTGATCTTCATTTTTCTTTATTTCTGTGTAGTCGATGTCAAATTTAGCTGAAATATGTTCCCAAGGAAGAAACTGAGGAACAACCTGTAAAATTGGAATTGTTGATATATTGATGTCATTTTCTTTCATAAATGTGTCTGTATAATTTTTTATTGGCTGCAGAAATGAAATAGTGCATGCTCGTTTAGGAAAATCAATGTCTTGATTCATAAATATTTCCTCTTTTACTGAATTTGGAATAGAGAGACTACGAACCACGTATGCTGATACTGCCAGTTTTCACTGATCAGAAAGAGATAGTATGTGAGCTTCTTTATAAGTATTAACTGTATTTGCATGAGCCGGAACACCAAGAGCTATCTTTACTGCTTTACTGTCTAGACTTTGCAATTTTTTAAGGAGATAATCTGTAGCAGAAAAATAAAGTTCTTGTACTGTCTTAGTGTTTATCAGTCTGCGTGCTCTGTGTGAAGATCGGATCTCTCTCTCTCTCTTTGTACGTCCGTTTCTGTCTGTTGGCTCTGTTTGTCTGCAGTAGATATCTGTGTCTGTCTGTCTGTATCTGTGCAGAGTGTAGCCTAGATCTCTCTGTCCAACTGTTTGTGTCTGTATGCACTGTCTCAGTGTCTGTGAGTAGATCTGTCTGTCTGTCCGCCCATTCTGACTTTGAGGATACCCACATTTTAAAGCTTTTCTTTAATAATAATAATAATACATGGAATTTATACAGCGCTATATCTTGCAAAAAACAAATCAAAGCGCTCTCATTCATCCTAGTCTTTCACATGCAGCCAGTTACAATTAATAGATTTTTACAAATTCAAATGTAAACACACACACACGCACAATTAACAGTTTTCTACAAATACAAATGTAAACATACATGCACGAGCGCCCACACACACACACAAAGGTTGTACCTTCGGGCAGGCTGATTGGGGGGGGAGGGGGGGGGGAAGAGTTGAAACAAGAGGGGAGAATCTTAGGTTTGAAATAAATGCGTCTTTAGGCTGGATTTAAAAGCATCATAAATAGGCTTTTGATGAAGGGAGAGAGGGAGGTCGTTCCAGATCACTGGACCAGAAACAGAGAAAGAGCATAATATTATAATGTCTCATACCAATCGCGCATCAACAATATGGAACAGGTGCTAGGACACTCACAAAGCAAGCTGAATTCTCTCCATCAAAGAGCACCCCACCTGCCTATAACAACATGGTGGGATGAAAAAAAGCAACTACTGCTTATTTCTATTGCTCTCTTTGAATAAAAAGGTTTCAAACAGGAGAAAAACTAAAGCACGCTAAACATTACTGTCCCTAGAGAAATTCCTCCAGTTAGATAAAACAGTATTCATGATCTGTCAAATAATCGGCGCATGGCACACCTAACTACCTCACTTCCTTGTTTTCTAAAGTCACAAATAGATTTAAAACCTGTCACAACTTCTATCTTCCCTCCCGTATATATATAAATCCTGCTTAGTTTTTACGGGTCCTTATCTCTGGAATACTCTTCCAACGCAGCTGCAAAATCCCTTCACCTATAGGCTATACGGTTAGCCCCTTAGACCGTGGGGGCACCACTGAAGATTTTGCAACCAGTTTCCTCCACTCCCTGCGGTCCTCTGCTTTCCGTAGCAAATCGTTCCACTCAAGGCCAGTCCACTCTCTGATGTTGTCTTCCCATTGTTTTCTCTGTCTGGAAAAACTTAAAGAAAAAGAAGTAGGCATACACACCTTTCTAATGTCACAAAGCTTAAAAGGTTTGCTTTGTCTTTGTGTTTTGTTGCTGTTTTTAGTCGTTTTAAAAAATAAAAATCATTGTTTTAAGTGTTTGAGAGCTTCAAATAAAAAAGCCCAGCCAACCTATTTGATGTAAATAGATGTTTATTATTATGTTTTTACCCTCCATTTGTTAGATTATTTTTAACAAGAAAATTCGATATATAACTTTATAAGTAATAATGTGTGTATGTGTGTGTGGTTGTTCAAGTAAGTACGACCATGTAGGTTATGTGTATTTTAAATTATTTTTTAAAGATACATTGTGTATAATTATCACGCTTTTAAAAAAAAAAAACGAAGCTTTTTGTGTGTATGTGCATGCATGCATGCGTGCGTGTGTGTGTGGGGGAAGCAGGGAGTGTGGTGGTTGTTATAAAAGGTAGAGCGAAAGTAGTGTGTTCTTTAGATTGTAGAGTAACTTTTTGGATGTTTTCGTAGTGTGTGTGTTTCCCCAATGCTTTATTGACTTCCATATTTTACTGATTGTTTTGATGTATGTATGTTTACAAGGACTGATTGTGAAGACAATGGCTTAGCCTAAAATCTTTCATCCTTACATGTATTAAAGATCATTCATTCATTCATTCTCTCTCTCTGTGCTTTTTCTCCCTTACACACTCACACACCACCTCTGAATCCCATTTTCTGTTCCTTTCTTTCAATACCTCCCTCTCCGTCTTCTCTTACCCACCCATCCCGAACAGCATCCTACAGAAAACAGCAAGCTATGGTCACTCTTGTGATTTTGCCTGATCGATCTCATCAGGGAAATTTTGTTCTATCTGCAGGACAATCCGATTGGCACTGGCACCGGCAAATACAAAAGCCGCCGCTTGTTCTACACAAAGCACGGCCACGCCTCGCTTGTTGCAGCAACCTTTCTTTTCAAAGACCAGCGTAAGTCCTTCTGAGGCTTGCTTTTTGTAGTTAGGACACCTTTTGCCACATGCAGTGGCACGGCACAGCTTCTGCCACACTCGAGCTTGCTTATGACACTTGCACATGCTCGAAGATTTCAGCGTGCTGAATAATGGATGAACGAATTTTTAAAAGTTATTATTTATTTTTTTAAAATTTATTTATTCTTTTATATCGAGGATAATGGAATATTTATTTATTTATTTATTTATTCTTTTATATCGAGGATAATGGAATAAGCACTCATGTGCTTTTTTACATTCAGTCCCTGTGTGTATGCGGTTTTGTAAATTTTGTCATCTGTTTCCACCGGCACACAATGGCCTACTCTTCCGAATAAGCACTCATGTGCTTTTTTACATCCAGTCCTGGTGTGTATGCGGTTTTGTAAATGAATGAATGCATGTATGATTTATAGAGCGCATAAAAAAATCTCTACACCCAAAGATGTCATCGCAGCACTGGGGGTGGGGAGTGGAAGGAAGTGCAATGGAAAGAGGACTAGGGGAAAGGATATAAGATAGGATCATACTGTGAAACCACACAAAGAAACATGCGCGCGCGCACACACACAGAGAAACCATAAATGCCTCCCTGAGGGTCAATGACCATGGTAAATCACAAAGCCTAACCAAGTTGAACACATCCTTTCTGTAAAGGAGGGGAAGGGGGATGCTATTCAAACGTTATAGTGTGCAATGGGCACACACTCACACTATATATACATATATAAATATGGGGACGGGATAGCTCAGTGGTCGGAGCACTCGCTTTCCCCCAGCCAAGTTAAGCAGTGTCGAGCGTGGTTACCAGTTGGATGGGTGACCGTTTGTGCGCCTTAGCTTCAGTACAGTTCCCCCAGTTCACCCAGCTGTAAATGGGTACCTGCCCTCTTTAGGGTCAGGGAAGGTAAAGCAGCAAGGGAGAGGAGATGGGCGCCGCCCTCAATATGCTGGCCCTAGAGAAGTGAGGTCTCTGACGCCTCGCTCCCCTACGACCCTATAGGTTATGGGACTCCCTTTACCTATATATATATATATATATATATATATATATATATATATGAGCAGTGAACATGCAGAAAAACAGTGATGCTACTGACAGCATCATCAGCATGTGGCATGCAAGTGAAAAGTAATCCTGCCCCTGTCTCTTTTCAAAATCCTTAGCACTGAATCACAGGGACAAGAGGAAACATGGACAGCACACCCTAGTAAGCAACAGCATGGAGCATGTGTGATGAAGTCTCCGATACTGGCAACTTCAGAGTCTGCTTCTTTTCTAAAGGCAGATGTGTCACATGGCTGATTCAAGCATTAGAACTAGTGATTCTAGCCTCTACGGTGATTTGATTAAATTAGCATGCTGGGGTGCCGACTAGTAGGATGTGGGCTGCAACCCTAATGGAATTTTCAGAGACTTTGCCCTTCTTCTGTGTAGCCAGAATGAGTTTGCTACGGGCTGATATGGTCAGTGGTGTAGAGTACTGCTTCGATTTGTTTGTTTTTGCTCTATAAATTCCATATATTATTATTATTATTATTATTATTATCAAGCAGTCCAGGTTTCAAACTGCCCCACTTCCACAGCATTGTCCCCACTGACCATCATGCACTAGGAGAATTTTGACGGTCTCTAACTTGGTGACCCATGTTGCTGTGGTCTCACGGTAACCTCAATGTCGATTTTCTATACACTTCCGTACCATGATGAAAAAAGCAAATCTTTTCATGTCAAACGACTTCAGTCAGTCCCACCCGCATGAAAACGGGAAACCCTATTTATTATTAATTTTAGAGGTATTCAGGTGCCACTATAGTGAATGTCTGACAGTGCTAAACTGCTGTTCCATTGCAGCCGAGTCTGGCGGTCAGGTCAGCAGTTCAAGAAGCCCACAGACATCTCCAGGCCAGACCGGAGTGCAGAAGACATCACATGGGACTGCTGATGCCCAAGCAGTGGCCTCAGGGAACACACCCACTAGGCCTCTAAGGAATACGACTCTGCATCAAAAAGAACTCGTTGATCCACAGAGTAAACATGAGACTGCATCAGAGACTTTGTGTGACGAGCATTTTCATGATACTGAAAAATCAGCGAGAAGTGACATAGGTCCTGGGGAAAATAGCAACAAAACGCGTGCCACTGATGATGGTGTCAACTCACTGTCTGATGGCGATGCATCTACAGCAACCTTCATTCCCTTAGACAGAGAATGTTCTGTCTGTCATGAAGACTTCAACGTGCCTAAAGTCCTTCCTTGTGGACACCTCCTGTGTCGCGGCTGTCTTATTTCGTGGATGAAGAGGAAGACGGAGACTCTCTGCCCCCTGTGTCAGAGTGGGATTTTGACCACCGAGCGAGCGACTGGAAAGAAGCCGGAGGATATTGCCGACAGTTTCTACACTGACCATTCCATGATGGCTGTCGTGCAGGCTGCCAGCTTTCTCAGCAAGCAGCACCATTGCAAGGGGTGTGAGAACAATGCTGCCTTGGCTGTGTGCCTGACATGTGGAGACACGCTTTGCAGCCCTTGCAGGTCAGTTCACGCCAGGCTTGATTCAGGTAGAATGGAGAATAGGGTGTCATTTTTTTTCTTCTGTTTCCCACCTGAAAATTCTGTGCTTGGATTTCCCTCTTTTCTATCCCTCTCTTTGTTTCTGCCTTGTTCCTTTCCATCACCTTTTCATAAATTTTCTGCCTTCTTGGTGCATTCTCCTGCCTTTCTCTCCCCCCCCCTTCCAAAAGACTTAAAAGATAACAATTCTCTCCCATGCTTAAGTCAGATGCACTGGGTCTGATTTGTCAGGCGCTTAACAGCAGCGCAATACATTTTTGCTCATATGACAGACAATAAAAACTGTCTGAGCATTTGACGAAATGGTTGATGAAATATGTAGTTCCAGAATATTTTTTCCATTACATTCATGTTGTTCTTATCACAACTTTGTTTCATGCAAATGCTGTTGTACTTTTTATTTACTATTGCGTGGTGTGTGTGCCTGTTTTCTTATTTTTATTTTTGATACAGTTTCATGTATATGGTATTGTACTTTTTCATTTCTTTATTTGTTTTTTCAGAGTATCCTTTCGTTTAAATGGTATTTCATCCCTTTTTAACTTATCAATTTACAAGGTATCTTTTCGTTTAAATGGTGTTGTACTACTAAATCATTCTTTCAGAACACCTTTTGAAGTTTTCATGTAAATGCTGGCATGCTTTTCCATTATTTGTTGTCTTTATTTTTGTTATTACAGCATTATTCTCTCATATGAATATTATTGTCCTATCTCATGACTTAAAAAAAAATTCTTTCTTTGACGTGTTGGCGCTATTTTAGAATATTCTCTCAATTAAACTGTTGCTGCTCTTTATACTTGTCCTTATTTATTTGTTTTATATTTATTACAGAATATTCCGTCATTTAAAACAGTTGTACTTTATTTCCTAACCTCACAAGCACTTTTCTGCAGGCACTTATTAGACGTACATGCATGTGTGCGCGCACACACACACACCCCCCACAAACACACACAAATGCACGTAAGTGCACACACATACATGAATGCTTACATGCACACACAAAGACTCTCAATGTCTTCACTGGAACCTTTTTTTTCCCTTTTAAATGGAAGAATTTGTTGTTAGTCAGTAGTTAGTTGGTCTTACGACTGTGGAGCCTTGCACAGTCTGTTGCCGCGTACACACTCTACCCTCGCCTACTCTTCTGAAAGGCCCACATATTTTTATGTGCCAGAACGGATGACAAAATTGACAAAACTGCACACACACGGGGACTGGACGTAAAAAAAAGCACACGAGTGCTTATTCCATTATCCTCAAAAGAATTAAATTTTCTTTTTTAAAGTGTGCAAGATGCGCTGTGAGTATTCACACTTGGGACCTTGGTGTACAGTGCCTTGATTTGTTTTTGCAAGATATAGCACGATATAAATTATTCCATTTATTATCATTATTATGATAGTCTTTATCTGAAGGACTTTTTGCGTTGTGTCGGATCTGTTGTTAACTCCAGGGGGGGAAAAAAAACCCAACCCCTCTTGAATGGGTGTCTTGAAGGTGGCTCAAAACCCGGGCGATCAAATCATGAGCGCAATGCATGCGTTAATAATAATAATAATAATAATAATGTATGGAATTTATATAGCGCTGAATCTCGTAAAGCAACAAATCAAAGCGCTCAGCTGGTTTTTTTTATTATTTTTTTTATTTTTTACTCTGGTGCTTTTTATTAAAAAAACATCCAGTCTCCGTGTGTATGCGGTTTTGTAAATTTTGTCATCTATTCCCACCGGCACACAATGGCCTACTCTTTCGAAAAGCGGAACAGGATTTAAAGTGTGTGCAAGATGTTCTGCATGCGTTCACACACGGAGCCTCGGTTTATAGTCTCACCCGAAGGTTATCCTGTCCCCAGAGAGAATGTGTAAGTGTGTACGCACATGTGCACACAAGCACACACTTCATGAAAATCTCGAACTACACAAAAACCAGAACAGAGATGCCCAGGACCACCCTCCTAACAACAGTGCAACGATGAACACCACCAGCAATCACACCACAAGCCCCTCTAAAAAAAAAAAAGAAAGAAGCCTCAGTCCTCTCACACAAACTGGTCATACTCTCCAGGCGGCTTCTGCAGCCAAGTCTGCAGGGAAGACTGCCGCAGGTCACGCCAGACTTTCTGGTAATCTCCCGCTGCATTCTTGCACTGTCTGTAGGTCCAAGTATTGATGCTGCCGGCTGTCGACAAAGCTCTGAAAAAATATGAAAATCATGTATGTAATTGTATGTATGGTTTCCAATCCCCACCCCAACCCTCAGCTACAGCATAGAGGTTCATCAATGCTGTCAGCGCCTGGGGTTTATCACAGTTCTTGATTAAGCCATTGACGCTGGGGGCAACAGCAAAGTGAGAGGCTGTATGACCAGTGGCTTTCCCACTCGTGGAATTCCACTTTACAGCTTAGTCTTTAGTGATCGACTATGACTCTCTGACTAGGAGGCTTGACTCGCACAGTACTTATGTGCTGCAGCCCTGGGGGCTGGTTGGCCTTTGGAGAACATCTCCAATGCTGACTGTCCTTATGCCCACTTGGCCAAGAGAGTGGGGATGTACTGTGGGCAAGGCATCTCCACTATAATCAAATTTCTGCCCAATTTTCAAAACAGCAGCTGCCTCCTCTGCTGTTTTGGAGGTCATCATCGAACACGACGGACAAACATACATACAGAGGTTCATCAACGGAGAGTTTTGCGTATGCGACCATTTTTGCCCACCGTCTCAATATCCACATTTCACCTTCAGGGACGATGTCTAAGCATGACACCAGTGTGCATGCATCTCCAAAAAAAAAAAAAAAGTTGCCATCTTTTCTAACCAGCACAAATGTCAAAATGACTTAACTCTTCTGAAAGGCAGAACAGGCTTTAACGTGTGCATGGAATATTCTGGGTGTGTGCGCACACAGGGCCTTAGTTTATAGTCTTGTCCGAAGGACTTTCAAGGGAGAGTGGATTCAGTACTGATGTAAACTTCAAGGGAAAAATCCCCTTGAACAGGCGTCTCAGTAGTGAGTGGCTCGATCCCGAATTTTTCTCTGTTAAGCTGGGAGGTTTTGTTTTTTTAACACACCTTTCATACTTTGTAAAGGTACTAAATGTCTTTTTAGACCCTTCTTGAACAAGGTGAGTGACAAGATTAGATGCCAGTGACCAGATCAGATGCTAGTGGCAACATCAGATGCCAGTGACAAGATCAGATGCCAGTGACAAGATCAGATGCAAGAGAGATGCCAGTGACCAGATCAGATGCCAGTGACCAGATCAGATGCCAGTGACCAGATCAGATGCTAGTGGCAACATCAGATGCCAGTGACAAGATCAGATGCGAGAGAGATGCCAGTGACAAGATCAGATGCCAGTGGCAAGATCAGATTCCAGTGGCAAGATCAGATGCCAGTGACAGTCACGTTTTGCCCTGAGTGGACTGGGTGTGTATACACACACACACACACATTCACACACACGCATGCACGCACACACACAAAGAAGTCATCTTCATCATAAACTAACCCAGGCAATGCAAAGAAGAAAAGAAGAATCATAAACTAACTACTCATAATCTTTTCTTTTTCTTTTAAAATCATTTTCAAAAACTATTTTCATTTCATCGTTTCTAATTTGAAAGAAAACAAAAACATTAAAAAAAAATTCAACAGCAAAAAATACTTTAAAACTGGAATTTTGAGAAAGGAGAAATACAGAAGTAGACACACACACCCTCCTCCCCCCCCTCCCCTTCCCTCTGTTGCTTTCTCTCTCTCTATCTTTCTCTGTCTGTCTCTTTCTCTCTTTGTCTGTCTGTCACTCTCTCCTCTCTCTGTTCCCTCCACCCCCCCCCACCCCTGTCTTTCTCTCTCATTCTTTCAGTCTGTCTGTCTCTCTCTCTGCCTGTCTCAGTGTCTGTCCCTCTGCTATCACTCTCTCAGTCTCTCTCTTCTTCTCTCTATCTCTGTGTCTGTGTGTCTGCTTGTCTGCATCTCTGTCTGTCCATCTGTCTGTGTGTCTGCTTGTCTGCATGTCTGTCTGTCCATCTGTCTGCTTGTCTGTCTGTCCATCTGTCTGTCTGTCTCACTGACTGAAGGGACTGTGGCCTGTCAGCAGGGGTGATGGCAGAGACAAGTTGCTTGAACCGTTCCAGAATCTTGGCACTGCAGATACAGCTCCTGCCAATCAAAACCACACGCTTCCCCATTATAATCCTGAACAGCCTTCTTACCAACACCAAAGGGCCTACTCTTCCCAAAGGCACAACAGGTTTTAACGCATGTACAAGATGTTCTGTGTGTATTCACACACACGGCTTCGGTTTATAGTCTCATCCGAAGGAGTTTCGGGAAGTGGAGTCAACCCTGATGTTAAACTCGGAATGCAGAACATCTTGCGCACATGATAAAACCTGTCCCACCTTTCTGAAGAGTAGGCCCTAGTGTGCCGGTGAATAACGGATGACAAAGTTGACAAAGTCGCATGCACACGTGTGATAGCGCACTGCATGTTGAAAAGCACATGAATTCTTATTCCATTATCCTCGATGTAAAAGAGTTAAAATAAAAAAATAATAATAGATTTTTTAATAAATAAACTAAAAAACTCCAGGGGAAAAATTCCCCTTGAGTGGGCATCCCCGAGGTGGGTCAAACCCAGGCTTAATCCTGGGCCATGAAATCCTGGGGCAATGTGGCAATGTTCTAACCACTACGCCACCCCCCTCCCCCATACTGTGATACATACATATACATATATATGCAGAAGGTAAATATACACATTGAAGATCCTGTAATTTATATCATCATTCAATGGGTTATGGAACTGTCATACATATATATGCCGAAGATAAATATACACATTGAAGATCCCGAAACTTATATCGGAATTCAATGGGTTATGAAAAACAATACCATACCCAGCATGCACCCCGCACCTAGAGAGGGATGGGCTCCACCAGGTTCAACCTGCCCAGGAGAAACAGTCTAAGAAAACTCGGTGCAGTGCCCAAACGACTCCTCCGGGAAGTGATGGGAGAAGAGCGAGTGACGTACTGTCATTTCTTTTCTTGGATTCATTCCTCGGCTAGAGCTTTACGGTTCACCAACGGTCAGATATTTGCTATGCGACCGTTTTGCCCTCCATGAAGGTAGCCGCATTCCGACTTCTGGGGTATACTGTACTGAGCTGCTACAAAATCGATAAAGCCTGCTAATCCAACCAGACAAAACAAAATTCAAAAGACTGATGAAGAATTTCATGGCTTTCACTGACATGTGAGTTACAGGCATGTATGCATGACTGACCGCAGAAAGCTAATGCACAACAAAGAGAATGTAACAAACTGTAATAAACTACTGGGGTAACTGATTTAAAAAATTTTTTTTGGTTGTTCCTCAGCTAGAGCTCCGAGGTTCACCAATAGCGAGATTTTGCGTATGCGATCGTTTTTGCCCACCATGAAGGTAGCCAAATTCCGACTTCGTGAATGATGTCCAAACATAACACCAGCGCGCATGCATTTTTAACAATTTTGTCATACATTCCCACCGGCACAAAATGGCCTACTCTTCCGAAACATGGAACGGATTTTTAGTGTGTGCACAAAATGTTTTGCAAGCATTCTCTCATGGGACCTCACTTTATAGTTTCATCTGAAAGGCTTTCGAGGGGAGTGGAGTCGGTACGGATGTTAACTCCAAGGTAAAAATCCTCTCTAATAGTCACCTGGCTCAAATTCAGACTGTCAGATCACGAACTCAACACTCTATCCTCTAGGCTATCCCACCCCCAGGTAGCTGATTGAAGTGGGCTTACCTAGCTTCTGGCTTGTGGCTGTTCTTCTTGGTGAATCCCTGCTGCTTGCCGTTGACAATCACCTCGTGCCGCCCTTCCTTCCCTTGGTGGTACCAGACTATAGCTGTCCACAACCAGTCCATCAAAAACTACAATTCACTTTTATTTTCTTTCACACTATGTCAGCTACATGGCAGAAATTCCAGTTAAATCACACAGTAGGAGGTAAAGGTAAAGGAGTCCCATAACCTATAAGGTCGTAGGGGAGCGAGGCGTCAGAGACCTCACTTCTCTAGGGCCAGCATATTGAGGGCGGCGCCCATCTCCTCTCCCTCGCTGTTTTACCTTCCCTGACCCTAAAGAGGGCAGGTACCCATTTACAGCTGGGTGAACTGGGGGAACTGTACTGAAGCCAAGGCGCGCAAACGGTCACCCATCCAACTGGTAACCACGCTCGATGCTGCTTAACTTGGCTGGGGGAAAGCAAGTGCTCCGACCACTGAGCTATCCCGTCCCCACAGTACCAAAACAAAAAAATTACAAATTTAAAATGCAATGTAGATGAAAGACACTAACCTCCCCCACTCCCGAAAAAAAAAAAGGGGGGGGGAGGGGGCGAAAGGGGACTAGATTAGGAATGACAATCTTCTTCCTTCTCTTCTTCTTCTTCTTGTCTGCATTCCCTTACTGCCAATACCGGGCAGGATGTGTAGTGGCTGATTTTTTCCAGTGCTTGACATTTTGCAGGAGGTCTGCCTGATGGCCTCAGCCGACACATCATGATCATGACCGCAGAGCAGCCCATTTATTTTTTTACATGATGCTAAGTGCTAGGTAGCACACATAAAAGACCCCATGGCAACAAATGAGTTACTTCTGACAAAATTCTGTAGAAAAAACATTCTCAAATGGAAAAAAAAAATTTTTAATTTTATTTTTTATATTCTTTCTTTATTGAGGATAATGGAATAAGCATTCATGTGCTTTTTTACATCCAGTCCCCGTGTGTATGCGGTTTTGTAAATTCTGTCATCTGTTCCCACCAGCACACAATGGCCTACTCTTATGAAAAGCGGAACAGGATTTAACGTGTGCGCAAGATGTTCTGCGTGCGTTCGCACACGGGGCCTTGGTTTATAGTCTAATCCGAAAGACTTTTGGGAAGAGTGGAGTCTGCACTGATGTTAACTCCAGAGGAAAATATCCCCTTGAACGGGAATCAAACCTGGGTCGTCAGATTGCCAGCGCAATGTTCTAACCACTAGGCTATCCTGTCCCCCTACATATACATACGTGTATATATACACATATATAAACATTGCAGCCAAAAACAAAAAGCATCAACAACAAAAAGGATGGTGCTACAGCTACCCTTCTAGTGACCACTCTCTCCCCAAGGCAAAGAGCCTTTGTTTCACGCAGTGAGATCTGTCGTGACTGAGTGTGGTATACAAAAGCCAATCCTACTGCCTGGGGGGGGGGCAAGATAGCCTAGTGGTTAGACCACTGCGCTTCATTGTGATCTGAAGGCCTGGGTATGAACCACCCCTGAAGCACCCATCTGAGGGCATTCTTCTTCTTCTTTGTCAAACACTAAGACAGCAACTGTTGTTGTTCCTCATACGAGCAAAAATGCGCTGTGCTGCCAATTAAGCATCTGACAAGTCAGGCCCAGCGTATCCGACTTCGGCATGGGAGAGAATCCTTATCTTTTAAAAGTCTTTCTGACAAAATGGAAGGAAAATGGACCAAGAAGGCAGAAAATAGATAAAGAGGAGGTGACAGGAAGAAAAGGAACAAGGCAGAAACAAAGAGAGGGATAGAAAAGAGGGAATTCCTAGCACAGAATTTCCTGATAGTGGGGATGCTATTAGTACTGACAGGCCCCCCGGCATCCCCATAGGGGAAGTCGTGAGGGGATTTTTCCCCCTGCAGTTAACATCAGTACTGACTGCCCTAAAAGCCCTTCAGATGAGACTTTAAACGGAGGTTCCACATGCAAACGCATGTAAAACATCTTGTGCACATGTTAAAAACCATTCTGCCTTTCGAGTACGCCATTTTTGTGCTGGTAGGAACGGATGACAAATTTTTAAAATAAGCAGCCCAACAACAACAAAATATTGCATACACACTCAGACACTGGTGTCATGTTTAAAGACATCATCCCCAAAGTGGGAATGTGGCAGGCAAAAAAGGTCACATATGCAAAATCTCACTGTTAATGTTATTTATTATTTATTTATTTATTTATAAAAATAAGTCACGGCAGATTTCTCAGTAGGAAATTCGGGCTGCTCTCTTCGGGGAGAGTGCATCGCCAAAAGAGCAGGGCCACCCTTTTTTTTTTCTCTCCTTTTTCCTGTCTGCAACTGTATTTGTTTCCCTATCAGAGTGGCTTTTGTCTACATAATTTTGCCAGGGACAGCTCTCTTGTTGCCGTGGGTTCTTTTACGTGTACTAAATAGTTATGTGTAACACACAGGACCTCGGTTTATCGTCTCATCCGAAAGACTAGCACCCAGACCACCACTCATGGTCCAATGGATGGGGGAAAAATTTGGGGGGCCCAAACGGGATTCGAACCACCGTACACTTCTGACCCAGACTTTTCGCTTTATAGGCAGGCGCGTTACCTCTAGACCACCGATCCATCACCACCGATCTTTGGTGAACAGTGGAGCTCTAGCCGTGGAACAAAAAAAACAAAAAACCACCCAAAAGACTGACTTATACTGTTGTTATCATCCTTCGGATGAGACTATAAACCGAGGCTCTGTGTTCGAACACATGCAGAACATCTTGCGCACACGTTAAAATCCTGTTCCGCTTTTCGGAAGAGTAGGCCACTGTGTGCCGGTGGAAACAAGGTGACAAAATTGACAAAACCGGATTACACCCGGGAACTGGATGTTAAAAAAAAGCACACGAGTGCTTATTCCATGATCCTCGATATAAAAGAATAAAAGAGGTAGGAGTCCCATAACCTATAAGGTCGTAGGGGAGCGAGGCGTCAGAGACCTCACTTCTCTAAGGGACCAGCATATTGAGGGCGGCGCCCATCTCCTCTCTCTCGCTGCTTTATACCTTCCCTGACCCTAAAGAGGGCAGGTACCCATTGACAGCTGGGTGAACCCGGGGGAACTGTACTGAAGCCAAGGTGCAGCAAACGGTCACCCATCCAACTGGTAACCACCACGCTATACGCTGCTTAACTTGGCTGGGGGAAAGCGAGTGCTCCGACCACTGAGCTATCCCGTCCCCTAAAAGAATAGATAAATATAAAAGAATAAATAAATGAAATAAATCCTTGTCTTGTGTAACTCACAAGTGGCAGAGGGCACAGCGCTGCACCCTGCTGCAGACTGGGCCTGCTCCACAGCAGCACTGCCGTGCAGGAACTGCAGCGAGGACAGAGCAAGGCGAGGGCAGTGGGGAGTGTACGTCCTGCCAACAACGCCTGCCTGCCCCTCTGCCGCACACACTCTCTCGTACACTGCTCGCTTCATCGCTCCTTCTTCATAGGGGCAGCTGAAACCAGAAAGGAGACGACGTATGTTAAAGCATCGACGTGGACGTACTTAAAGCGTTATAACCCGAGACGTGGGAGGAAAGTGAGTGTGGGATGTATTGCTGGAGACGAAATTAAAACATAGAAGGTGTGTGAGAGAGAGTTCTGTGTGTGTGTGTTGTGTGTGCGTATGTGGGTTTAAAAAAAAAAAAGTTTTATTTTATTTTATATTATACCACTTTAAGTCACCGCAGATTTCTCTGCGTGAAATTAGGGCTGCTCTCTCTGGGGAGAGCGTGTCGCCACAAGAGCAGCGCCACCTTTTTTTTCTTCCGTTTTCTGTCTGCAGCTGTGTTTGTTTCCATATCAGAGTAGCTTTTTTTCTACAGAATTTTGCCAGGGACAACTCTCTTGTTGCCGTGGGTTCTTTTACGTGCTCTAAATAATTTTATGTAATACACGAGACCTCGGTTTATCGTCTCGTCCAAAAGACATATATACACACATGATACAATAAATCATTCTTAAATCTTCTTGTTAACCCTTTAGTCCCCGATCCGGCCGCAGCCGACAGTAACGGAGGCTGCTGCTAGATTCCAATCCGACCGCAGCCGACAGTTGGTGCTGCCTATGTGGGCAGTACTTTTCCATCACACACAGACCTCGTGGTTTTCACACTGTGTGTCTGAAAATTGGTGGGGCGATGCAGGGAGGGTGTCAGACGGTGCCAGTGATAAATTTAGACCACTAACATGCGTGTAGTGGGGAGGGAAGGAAGAAATAACAGTCAGCGACCGGGAACGCTTTTCAATGGTGCAGTGTGGCGAAAAAAAAATCGCGTTTTCTTTAGTAGCACACGATTCATCTGATTAGCGAGACGATAAATTGAATGTTATTGTCTTGGAAGTAGAAACATTTGAACGAGAATTGTTAAGTGAGTCCGATATTAAACGCTTACGAGGAAGAGGAGGAAGGAAATGCTGCAGTTAGGGAGAAGAGTGAGCCTGAAAATAATGTGCTACAGGGCACATTCCTGACCTGTGCTACACACACGACTGTGGAGAAATTTGACCTCCTGGCCAGTCCGCGGCACAGATGCCTGAAAACGATGCCTTTTGACTGTTTTCTCATTATTACCACACTTTTGCTTTGAAACTACAATGGCAGAAACGAACAGATATGCCGATAATGAAAATAACAAGGAGAAGAAAATAGGTCTCCCGTCTGCCAAGGTTCGACAGGTGAGAGGAATGGGTACATCCCCCCCCCCCCACACACATCCATAATTTGTGCTTTTTGTGATGTGATGTGACCCTGTGCCATCACTACGACTACTTTAGAGACTACCAACATTAAAATTTTGTAGGGTTACAGAAGTTCTGTGTTGTTTCGAATTTGTCACACCTGTGCTGTGACACTGGTGACAGTGTGACAGTCATGTACAATAATACACTTCTGTACACTTAACAAACATGTGGTAGCACACGCAGATATGAAGTACAGTATAAAGGTCACATGTTGATTAAATATGACTTGTTTTCAAAAGAAAAAATAGTTAAACAAAACTTCTGTCTCCTCAAGACATACCATAAAACAACAGGTGCTATGGGGACATTGTGTGACACACCCTTGAAGTACTTTTGCACATAACCATTGGTAAACACATCAGCTGGGTATCAGTTCCTTATTCGACACTAGCATGCTTGAACTATTGTCAAATCCATGCAGGACTTGCTGTTTTATCATATATACCATATTTTTACCTGTGATTGGTGACAAATAAGGTGACAATGACAAGACATCTGGTGACCAGACACATAAACTTGCACCTAAATGCAAGTACAAAGACATACCTAGCTGGTGACAAAATTTCAGCTTGATAACTTGTCATGCACACACACAATTGTCTTAGGAGTAAAGTAAGTCAGATGGAGGTAGAAAACTTTCAAAGAATTCAAAATCTACAGGCAGTTTAGCTCCGTAGAATCCAACAACAAGAGGGTTAAGGCAAGGATTCACGTCTCATGGTCACAGATCCCTCTAATCTCTCAATTTTCCCCTCCTGTTTTTTATTATCATATTTGTCCCTGCTTTCAACAGCCGAAATTCCCATCATCCTGCCAAAGTGTAAAACCTTTATGTGTGTGTGTGTGTGTGTGCGTGTGAGCACATGCACAAGTGTGTGTACATGTGTATTTATTTTATTTTAATTTTATTTTATTCGTTTATATCGAGGATAATGGAATAAGCACTCATGTGCTTTTTTACATCCAGTCCCCGTGTGTGTGTGGTTTTGTAAATTGTGTCATATGTTTCCACCGGCACACAATGGCCTACTCTTTGAAAAGCGGAACAGGATTTAATGTGTGCGCAAGATGTTCTGCATGCGTTTGCACACGGGGCCTCAGTTTATAGTCTCATCCGAAAGACTTTGACATTCAGTTTGATTTTTTGTCAAACTGGGAGGAAAAGGCTTTATTATTAAACTCAAGCATCTTGTTAAAGCAGGGTTTCATGTCTCACAGATCCCTCTAAACACAGTGTCTTTCATTACAAGGCAGGGATTCATGTCTCAGCTGAACCATGATATGGCTGATGGGGCGTTTCCTCTGGCTGTGTCAACTCAGATTCGGATTCAACCTCTGTGCAAAGTGGACTGATCAGCCATCTAACCATAACGCACCTGGCTGTCCTGTCTGCTTGATTGTGGCAGCGTCAATGGTTGCTGTAGAGACTGATGGACGGGAGAAACAATCTCCGTCACAAAGGTTGTATACACAGAGAAGAACAGAAACATACAGAGAAGAACAGAAACATACAGAGAAGAACAGTCTAAACATACAGAGACGAACAGAAACATACAGTCTTCTGAAACATACAGAGACGAACAGAAACATACAGAGACGAACAGAAACATACAGTCTTCTGAAACATACAGAGACGAACAGAAACATACAGAGAAGAACAGAAACATACAGAGAAGAACAGTCTAAACATACAGAGACGAACAGAAACATACAGTCTTCTGAAACATACAGAGACGAACAGAAACATACAGAAAACTGAAACATAAAGAGACGAACTGAAACATACAGAGAAGAACGAAAACAAACAGAGAAGAATGGAAGCATATTGAGAAGAACAGAAACATAGAAGAACAGAAACATACCTGTCGACAAAAACCTGCCAAGTAAACATACAGAGAAGTACAGAAACATACAGAGAATTACAGAAACATACAAACACACAGAAAAGTAGAGAAACATAAATATATATAGAAAAATAAAGAAACATGAAGAAAAGAACAGAAACGTACAGAGCAGTACAAAAACATACAACAAAAATACCCCCCCCCCCCCCCCCCCCCCCCCCCCCCCGAAAAGTACAGAAACATACAGAGCAGTACAGGAACATACAACCACCTGCACAGAAGAACATAAACCTAAAATAAGTAAGTACAGACACAATACAAAGAAGCACAGCCACGCTACAAAGAAGCACAGCCACGCTACAAAGAAGCACAAACGCGCTACAAAGAAGCACAGCCACGCTACAAAGAAGCACAGACACAATACAAAGAAACACAGACACAATACAAAGCACTGACACGCTACAAAGAAGCACGGACACGCTACAAAGAAGCACGGACACGCTACAAAGCAGTACAGACACGCTACAAAGCAGTACAGACACGCTACAAAGAAGCACAGACGCGCTACAAAGAAGCACAGACGCGCTACAAAGAAGCACAGACGCGCTACAAAGAAGCACAGACGCGCTACAAAGAAGCGCTGACAACCCACGCGCTACAAAGAAGCACAGACGCGCTACAAAGAAGCACAGACGCGCTACAAAGAAGCACAGACACGCTACAAAGAAGCGCTGACAACCCACAAAGAAGCGCTGACAACCTACAAAGAAGCGCTGACGCGCTACAAAGAAGCACAGACGCACTACAAAGAAGCACTACAAAGCAGCACAGACACGCTACAAAGCAGCACAGACACGCTACAAAGCAGCACAGACACGCTACAAAGCAGCACAGACACGCCACAAAGAAGCACAGACACGCTACAAAGAAGTACAGACACGCTACAAACAAGTACTGACACACTACAAAGAAGTACAGACACGCTACAAACAAGTACTGACACGCTACAAACAAAAACTGACACGTGACAAAGAAGCACAGACACAATACAAAAAAGTACTGACACGCTTCAAAGAAGTACTGACACACTACAAAGAAGCACAGACGTGCTACAAACAAGTTACAAACACACTACAAAGAAGTTACTACAAACACCTACACCCTCACAAAAAAGAAGCGCAAGAGTACCTTCCCACAACAACGGAGCTGAGGTGGACAGGACGCTCCAAGAAATGGGACAGCAGAGCGCCCTGGCATCCCAGCACGTTCCAGCGAGCCATCTTGTCGCTGCAGGACATGGACACAGTCCTCTCCCCTCGTCCCGGTTTGATCCTCAAGGCCCCCACCGTGTGGTAACGGACGCCTGCCTCGCGGGGATCCTGCTTCCCCCCTGGCACACACTTAGCTCCTGTCCTGTAGATGTCCCTCATGGGTGACGACTCTGCTCCGATATCGTCGCGTGTTGCCGCCGCCTTCTTCTCGCTTCTTTCATCGCTCTTGTGGACGTTCCCTAGAGCTGCTGCTGTCTTTGTTTGAGCGCAGCCGTTTTTCTGTGGGTTCTCTGCGCAGTGTGGGTGAGGCTGGACCAGGATGTTCTCGGCTGTCTGGCCAGTTTCACACGTCTGTATATGGATATGTTCAGCCTTCACACCGTTTGGTTCATGTTCGTCACAAATTTTAGTTTGCGTTTTACAGGAGTTTGCGGTCACTGCCTGTGGTTGTGTTTGCTTTCCTTCATTTTGTGGGGTGTTCATGAAACGATCATGATTGTTGCTAGGTGGTTTTGCGTTGTCGGATGACTGTTTTCTCTCACTGGTTTCAAAATGTTCACGATCACAGCTCTGCAAGCTTCCTGGGTCTGACAAACCTTTCATGCTCGACGTGTTGCGGTCACTACTAGTCAGGTGATGATCACAAACACTGGTTTGCAGTCTTGCTGCTCCTGCATCATTCTGCTCTCCGCTCAGCGGCTGTACTTCGCTCTCTGTACCCAGGCTGGCATGGTTCATGCAGGCTGATTCATGACCGGCTGTGTTGTCACCGAGTCGTTTGGCAACTTTTGTATTTCTTCCGCTGTCTTCCCCGTCATGCATCCTTTTCTTCGTCTCTTTCTTCAGAGTCTTTTCTGCACTGGTCTGTTCCTGTGATGGCATGTCCTGCAGATGTGAATCTTCTCTTGGAAATATGGATGCGTCCCCACCTGACAATGTAAATATCAAGATGGATTACAACAAAAAAAGAATAACATAATGGTGATAATCTTGTTGATAAAATCCCATTCATTCCTCTTCACCGATTAAAAAAAAAAAGTGTGATCTTCTTGGATCCATGATTTCATATTCAGTGCAGAAAATAAAAATCTACCACTGCTATGTTGCACCAGGTGAGCATCATCTGAATTTACTTACTGTTACAACTTTAGCGCACAAAGTTGTCAGAGTATGAATCACTGGCCACTAGTATTACAATGTTTCAAACTTTCATTTCATCAAAGAAAGTAAAAAGAGACATGAACTGATTCTAACAACAGTCACGTTTGCTTTGATCCCCTCCAAAAAAACCAATACAAAAACCTCATGCATATCAAAATAAAGGCACAAACTCTGTGCAATTGTAGAAAACTAGGCTTCTTTCTCTAAACAGCAACACAACCAACAACAATAACATAACAACTACAAGCACCCACCCACTTACTGACTCACACACACCCTCTTTACCAACTGCACCACCATAACCATAACCATTAACAAAAGCACCACAACCATCACACCTACAAAACAACAACATTGCGCATGCACACACGCACGCACACACACAAACACACGCACACACACACACATGCGTGCGCGTACACACACAAACACACGTACGCAAACACACGTACACACACCATTATCATAATCCTCTGTTTATCATCAGATAAACTCCACCTTGAGGATGCTGGGAGCCTGTCAGTATAAACAGCATCCCCCACCTTCTGAAAATTCTGTGCTAGGAATTCCCTCTTTTCTATCCCTCTCTCTTAGTTTCTCCCTTTCTTTCTTTTCTTTCCAGTCACCTCATTCTCATCTATATTCTGCACTCTCGGTCCATTCTCCTGCCTTTTTATCCCAGAAAGGCTTCAAAGATAACCCTTCTCTCCCATGCTGAATGAAGTCAGATGCACTGGACCTGATTTGTCAGGCGCTTAATCTCTTAACTGCCCAGTGCAAGTGCACCCTATGTGCCGGGGAATAAAATTCTTATGTACCACTGCTATGTTCATATCCTTCTTACTCAGAAACTACTACATGAATATTCCTGATAGTCTACCCAATGACAGTATATATATCGTAGATTACTTCGAGGCAAGCTCAAATTAGTTAGCATGCTATTTCACTGCAAAAATATATTTAAAATGTAAAAAATTGACAAAAAATACACTTTCTTCAACACTACTGTCATTCTGAGTACCCCCCTATCTCAATAACATCAAACATAAGTCCAGGCCAAATCTCATTCATTGTTTTTTAAATGCACTATTTCCTGAATCATACACGATCGTTTCCATCACTGTTAGGTAAATCTACAGTTTTATTTTCCACTTTTACAGCTGTGTAAAGTATTAATGCCTTCACAAGAACTGTCAGCCATTTTGAACAAGAACTTCCAAAGCAGTCATGCATAAAAACACAAAATACGAGCTAAAAAACGATCGTTTTTGCCACGGTTTTTGCAGCTGGATGTTGCCAAGAAACAGGAGAGTGATCTCCACTAATTTTGGAGTTCTTTCCCTTTAACAGTAGTCAAGGAAGCTGGCTTGTTTACTTCGGTTTAACACCCCGGAAATTTTCTGGGTTGTAGGCATATAGGGTGCACATTTAGCCCCAGAAAATTTCCGGGGTGGGGCAGTCTAGTGGTTAATGGCAGCATAAACACATTTTCGCTCGTGATGCGACAGACAAAAATAATTGCTGAGAAGATGAACTCAAAGCAGTTTGCCCCATACACAATGATTTTTTCCCAAAAAAACCCCAAAATTGTGAAAAAGCCTTACAGGGTGTATGACTGGTGAAGAAATGGAACTGGGAGCCTGGTCTGACTCCACATCGTCGGTCAGTCTCAGGGGACGGACAGGTGAAAATGTCACTGCCGGACCCTGTGTACACCCTCTGCAGCTCCTCGTACATAAACCTGCAAGGTGGAAATAGAATAGGAATTTGTTGTGTTTCTCATACTGCTTAGGGACGGGATAGCTCAGTGGTTGGAGCACTCGCTTTCCCCCAGCCAAGTTAAGCAGCGTCGAGCGTGGTTACCACTTGGATGGGCGACCGTTTGCGCGCCATGGCTTCAGTACAGTTCCCCCAGTTCACCCAGCTGTAAATGGGTACCTGCCCTCTTTAGGGTCAGGGAAGGTAAAGCAGCGAGGGAGAGGAGATGGGCGCCACCCTCAACATGCTAGCCCTAGAGAAGTGAGGTCTCTGACGCCTCGCTCCCCTACGACCTTATAGGTTATGGGACTCCTTTACCTTTACCTCATACTGCTTCCCCCCCCCCCCTCCCCCCCTTTTTTCCTCAGCTAGAGCTCCAAGGTTGACCAACAGGGAGATTTCGAATATGCGACTGTTTTTTGGTGTTTTTTTGTTTTTTACCTACCATTAAAGTAGCCTAATTCCAACTTAAGGAATGGTGTCTCAACACAACACCTGTGTGCATGCAGTTTGTAAATGGTCTACTCTCCCAAAAGGCAGAACAGATTTTTGATGTGTGTGCAAGATGTTGTGCGTGTGCTCGTGCACAAGGTCTAAGTTTGTAGTCTTATCCAAAGGACTTTTGGGGAAGTAGAATCAGTACTAATGTTAACTCCATTCCCTAAAACGAGCATTTCCAAGTTGGCTCAATCCCTGACCAACAGATAATGAGTGCAATGCTCTAACCACAAGGCTATCCTGCCCCCATTGTTTTAATGTCTATTCACTACTTAGGCATAGAGACACTGGAAACTGCAAACAGTGTGTAGGGGTGTGTGTGTGTATGGATGTGTGTGTGTATGGGTGTGTGTGTGTAGGGGTGTGTGTGTGTAGGGTGTGTGTGTGTAGGGGGTGTGTGTGTATGTGTGTGTGTGTGTGTGTGTGTGTGTAGGGTGTGTGTGTGTAGGGTGTGTGTGTATAGGGTGTGTTGTGTGTAGGGGTGTGGTGTGTAGGGTGTGTGTTTGTAGGGGTGTGTGTGTAGGGGTGTGTGTGTGTAGGGTGTGGTGAGTGTGTGTGTGAGTGTGTGTTTTAATATTTAAATTCTTTTATTTCAAAGATAATGGAATAAGCACTAATGTGCTTTTTCACATACCGTCCCCATGTACATGCATTTTTGTCAATTTTGTTATCCATTCCCACCCCACCAGCACACAATGTCCTACTCTTCCGAACAGTGGAATGGGTTTTAAGTGTGTGTGTGTGTGCGTGCATGCACAGGCATGCACTGTGCATGCATGCAAGCATACTTGTGGGGATGTGTGTATATGTGTGTGCATACATACACATACTTGCACGTGAAACCAGCACACACTTTAAAATGTTCTTAAAACGAAGCACGATGGTTACAAGCTTGCAGTGGAATTGTACGTGCATGCGTAAGTGCATGTGGGTGGTTGTTGTGTGTTCACATCAAGCATCCTAAATATTCTGTGATAATGAGGATGATGACGATGACAATGGTGGCGGTAGTGGTGGTATTTGCTTTTGTTGTTGTTGCTGTTGTTGTTCTCCATCTTCTTCTTCTACTTTTTCCTAATCCTCCTTCTTCATCCTTTTTTCTCTTATCATTATCATCGTCATCACAAAGCGTGGCACTCACAAGAGAAAGGCTCTGCGGGCCACAATTTCAGCATGGCTGTCATTCACCACGTCTCCTGCTGCAGACATTTTGGACTGGCCCAGGCATTTGGATCCCGTGCCCATGGAAACCACTTTCAGACCTGCACTTTGGAAAGCCAAGGAACAAAAATGCAGTGTAGTGAATATCTGTCCACAAACTATAGCAGGATTTCCTTCCTCAACCCTCACTCACCCAAAAAAAGATATGGCTACACAACAGATTTGTGATAATGATAAGAGTTGTTCCTGGCAAAGTTCTGTAGAAAAAAGCCACTCTGATAGGGAAACAACATACACTTGCTGACAGAAAAAGAAAAAAGTAACAGGTGGCGCTGCTCTTGTGGCAACTAGACTTATCCTGGGTAAAGTAACCCAAATTTCACACACTCTGTGTGACTTAAAGAGGTATACAATTCAAAACAGTACAAGTCATTCGTAACATTTTCAGAACCTTAGATCATGTAGATGACAAGCCATGAAAACTGCAACCGACCAACACGCACACGCACGCACGCATCCACACGCATGCACGCACGCACACACACACAAACACACAAACACAGAGTAACCCACTATAGGCTAACCAACCATCTACTAACCCTTCCCCCCGTATCACCCAACTACTGGGTTACGGCAGCATACAAATGTGCACAGTGCATGTGTACTGGGAAAAAAAAGGTTCTCTCCCTTAACGTAGAGGTAGTGTTAACCACAGTCCTGTGTAATCTTGAACATCCTGCGCACAGGTTAAAACGCATTCTGCCTTACAGAAGAACAGGCTATTGCATGCTGGCAGGTATGAACGGAAAAAAATATTTTCACCTGTAAGCAAGCACACTGGTGTTGTGCATAGACATCAACCCTTAAGGCGGAATGCGACTACCTTAAATGGCAGGCAAACAGTCATATGCAAAACCTCACCATTGGTGAACCCTGGAGCTCCAGCCAAGGAACAAAAAAAAAATGTTTAAAAAAACCAAGCATTAACATCAAAACAAAGTGATCACTTTGATTTGGTGCTTAACAAGATTCAGCGCTATATAAATTCCATACATTATTATTATTATATTATCATCTTCTGATACAGATTCAGTCTCACCGAGTCATTCTGCAGCACTACAGCTGCCAACAGAGTCCACTCCTGTCTTGCTGTGGCTTGCCTTTCTTCGGCAGCTGTTCATAGTGCCTGTAGCACAGCCCTGCTACCTCGTCTGCAAAAGTAGGGGTCTCCTGTTGAGAATCCTTCATTGGTGTATAGCCTGCCACAACAAACAGCGCAATTTCAATAAGACACTCTCTGAAATACTATTACTGAATGCTGGTTTAAATTTCTATCCAGAAAACTTACTCTCTGAAATATTATTACTGAATGCTGGTTTAAATTTCTATCCAAAAAACTGTTTGCATCCAAGGGTCAGATCTATATGCATGTCTGACAGACACACAGATCTAGACAAAGACTGGGACAGATACAGCATTGATTGATTGACTGATTCATTGACTTAATTTGATATATTTTCAAGGATAATACTGATATCTGGATGTAACACTGACAGCTTTGTGCGTGTGTGTGTATGTATACAGTATGTGTTTCTATGTGTGTGTTTCTATGTGCATGTGTGTGTGTTTCTATACGCGTGCACGTGTATGTGCATTGTGTGTGTGCGTGCATGTACATGTGCATGCATGGGAGTGTGTGTGTGTTGGTTTGTGTGTACACATGTATGTGTTGCGCTGTTGGTCCATAGAAAGATATGGCCAAAATGGACTGAAAATGGAACTTAGGTTATGTTTGACAATGTGTAATATTTCTGTCTGTGAAGAAATTGGGGGTCAATAATATATGTTATATATAATACATATATCACTGGCATCGTTATTTGTCTACTTTACCTGAAGTACTGCATTATTTTATGAAACAAAACCGCACATCAACCCAAACAAACAACTGAGTCAGAAGGGTTGTACATCCCAATACATGACTGCATTCTGGCACATGATGCATCATTCATGTGTGCACAGTTGCAGGGACCTGACCCTGTGGAATGCTTCCTGACAAACTGTGTACAGGTCTGTCACACTCTGTACATGGTTGTTCTCTATGTACTGCAGGCAGACCAGGTCACAGAAACAAATCTGCACAGCCAATGCTTTTGACCAGTCAGCCCTTGCATCTGCCAGTAGTCAGTCAGCCCTTTACATGAACTGAAGTCACTACCATGGAAATATAATCCTGCTTATTTCTACAGACATGTCCAGGTATACTGTATAGTCCTGCATTTCCCTATTCAGGCTATTGACTGTTTTACAATTCCATGCCAAACATGCATTATGTCGGAAAACCAGGTAAGCAACAAAAGATACTTCATCTCTAGAGTTGAAAAGCAAAATTTGAGTGTTGAGAAAGAATAGATAACCCTTGCAAGTTGTCTCCCTTCATTACCCCCCTCTCTCAAAGCTTTAAAAAAGATATATTTTTGGCTGAAAGGACCACACAATGTACAGTTTAATAAGAGAGGGGCGATTATGATTTTTAAAAAAGTAAGAAAAAGCAAAAGGCACTACTGTAACCTTCATTAAAAAAACAAATTCTTCCTTGGCTAGAACTTTGAGGTTTACTGATGGTGAGATTTTTGTCTATGGAGCTATTTTCACCCACCATTAAGGTATCTTACAAGTTACAACCATGATGTTAAGTTGTCAGCTCCTATGTAATGCAAAGCCATCATGACAGCAAGTCATTTTACAGAGGGAGGGAAGAAGAGAGAGAGCGTCAGTCATTGCAGTCAATGAATGAATGAATCTATGTTTTCAAAGCCATAAACTAATAAAAAGTTACAGATAACTTAAGCATTCACATACTTTTTTTCATTTATCCCTTGCCCAATTAGGGAAGTCCAACAAAATGAAATTAAATCTATGATTCAAAAAGAGAGAGAGAGAGGGGGGGGGGGGGGGGGGGGGCTTGGACTGGGGAGGTTGGATAACACAGCTGGATGTATCCACCAACAAACTGTCTTGTGTTACAATATTGACTGTATTGTCAAGTCCAACATTTGAAACAAAGGTTGTGTCCCTTGGTCGGTCCTCTGCATCATTGTTAA
>CM054149.1:6400924-6410924 GCA_028751875.1 Rapana venosa
ACTTCACAATGACTATCCCAGCCATCATTTGGGTGTTGTAGGGTGTTTTAAAAAAAACAACAACTAGTTTTGTTTTATTTCATTTGTCACATTTTCCGTGTGTGTGCTTTCGTTCCATGCTGAACACTTGTTCTTCAATTTCTGTTGGTACTGATATTGTGTTAAAGTCAATTGCTGTTAATGTTAAATGTAGTTGTAATCCCAAAAGCCAAAAGGGGTTTAAAAGGAATCAGATCTTGAATCTTGTGTGTGTGCATTTGCGTGTGCGTGTATCACTGTGTCTGTGTGTTTTTCTTTTGTCAAGAAGTGATCACTGATATTTATTCCAACACGGATTATGCACATGTAGCTTATAACCACTAATAAAGTAATATCAGAATCTGTTCATGTCATGCAAAGCTAATAAAAATCTAGCATTTATGTGCATTGTATTATTATAAACATCCAAGTACTTGAAGGAATTAAGTCATTTGAAGGTAGCATTGATGTTTGTTTCATGTACTTTTGGCTTTGAACTCTTAAGTATTGGTCAGTAATACTAATGACTGATTTTTGTCTCCTGTGACTTTCTCCACAGAGACAGATTTATATTACAGCCAAGCTTCTCTGCCTGTGAGAATTTCCTGTATGGACGGATGTCCTTCAAGGAATTTAACCCTGAAGTCGAGGTCAGTAACTTGCCAACACAGCGACAGTTGATTAAATCTTTGAGTGGTCACTTAGCTGGTAGCAGGCCAGTCAGTGTGTGTGTGTGTGTGTGTGTGAGAGAGATTGAGTCGGTGAGTGTGTGTACCTGCTCAAGCATGTGTTCATGAGCATGGGTTATATTTGATATCTAGTTACTTCAATGCATGTCTATACTTCACTATGAAACTTTTTTTGTTCTGTGTAAAAATCATCTGATGTACTGTCTTTGACTTACAGCGGAAACAATTTTTGGTCATCAAATAATAATTTTCAGCAGCAGTTAAGTTTATAAAATGTGATAATCACAGGCTGAATATATTAGAGGGAAGACAGATTAGCTCGCTATCTCTGCAACAAACTCCAAGCCACAGAACACAAGGCGAATGGTGGGAATGTGACCTCTACAAAGAGGCTGTGAACATTCTACAATTGACTATGAAAGTAAAGTGTGCACTGGGAGAAGGGAGAACTATCACCCAAGAAAACAGAGCCTAGTACACTTTGCTGGTGTGCTCTATGACGTACTCCGTCTGCAAAGGAGGCAGTTAGCATCCCCCCCATCACACCAATACAATTCCAGAGTTGCTTTCCTTATGAGCAAGGCTTTAATGGCAGAACCTTTTGTTTTTCTCAAAGCTCTTTACAAGGAGGTAAGGTAATGGTAAAGGTGTCCCATAACCTATAAGGTCGTCGGGGAGCGAGGCGTCAGAGACCTCACTTCTCTAGGGGCCAGCATATTGAGGGCGGCGCCCATCTCCCCTCCCTCACTGCTTTACTTTCCCTGACCCTACAGAGGGCAGGTACCCATTGACAGCTGGGTGAACTGGGGGAACTGTACTGAAGCCAAGACGCGCAAACAGTAACCCATCCAAGTGGTAACCACGCTTGACGCTGCTTGACTTGGCTGGGAGAAAGTGAGTGCTCCAACCACTGAGCTATCCCGTCCTCTAAGGGGAGGGCCTGGTCAAAATAAATATATTATGAACTTCGAGTTTCTGTCATGAAGATAGCGGTGCAAGCATGTTTGGATTGATCCTGCCCTCTCCCATCTCCTTGAACATTCTCAGCCACAGGAATGGTTTGTTACAGTTTTTGACTCAGGGAAAGATTGAGAATGCTGAGCAAAGAAGGCTTTTGATATAGTTATATCCCTGAAGTCAGAATGTGGCTACCTTAAAGATGGGCAAAAATGGTTGCATGTGTAAAAATCTCGTTATTCGTGATCCTCAAAGCTCTAGTTGAGGAACAAACCGAAAAACAAGAACAAAAAAATTAATTATATTATATGTAGTTACATTCTTTTGTTACAGCTTTTTCATTTGTTTGTGTGTATATATTTGTTTTAAAAGAGGAATAAAAAATAAAAAATAAATCAGCGTATTAGTAGTTAGTAACTGTGTTTATGTTCTTGCACAGATAGGTTTTCTCTGGGAAATGTTGTACAAATTTCTCTGCCATTTTTGCACAGTGTGGAAGTGTGGGGTGGGGGGTTGTTTGGGGGTGTATTTTTTGTACATTGTCTGGAGTTCTGGGTTTCACCAATCATTCAGGCAGTGGTGAGATTTTACATTTGCGACTGTTTTTATCCACCATTAAGGTGGCCAGCCACATTCTGACTTTGGGGATGGTGGCTTAACACAACACCTGCGTGCATGCACACTGGGCCTCAGTATTTAGTCTTAGCCGCAGGACTATACTCCAAGGTGAAATCTCCTAAAATGGGCGCCTCTGTCGTGGCTCAATTTGGGGTCATCAGATCACGAACACAACACTAACCACCAGGCTATCCTTCCCCTGTGAAACTGTTTAAATTGGTAATAAAAATCTTAAAACATTGGCTTCAACAACTGATGAATATAGAGATGGAGAAGATCTGTATTTTAGTCAACCGTACATATATTCTTTAAGGTCAGGGAAGGTAAAGCAGCGAGGGAGAGGAGATGAGCGACACCCTCAATATGCTGGCCCCTTGAGAAGTTTAGGTCTCTGATGCCTCGCTCCCCTATGACCACATAGGTTATGGGACACCTTTACCTTTTACCAGATATATACATAAGTGACATCAAGCATTTTTACTGCCAGACATTAGTTTTGTATTCCTGAAGGAAACTTAATTTCTTTGATATGAAAAACTAGTTAGTTAGTGTCTGCTGGTCTGGCCTTTTTCGTTAGATTCAGCTCTTGATGTCGGGGTATGTGGTTTCAGAAGCTGATGAAAATTCACAACCCTGACAGTGAACCGGAAGGAGAGGCGAAAGAAGAGGTGGCCATCACTGCGACAGAAATGGCCAACAGGTATGTGTCACCCTGCATTTATCCACAAAACAAATGTCAATATTGCACCAGATTATTCCAGGATCAATCCCTGTGTTTATCCACAGAACAAAAACTATTTGTCAATGATGCACCAGATTATTCCAGGATCAATCCCTGCGTTTATCCACAGAATAAAAACTATTTGTCAACGATGCGTCACATTATTCTAGGATCAATCCCTGCGTTTATCCACAGAATAAAAACTACTTGTCAATGATGCACCAGATTATTCCAGGATCAATCCCTGCGTTTATCCACAGAATAAAAGCTGTTTGTCAATGATGCACCAGATTATTCCAGGATCAATCCCTGCGTTTATCCACAGAATAAAAACTATTTGTCAATGATGCACCAGATTATTCCAGGATCAATCCCTGCATTTATCCACAGAATAAAAACTATTTCTCAATGATGCACCAGATTATTCCAGGATCAATCCCTGCGTTTATCCACAGAATAAAAACTGTTTGTCAATGATGCACCAGATTATTCCAGGATCAATATACTGCAATGTTTGGAAACTTTAACAGTGAATTAAACAAGTGTTTAGTTTCATCAGAATTTTGTTTTCTTTGTGAAGGATGAAAAATATGTTGCTAGTGTGACTTGAGAATTTTTTTTTTTTTTTTACATGTTTGTGAAATATCAACTCTTTTAGACATGAATATGATTCTTTGTGGTCAGTAGGTACTATTCTGTGACTTCAGGGTTTTAAAAATGTTTTAAAAATTATTTCCTTTTTTTGGTTCAATTTCTCTAGTTTTCATGGGTGATTTTCCTTCTGTTTTAACTGAAATTCAGTATTGGTAATTTTCCAATTTTTGTTTTATATATATAATATATATATATTTTTGAATGGAAATGTTAGATTCTTCTTCTTCATCGAATGCTCAGACAGCAACCACCGTTGTTTGTCATATGAGCGAAAATGTGTTGCGCTGCCGTTAAGCGCCTGATGAGTCAGGCCCAGCGCATCCGACTTTGGCACCAAGAAGGCAGAAAAACAAGAAGGAGATACAGGAAGAAAAAGAACAAGGTAGAAAAACAAAGAGAGGGATAAAAAAGAGGGAATTCCTAGCACAGAATTTCCAGAAGGTGGGGATGCTATTTATACTGACAGGCCCCCCCTCCCCCACAGCATCCCCACAGAAGGAAAATTGTAGATTTAAGACCTTGAATTCTCTTGAAAATAACCAAAATGACAATCTGTGATTAAAAAAAATTAAAAAAACCACATTGAAAAAAATGTTTATAGAAAGTGTTCTCTTTATAAGGATGATAATAAACAAGAGATGCATTTTAGTGCCAAAAAGTAAGTAAATAAATGCGAAAATGTGTGCGAGTGCTTGGACGAAACTTTTACTTAGCAGACGAGAAAGTGTTCAAGGGAGGTAATTACTAATTTGGTTCATGCACGTTAAGTCACTGAAAGTCATCCTAACGATCGCCCAAGTTGATGGATTTTAGTCTGTCAGAGTACAAAACAACAAGTCAAGGCAAAAAATGATGCATTACATCCTATGAAACTGATGAAAGTAGGGGCACATGCCTGACCAAGAACAAAGTGGGTAAGACAAGAATGCTGTTATAATTATCTGTGAGTGGACTTGAATACACACTTACATACACACTTACACACACACACACACACACTACCACCTCTCTCTCTCTCTCTCTCTCTCTTCTCTCTCTCTCTCTCTCTCTCTCTCTCTCTCTCTCTTTCTCTCTTCTCTCTCTCTCTCTCTCTCTCTCTCTCTCTCTCTCTCTCTCTTCTCTCTCTCTCTCTCTCTCTTTCTCTCTCTCTTCTACACACACACACACCTACACACACACACACACACACACACCTACACACACACACACACACACACACACACACACACACACACACACACACACATACACACATACACACCACTCCCATGCACGCATTTCCAGGCTATATCCTACACCCCCAACGACTGACAAGAATAGCTTATTCACTTATTCATTCTTATATTTCGAGGATAATGGAATAAGCACTCATGTGCTTTTTTTACACATCCAGTCCCAGTGTGTAGGCAGCTTTGTAAATTTTGTCATGTGTTCCCACTGGCACACAATGGCCTGCTCTTCCGAAAAGCAGAATGGGTTTTTAACATGTGCACTTATAATGATAATAAGAATAATGATGATGATAATAATAATGTATAATATTTATAAGCGCAGAATCTTGTAAGGCAAACAAATCGAAGCACTTAAACTTATGACCTGGTGTGTGTGTGTGTCTTTGTGCTTCAGATATTCGGCCCTGGTGGGATTGATCGGCAAGAAGTTCACCACCAAGAAGAGGAGGAGTGATGTGCTGGATGAGGAGGCCAAGGACGAGGATGTCAACATGAGTGACAACGATGAGGATGACGACCAGCAACTCATCCATCTGCCACCCAAAACCAAAAAGTCCAGGACGTTTTTAAAGCCAGAGGATAGTTGAAAGATGATTTGATTGTGTTTTGGAGGGGGGGGGGGGGGGGGAGTGGTATGTGGGGGGTAGTGTGTGTTTGTGTGTGTGTGTGTGTGTGTGTGTGTGTGTGTGTGCATGAGAGAGAGAGTTGTTGTTGTTCTTTCGATTTAACGTCTTTTCACTGTAAGTGATGTTAGATGAAGGGAGACAGATAGGGAGAAATGTAGGAAAAGAGGATATGGTTATATATGACAGAAAGTTTGTTTTGTCACTAGTAGTGTGTATGTATGTGTGTGCACATGTGTGTGTGTGATTGTATGTGTGTGTGTGTGTATCAGTGACAGAGGGAGAGAGAGTGTATGTGTATGTATGTGTGTGTGCGTGTGTGTGTGTGTGTGCGCGCATGAGTGCGTTGTAAGGGTGTGTGCGTGCGTGCATGTGTGTGTGCACGCGCGTGTGTGTGTGTGCATGTGTGTGTGTGAGAGAGAAAGTTTGATTTCATTTTACGACTCTTCACAAATTGTGATATTAGGCGGAGTGTGCGTGAGTGAGTGTGTGTGTGTGTGTGCACACACACATGTACCAAAAAATGAGGATTTAAAAGAGCATAGTCATGCATGTGAGAGTGAGTGAAAGAGAAAATGTGAAGGGAAAAAAAAAAGTAGATGTGTAGAAAACCTGCTCCACGTAATATAGATCTTTCATGAGAATGGTATTTGAGTGGTGGTACTTGTGTGTGAATTTGAACATGCATTTTATGAGTTATATTATGTGCTCATGCATATTGTGTTGAGTGCGTGCGTGTGTGCGTGCATGTGTGTGAGTGTTGTAAAAAACATAATAGATTTAACTAAACATTTCTTTTGAGAAAGGGATGGTTGTAGAGTGGGATGGGAGAGATATGACAAGAAACATGTCAAACACCAGTGGTGGTCTTAATGGTTTTCATGTTGCTAACTGGCTCAAGACATTCTGCTGTGCCAACCTGGTCCCAAAGAAACTGGGAATTTTTTTTTTTTTAAACGGATAAACACGTGACTTTATAACAACGCAGGTGAAAACACAACCTCCAATTAAAAGTACTGAGAAAAAAAAAGAGGAGTACTTCCTAACTTTACCTGGAAAATCTAAAGGAGAATAGCTTTGACCTTGCTGCTTTGGCATCCGGTCACTAACTAAACGTGCTGTACAGCACACCACACAAAATGTTCAGCCTGGTGGGTAGGGGTAAGGGGTGAGGGGGGCAGTTCTTATGTCTATTGAGCCTGTTCACTTTATGACAACAACCAGTTAATGACACCACAAACATCCATTTTAAAAAAAAGAAAGAAGAAAGAACAGCAAGAAGAAAAATAAAGGAAGGACCTTGGTCTGTGACTTGCAGGTAACTGAAACCTATTGAAGAAAAAAAATTATAAAAAGGGACATGAAATATGAAGATCGAGAACATGTTGACGAAATTGCAAGCTAACATTAACACTTTCACTCTTGTCATCTATCCCCAAAGGGTGCATGTCATTTTAAAACTTATTGAATGGTATGAGTTTTACTGGGATGACAATATTTTTAATAATAAATAATATGAATATAAATATATATATATATATATATCCACAAATTCATGGTGTGGACAGATAAAGCAGCGTTGCAGAGGGAAAGGTATGGATTTCAGTGAGGCGAGGTGCAGGCTTCAGCTCTACACAGCACTTGAAAGAATATTCAAGAAAAAAGAATTAAAAAAAATAATAACATTGATTTTTATCTGGATGAAAATGATTAATATAACCACACAGGTGGGGTTTTCTGTTTAAAAAAATCTTTTATATCGAGCATAATGGAATAAGCACTTATGTGCTTTTTTTACATCCAGTCCCTGTGTGTATGCGGTTTTGTGAATTCTGTCATCTGTTCCCACTGGCACACGAAGGCCTACTCTTACAAAAAGCGGAACAGGATTTAACGTGTGTGCAAGATGTTCTGCGTGCGTTTGCAGGGGCGTTTGCGGGGCCTCGGTTTATTGTCTCATCCGAAGGACTTTTGGGGAGAGAGGACTCTGCACTGATGTTAACTCCAGGGGAAAATATGATACCCTTGAACGGGAATTGAACCCGGGTCGTCAGATTGCGAGCGCAATGTTCTAACCACTAGGCTATCCTGTCTCTCGTGTATGTAGTGTGGAGAGCAGCTTTGCTGAGGTTGCAGCCTGGATTTCACACACACACACACACACACACACACACACACACACACACACACACACACACACACACACTTTCTTGCGCACACGTTAAAACCTGTTCCGCTTTTTGTAAGAGTAGGCAATGGTGTGCCGGTGGGAACGTATAACAAAAGTTTACAAAACTGTATACACACTGGAGACTGGGTGTAGAAAAGCACATAAGTGCTTATTCTATTAGCCTCAAAATGAAAGAATAAACAAATGAGATAAAGGGTTCACATCTACACAGGAACGAGGAGAGAAGACATTTATTTTGATTTTCAGTACAAACGAAATGTAGATTTTTCGGGTTCTTCTCCTCCATTATGTTTGCTAAAGGTTTTTAAATTTTTTTATTTGGTACATTGAAGCAATACTGCGTGCATTAAAAACCAACAAAAACAACCACCAACCAGTTCTGTTAAGGGGTATGTGTGGCACATGATCATACAGGTGCTTGTGTGTATGCTGTGAATAAAGCGGTGTTCACTTGGTAATAAACGTTTTGTTCTCTGGGTTTTATTTTTCCGCCTGTGCGACTGGCTGCCTTCTGCCCAACTTCTGCTGTCCCCCCACTCTCTTCCTCTTCCTCTTTCTTTCTTACTTTTTTCTTTCTTTCTTTCTTTCTTTCTTTCTTTCTATCTTGTGTGTGTGTTTTTAATTTATTTTTTTATTCTTTTTATATCGAGGAAAATGGAATTTTTAATTTTTATTTTATTTTATTCTTTTATATTGAGGAAAATGGAATAAGTACTCGTGTGCTTTTTTTACATCTAGTCCCCACGTGTATGCCGTTTTGTAAATTTTGTCATCTCTTCCCACCAGCACACAATGTCCTACTCTTTTCCAACAAGCGGAACATGATTTAATGTGTGTGCAAAATGTTCTGCATGTGTTCCTATATGGGGCCTTGATTTATAGTCTCATCCAAAGGACTTTTGGGGAGAGTGGAGTCTGCACTGTGTGTGTGTGTGTGTGTGTGTTTGTGTATGTAAGTTTAGTTTGATTGTGTTTTTCTTTAGGATATGAAATTGTTGCTGCCATGTCTTTGTAGTGACAATGACAAATTCTTTTATTTCGAGGATAGTGAGTAGTAAGACTACAATAGTGATACAGCTATAACAAAAAGGGGGAGAGGGAGAAGAAATAGCCTAGGGGTTATTGCACAGCACTTGTAATCAAATTAAAGGTGCAAGTTAAGGTATCTGCTGAGCTAGCCGGTGAGGATTTTCTCCCCTGGAATTAAGATTGGTATTGATGCCACTTCCCAAAACTCCTTTTGGACGAGACTGCTGCATACTAAACTGGTTGCAAAATCTTCAAAGGTCTACTAGGCTAAGGGATAGGTGAAGAAGGTGACATACCAAGGTTCTGTGTGTGACGGCATGCAGAACGTCTTGCTGACACGTTCAAACCCCATCCACGCTGTGTAAGAAGGGTTGTCCAGCGGTGGTCAGAGGGAAGTATGACACAGGTATACCCAGTTAAAAGGAGTCCCATAACCTATAAGGTCATAGGGGAGCAAGACGTCAGAGACCTCATTTCTCTAGGGCCAGCATATTGAGGGCGGTGCCCATCTCCTCTCCCTCGCTGCTTTACCTTCCCTGACCCTAAAGAGGGCAGGTACCCATTTACAGCTGGATGAACTGGGGGAACTGTACTGAAGCCAAGGCGCACAAACGGTCACCCATCCAACTGGTAACCACGCTCGACGCTGCTTAACTTGGCTGGGGGAAAGCGAGTGCTCCGGCCACTGAGCTATCCCGTCCCCAGTTACCAGGAGGGGAAAGGGCTCTGCCAGATTTTATATTTCTTTTTTTGTTGTTGCTCTCTCATCCTGCTGTTTTCTCGCCGCTCATTTCAATCTCTCCTCTGCAGCTATACCCAGATTCATCATGTTGAATCCTCAGGGTCGGAAGTACACAGGGAGCCCATCACTGTCAGGCAGCCGCAGGGCCACTAGGTATAGGTGCCCTGCACTGCTGCTGGGTCACTTTGGTGTTTAGTTGTGCCTGTTCTGAGTTAACATACACAATGTATCAAAAAAAATGTGTTGTAAGAGTATATGCCTTTGTGTGCCGGTGGGAATAGATGACAAAATTTACAAAACTGCATACACACAGGGACTGGATATAAAAAAAGCACAATGCTTATTCCATTATCCTCGAAATAAAAGAGTAAACACATAAATAAAAAATAATGATGTATAAGATTTGATTTAAACAAGTGTGTAATAATCACAATACATTGAATATCAAAAGATTATGGTATGCTATAAAAACAATTCTTAAAGAATTGTACAGGTTTTTTTGGGGGAAAAGCTATTTTCTAAGTTG
>CM054149.1:6418424-6443424 GCA_028751875.1 Rapana venosa
CAGCAACAACAACACCGTCACCAGCAACATCGAGCACGTCATCCCCATCGAGTGTCACTACCAGCGCGTGTCTGACCTCCGCCTGAGCTACCTGCCCATGGTGCGTCAGGTCCTCTTCACGGAGACCGGGGTGGGCCAGTTCCAGTTCCGCATCGAGCAGTTCCGAGACGCCTCGTACTCCTCCAAGATCGCGGACTCCGCCTACCCCTTGAAGGTGACGACGTCCAGGAGGGTGTTCCTGCAGTTGAGCCTGGGCCAGTGGGTGCTGCAGGGGCAGGGAGGGTACGGGATGGAGGTGGAGAGGTGCGTGGCCTCCTCCTCCCCCTCCATGATGGCCACCCACAACGACAGCAGCAAGGACCTCGTCCGCAACAGGTGAGGGGAGGTACAGGCTGGGAGGGAGGGATGGGATGGAGGGATGGATGGGGGGGGGGGGGGGGGGGACTGTGAGGTGGGATAGGGGAGGGTGGGGAGGGGGGGAGGGGGGGATGTACATTGTACATGTGGTTATACACTGTTTGACAGACACGTGAGCCTAAGGAAGCAGGTAGCGTTTTGGTGGTTTGTTTTTTTGTTTGTTGTTGTTTATTTTTTGGAGGGAGTAGATGAGGCGGTTGGCATGCAGTAGCTTGTCTGTTACTCTCTGTTGTCCTTCTGTCTCTGTCCTGTCTCTCTCTCTTGATGAGGGGGAGGGGAGGGGGTTTGACTGAGTTAGTGAATGTCAGACTAATTTCGTAGATTAAGCTGGGGTAGGGGCAGCAGCTGATGACATCAATAATATGATTAAGACTAAGATGTCATACGGCAATAGTGATTGAAGTGATCATATGATATGTTAATGACTAATAATTGATTGGTGGCTGGGGAACATATGGGGTAAGCCCAAGTTGGCGAAATTTTCCTACCAAGTAGAGGAAATGTTGAGAAAAGGTAAAAAAAAAACACAAAACCACCAAAAAACAACCAAAAACCAACCAACAACCAAACAACACAACCAACCAACCAACACAAAAACCAACCAACAAACAACCAACAACCAACCAAAGACAACAAACAAACAAAAAACCCACCATAGCAAGCCACCCATGGTGGGTCAGTTGGCAAAATTTCATACAATTTGAGACTGTGAATGTAAAGTCTTAAAAAAAACACACCACACCACAAAACTCCACACGTAACCATGTCCCTTCGAACAATCAGCCAATGCAACCAAACAACCATGCCAACCCAACCACACAAAAAAACAACCAAAGTGTTTTTACTGGGTTTTTTGGTTGTTGTATGGTATCTGGCAGTTTGTTTGTTGTTTACGGTCAGGTGTGGTGAGTGTCATGTGTGTTGTGTTTGTGTGTTTTAATAATACTGTTTTTATGAACTTGACTGTACAGATAATGAGCTCTTGTGTAGTGTGTTGTGTTTTTTGTGTTGTGTGTGTGTGTATGTTGTTTTGTGCGTGATATATGCATACTCCATTCCATTATCGTCTCCATCCCTTCCAGCTGCCCCGTCAAACCAGACGTCCAGCTGATCCACAAACATCCGAGGACGCAGCAGCAGCAGGAGGCAGCAGCAGGGGCAGCGGCAGCAAACGCTTCCGGGTCACACGACCACTTCCGCTTCAGCTTCAAGCCTCCCTTGCTGTCTAACGCCAGCCAGGCCTCGACCTTGACCTTGATGTACGTCCACTGCCGCGTGCGCCTGTGCGAGCTGGAGTCTTGCCACTCGTGGGCAGCCTGTGAGCAGGGGACCCCCATCTCCCCTGAGGGTCATGTTGACCGCAGGAAGCGGGCCCTCCGTCCGTGGGGATACTCCCAGCAGCGGGCTGAAAACCACCACCTGTCCACCGGTCCTTTCCTCATTACAGAGGAGGATGGTGAGTGGGGGGGGTAGGTGGGGGGTGTGGATGGGGTGGGGTGGGGGGGGGGGGTTGTGGATGGATGGGGTGGGGTTGTGTGGGTGGTGTGGGGTGTGGTGGGGTGGTGTGGGGTGTGGGTGTGGTGTGGTGGTGGTGGGGTAGGTGTGGTGGGGTGTGGTGTGGTGTGTTGGGGGATGGGGGTTGGTAGGGTGGTGTGTGGTGGGGTGTGCGTGTGGTGTGGTGTTGGGTGGGGTGTAGGTGTGGTGTGTGGGTGTGTGGGTTGGTATGGTGTAGTGTGAAGTGTGGTGTGGTGTTATGTGGTGTGGTGTGGTAGGGTGGGGAGGGGGTGTGGTGTGGTGTGGTGTGGTGGGGTGGGGTGGAGTGTGGTGTGGTGTTATGTGGTATGGTGTGGTAGGGTTGTGTGTGTGATGTGGTATGGTATGGTATGGTACCGTGTGTTTTATCATATTATGATTGTATTGTACTTGACTGTGACAGATAAGAGGCAGTGTGTGTGTGTGTGTGTGTGTGAGTACATGCACGCGCACAGGTGTGTGTGTGTGTATGTGTGTGTGCCCGCACATGAGCACATACATGCTTGTGCGCAAGCGCGCTTGTGTGCATATATGTATGTGTGTATGCCTATGTATGTATGTATGTATGTCTGCATGTATGTATGCCTATGTATGTATGTATGTATAATGATCTCGATCTCTGTGTGTCTGTCTGTGTGACCCAGATACACCAAAGTCGTCTGCAGCAGCGCTGACAACCCCCCTGGTGGTGGCGCTGGCAGCCCTGGCAGGAACGACAACTGTGATAGCTCTAGGTGTCATGGCTGCCTGGGCCTTCAGCCGCAGACACACAGACCGCTATGCAGTGAGCGAGGACAGGGGCATCCGACACTAACCCAGCTAGACACAAGCCTGTCAAACCGAGCTCTGCAACCAGCTTCTTCCAAGCTTTTCTCTTTAAAAAAAGTTTGTTCAAACGTTGGGTCACTGAAGAGATATGGCCGTCATGTTTTTTTCTGTTTAGGAGATATTATGTTTAAAGTTTTCCTCATTTTTGTTTTAATGTCCATTCACTTGGAGGTGATTTTTGTGTATAGACTTAATAATGTAAGGTAGTATTTATATTCATGGTGATTTTTGTTGTTGTTGTTTTGAAGGACGAATATTTAGTTGCTGTTGTTTTTGCCAGAAGGAAAGTTCAAGGGAATTGTGAGTTTTGGGGTCAGATTTGAATCGTGATGTGTTGAGATGATAAAATAAGTGTATTGATATGAGGAAGATCATGATGATATACTTGCCTACTTTTGTTTCTTTTTTTTAAAAAGAAATGACGAATATAAGTTGTTCATAATACTAGATTGAATTAGTTTTTCACATATTTGAAATTGTTGCAGATGGTTTTTCTTTTTGATTTCGTGTGGAAATTTAGACATGAAGGAAAATGAATACTTTGAAGGAAAATGAATACTTTGAAGGAAAATGAATACTTTGAAGGAAAATGAATACTTTATCTCTGATCGTAATTGCTATACATGGCAAGTGATTGGGCTGTTTGTTTTATTTTTTCTCAGATTGGAACAGGTTTGCAGCAAGTATGTAAGACAATAATTTTGTTGTCACGAATAAAAGTTTTTGTACATTCTTATAACAAATCGGTGACTTAAATAAATGTAATCAGAAATGCTGTATTGGCTAATATTTAGATACCAGTTTGTGTGCATCTTTGAAACTCTCTCTCTCTCTCAATGTTTCCCATGATTAAGTAGGCCTATACTGATGCTGACATCCATCATATGTATACACACACACACACACACACACACACAACACCCACAACACCCACACACAAAACACACACACACACACACACACACACACACACACACACACAACACACACACCACAAACACACAGAACAAACACACACAACACACACACACACACACACACACACACACACACACACACACACACACACACACACACACACACACACACACACACCCGCCATGCCCACCAATACCAACACGGCCACATGCATCCACTATCACCATCACTATGACATAATATCATACCATAACACACTCCCCACGCTGCCGTCAGTATGGACCATCCAGCAGTTCATGACCACCCCCTACATAATAATAATAATAATAATAATAATATATGGAATTTATATAGCAAACATTAACGTACAAAGGCATCTTCACAGCAACATTTTCCCTCCCGAATCCATGCCCAAGACTTGACTTGGAGGCCTGCATGTTTACTTTTGTCGATAGTAGTGACCTTTGTGTGTCAGAGACTGATATTTGTCGCCTGCCTTTAAATGGGCAGGCGTATACTATATACTGGAATGAAAATATAGTAATAGCAGATAGTCTTGAAAAACAAGGTGCAAAAAGAAGAGTTCCCAGAACATAAGTTGAAAAATGATTGTCGTGAAATTAATTCATTATTGGAAAAAAAAAGTACCTAAAAATAACTTTGGGAAATTTGAAATCCTAGGCTATCCAAGACATATTTCTATCATCAATTATAAGTTGCGATTAAATTCTTGGAAGACTAAAAAAAATTATCAAAATGTGACTTGCTTCTGTTCTAAGCCACTGTCTTGTGAACATACCTCTATTTCAATGTTCAATTTTAAATTCAATTTACCAAGAATCTGGCATTGAAATTCAAAGGAAACCAATGAACATAGTGTCGCGAAAACCGTTGATTACTGATGTTGCTAGGATTATTTCCAAGTCTTCTGTAAATATTCTATGGCAGGGTTTTTGTTTGTTTGTTTAGTCAAATATCACCAAGTGTGAATAGACGTTAAATTGAACTACAACAACAACAGCAGTGGGCAGGCAGGCGTGTAGCCTACTGAAAACCTGTGATCTGACTCAATAAACCGGGCCATGCATGACAAACAGTAACTGTTTCATGTGTCAGTCTTGACTGGGGTGTAAGTGCCTATATAGATGTTCCTTTGTGGTTGTTTACAGTGACTATGTTCATTTCTTGCTTTGTGGATGTTGTTTTCAATGTTATAGCTGAATGCTTTATGGAATTAGTCATATCAAACCATTTGCAGAGACCCAGGCTTCTGCACAACCGACATACAGGAACAAGTTTGTGAACAGCTCTCCATTACACACGTGCAGGTCTGTATAAGGTCCTTCTGTATAAGGCCCTTCCTAGGTCCTTCCGATGAGACTATAAACCGAGGCCCCGTGTGCGAACGCACGCAGAATATCTTGCGCACACGTTAAATCCTGTTCCGCTTTTCGTAAGAGAAGGCTATTGTGTGCCGGTGAGAACAGATGACAGAATTTACAAAACCGCATACACACGGAGACTGGATGTAAAAAAAAGCACGTGAGTGCTTATTCCATTATCCTCGATATAAAAGGACAAATAAAATAAAATATAATTATGTTCAAACTCGGGACAAGCCACAACCGCCCAATCTACTACATTATACACACACACACAACTCCTTAACAGTCCATACAGACCAGTGGCCTTGCAAGACAGGCAGCCAGACTGTAGAACAAGTGCTGCAGTCCTGCCCGCTAGGCTAGTTGCTTCAAAAGAGGATGTGGCCTGACTGACCCATACCACCCCAGTGGCCAAGAAGCTCTACTGACACTTGGAGGACCTGCACCGTCCTCAAAATCCCAGAGACTGAGCTGTCCAACCAACGAACGCAGAAGAAAGAAAGGAAGAGAGATGCTCGGTCAGCCTCAGCCATTTTCATTTCATTTTATATTTCATTTTATTCTTTTATATCGAGGATAATGGAATAAGCACTTATGTGCTTTTTTTTTTTTTTTTTTTACATCAGTCCCCGTGTGTATGTGGTTTTGTCAATTTTGTCATCTGTTCCCACCGGCACACACTGGCCTACTCTTACGAAAGGTGGAACAGGATTTAACGTGTGCGCAAGATGCCATGAAGGATGCGGCAGTACCTAGGCCGCTTTTCTATGAGGCCAGTAGGTGCCAGGTCACGGTCAGAACAGGGACACGACCCTCCACAGATCACAACCCTCCTCACCTCACCTCTCCTCACCTATCCCGTAGTCCCTTGGACCTTGGGGGCACCAATGAAGATTTTGCAACCAGCTCCCTCCACTCCTCGTGTACCTCTGTTCTCTGTAGCAGATCGTTCTACTAAAGGCCAGTAGTCCACTCTCTGATGTTGTCTTCCCACCGTTTTCTCTGACTGCCTCTTCTTCGTCTCCGTCCTTGTACTGTTCCCTGTAAGACAGGGATCATAACCATTTCTGTATTAAATCCATTATGTCACGACCAGAACAGGAACACATACCCTCCACAGATCATAACCATTTCTGTATTAAATCCATTATGATCTGTATTATTATCGGCTTACCATTGCCGATAAACAAAAGGGGGGGGGGGCTGATTGAACTACACGCCCGTATTGTAGTCAGAGGAAGCTGCTTTGTGATACTGATGAAAAACGAAGCAGTAATCAACTATATCATAGTTCATGATTAAAAAAGTTTTCACACACACACACACACCACATCAGTCTAAAATCCCCTTAGTGCAAAACCGTAAAAAACACACACACACACAGTCAGTGCTCACTGCTTATATTTGTGTTGGTTTCATTTTTCTTTCTCTAGATGGTGACTACATTAAATTTTTATATTAGTTTTTAGACAGAAGCTAGTTCATAATTATGAGTCATAATTATGAACTACACTCTGGTGACATCTTCGATACAGAAAGAACCAGTTCACATCAATCATATCAACTACAATTATATTTCTTCAAATACACAAATGCTCCCCCGCTTCCTCACAGTATGTATGTATGTTTGTCCGTCGTGTCCGACGATGACCTCAAAAACAGCAGAGGAGGCAGCTGCTGTTTTGGAAACTGGGCAGAAATTTGATTATAGTGGAGATGCCTTTCCCACAGTACATCCCCACTCTCTCGGCCAAGTGGGCATAAGGACAGTCAGCGTTGGAGATGCTCTCCGAAGGCCAACCAGCCCCCAGGGCTGCAGCACATAAGGACTGTGCGAGTCAACCCTCACAGTACTTCATCTCTTAACACACTCGAAAAAGAAGAAGAGATAAAGGGAAGTAAACTGCGAAGCCTACCCTCCAGTTGTGTCTCTTTGTGTACAACAAAAGTTATCGCTCTTGTTCATGAAATAATACAGATTCTTCTCAAGATATTTTGTACATCACTTCGTTCTATTTGACATAATTATTTTTTGTCCATTTCTCACACCTCCTATGAAATGGCCACTGCCCTCCCCCCCCCCCCCCCATCCCGTGGGGTGGCGCTGCTCTTGTGGCGACGCGCTCTCCCCGGGGAGAGCAGCCCGAATTTCACGTAGAGAAATTTTGTGACTTAAAAGTAGTATTAAGAAAACACACCTAATTTCCTGATCCAGTGGTTTGTTTCTGGGAAACAAGTCAGGCCCAGGGCATTCGACCTGGGCGTAGGAGAGAATTGTTATCTTTTAAGTCTTTGTTAGGTGGGGGGAGCAGGAAAATGGACCAAGAAGGCAGAACATAGAGGGAGGTGACTTCAACCGTGTGAAGAGCTTGATGTCTACTTCTTTTGGAATGCCTTTGTCTTTCCTGAAGTTATTGAGTGTTGCTAATGATTTTTGTTTATCTCGTTTGTTCTCTCTCCCCCCCCCCCCCCCCCCTACTTTTTAATATTATTTTTTAAGAAATAATTTTAGCTTAAAAGAAAGAATCTTGTTAGTGAATAATTGTAGCGAACTCGTTAAGTTTATAGTGTTGGGTTTTTTTCTTTTCTTTCTAAGATCAAAAGCACGAACTTCAGAGATGTCACACACACACACACACACACACACACACACACACACACACACACACACACACACACACACACAACTGATGAGAGCAAGAGAAAGACCAAAAAGCTCCAGTAAAATAGTGCACCCAAAAGACGCAAATAGTGCGGAATGCTACCACTCTCCATCTCCATCTCTCACCATACTGCTTCTCTCCTAAAAATCACGCTCCATATCCTCTCTCTCTCTTCTCTCTCTCCCCCTATCTCTCTCTCTCCCCCCCCCCCTCTCTCTCTCTCTCTTTCCCAGAGCATCCACGTGAGGCCACAATGCGCACCTTACACGTAACGCCTTGCTGCTCTCTAGCCTAGCCTAGCCTAGCCTAGGCCCCCCCACTCAAGACTCATCTAGGCCATGCACGCAGCTAGGCTAACTCTGGAGCGGGCCCTGGCCTGGCTGGCAACAAAAAAAGAGGCACAGTCAGTCCGTCAGTATATTATACAGGCAGGAGAAAGAGAGGCGCGGCGCAGGGAGGGTGTACACACACAGTAAGTCCTCAACACCATCACACAGAGGAATTCTACCTGGTAATGCCCACAGAAAATAATCGCCGACAGCCGTTCTCTTAGCCCCCACAGTCGACGCTAATTGAAAAGCTAGTAGGAAAACAGCTCGCTGGGAGCTGGTACAGCCTCCCGGGGATCATCCATCGCTGTCTGAGCATTTGAAACGCGCGTTTTGAGTGACAAGCGACGGGCGGCGGAGCGTGCACAAACAAGAAGAGAAATGGGCCTGGCACATGGGCCCTTCACTCCGGCCGGGCTTGGCTTGGCTTGCTGGGGGCAAAGAAGGCGAGTGGCACGTGCAGTTAATCGTTGTGGCGTCAGTCCTGTGGCTTGCCTGCCTGCCACCAGGCAGAAGAGGAGACAGATCCCTTAAAGTGACAGTGAGAACTGCCCAGCCTGACATGATGACACGGCAGTCTTTCTTGTCAGTGAGGGGGTGGGGGGGTATCAGTAAACGCAGGCTTGTTGAAGGTAAAAGGGTGTGTGGCATCGCAGAGGATGATATATTGTATACTTATTCTTTTCTGTTCTTACCCAGCTCATAATTTATCGGCCTGTGGGTCAGCATCCTACAAGAATGCCGAGGTGATTGCGTGCATGTACAACACATATACACACATGCGCAAGAACGCCCACACACGCAATTCTGAAAAGATACTGACATGTGAACAATATATGGACCAAAAAACCAGAGATCACCTCACTAAAGGGCTGTAACCAGAGTAAGGAACGAGGAGAATGATGGCAGTTACTTGCCCCCTGAAAGCCGACTATGGCTGTTTTACATTTGACTAGGGCCAGTTACTGTTGTACAAAGAGTGACTGATTTTCATCCTACGCTTTCTTTTGGGGTATGAAACAGCTAAGACAATGGGGCAGAGACTTTTCTGTGGGATAGATGTGCATAGATCCCAAAGGTCTCGGCTTCATCCATATAAATGTCATTTGCCAGGAGCGATTATTTGCTACAGGCACCCCTGACATACATGAACTTTGTCCCTCCAATTCTGAAGCAGGGCTCTGTGACTCTGTAAGAGAGTCTTCCTTTAAGTCCTTAGCGTTGCCAGTGTCAAAACCACGCCAGCAAAGGTAGAGTTGGAGGTATAGAAGCAAGTCGGGCAGAGCAAGGTAGGATTGGAGGTGTTAGAAGCAAGACAGGCAGAGCAAGGTAGGATTGGAGGTGTAGAAGCAGGTGCTAGTCAGGCAGAGGAAGGTAGGATTGGAGGTGTTAGAAGCAGGTGCTAGTCAGGCAGAGCAAGGTAGGATTGGAGGTGTAGAAACAGGTACTAGTCAGCCAAGGCAAGGTAGGATTAGAGGTGTTAGAAGCAGGTGCTAGTCAGGCAAAGCAAGGTAGAATTGGAGGTGTTAGAAGCAGGTGCTAGTCAGGCAAAGCAAGGTAGAATTGGAGGTGTTAGAAGCAGGTGCTAGTCAGGCAAAGCAAGGTAGGATTAGAAGTGTTAGAAGCAGGTGCTAGTCAGGCAAAGCAAGGTAGAATTGGAGGTGTAGAAACAGGTGTTAAACAGGCAGAGCAAGGTAGAATTGGAGGTGTTAGAAGCAGGTGCTAGTCAGGCAAAGCAAGGTAGGATTGGAGGTGTAGAGGCAGGTGCTAGTCAAGCAGAGCAAGGTAGGATTAGAAGTTTTAGAAGCAAGACAGACAGAGCAAGGTAGAATTGGAGGTGTAGAAGCAGGTGCTAGACAGGCAGAGCAAGGTAGAATTGGAGGTATAGAGGCAGGTGCTAGTCAGGCAAAGCAAGGTAGGATTGGAGGTGTTAGAAGCAGGTGCTAGTCAGGCAAAGCAAGGTAGGATTGGAGGTGTAGAGGCAGGTGCTAGTCAGGCAGAGCAAAGTAGAAATGGAAATAGGTGCTAGTCAGGCAGAGCAAGGTAGGATTGGAGGTGTAGAGGCAAGACAGGCAGAGCAAGGTAGAATTGGAGGTGTAGAAGCAGGTGCTAGTCAGGTAGAGCAAGGTAAGATTGGAGGTGTAGAAACAGGTGTTAAAGAGGCAGAGGCAGATCAGGAAGCAAGGAAGCACGTGCCAGTCTGAGGTTGGCAGCATGAGCCAACAGCCCTTCTTGAGTCCTGCTACAACAGTAGGATCAGGTCACTGTCCTGCCCGCCACAGAACAGAATGGCCGCTCACAGCTTTCCACAGCACTTTCCTTTTGATTGCTTTTTTCTTCACCTGGCACGAGTCTTAAAGTACAATGGTCTCTGCGAAATACTTCGACCCCTCTGAAAGTAATCAATCATGAAACCTCCGCTCTACCCAACCCTGCAACCCCCTTCTCACCAGCCACAAAAAAAAAGAAGGAAACATAGACTTTAACCTTTTCAGCTATGGGCACCAACTTGAGCTTGGGAAGAAGTGAAACCAAGGCATTTTCACCGTTTTTGCCACTGTTCTTCTTCTGCTTTCCTGGTGGGTAAAGTGTGTAGTGTCTGGCCTTCTCCTGTGCTTGTAACTCTGCAAGAGATCTGCTGGCTGGCCTCAGCCGACACGTTCCGACTTCAGGGCAGCTGAATAAAAAGTTCATAGGAAAAAGCAATGTCAGGTTTGCTTGAAAACAGGCAAGACAATGGGCCGGGTAGGCAGAAAATAAGCCACAGAGAGAGAGAGAGAGAGAGAGAGAGAGAGAGAGAGAGAGAGAGAGAGAGATAGAGAGAATAGAGGGATAGAGATAGATAGATAGATAGATAGATAGATAGAGAGAGAGAGAGATGGAGAGAGAGATAGAGCACACACTACACTACACCACACTACACTACACTTCTGACAAACTGAATGGTGACAGAAAGGTCACACACCTCCTGAAAACCTTTAGGCCACTCTCGGAGAACCCCCCCCCCCCCCCCCACCCCATCCTCCGCCCCCTCCTACCGGCTCCCCATTGCCCCTCCCCCCCCCCCCTCACCCCCCCTTCTCTGCATAATCGAAACTACAGGACAACAGGAGGAGAGGAAAAGCAAAGAACACCTGGTCAAGACACCTTAGAGGGAAGAGCTGAGGAGGGAGGAGCATTCCTGGAATATAAGGGGGGCTGTGTGGGCTGCCCTGACGATGGGCAGGTGGAAAGCTGTTGTCTTGGATTGTCTTTGCTCTAGCTCTCCAAGGAGCTAGGCACGTCAGGAAATGAACGGCTACAGTTTACACATAGAAAAACCCTCCAAAACTCGTACTAGCTGAATCAAGAACCTATGTAATGACGATTTAACAGAGAGAGAGAGAGAGAGAGAGAGAGAGAGAGAGAGAAGAGAGAGAGAGAGAGAGAGAGAGAGAGAGAGAGAGAGAAGAGAGAGATACAGAGAGAGACAGAGAGAGAGAGACGGAGAGAGACACAGAGAGAGAGACAGAGAGAGACACACACAAAGGGAGACACAGAGAGACAGAGAGATAGAGAGACAGAGACACAGAGAGACACAGAGAAAGGGAGAGAGAGAGAGAGAGAGAGAGAGGAGAGAGAGAGAGAAGAGAGAGAGAGAGAGAGAGAGAGAGGAGAGAGAGAGAGAGAGAGAGAGCGAGAGAGAGAAAAACGAAGCCAATAGCCTAAGCGCTTAAAGTTATGGACAGAAAAAAGCTAAATCAATCCTTCAGTAAAGAAAGTTTACACAGAGGGGAAAAATCCTGAATGAATAACCGAATTAATGAAAATCAGTTGTTTTTTTTGGGGGGAGGGGGGCCCAAAAAACACACCAACAACAAAACAAAACAACAACAACAACAAAACAACCCCAAAACCAACCAAACAAAAAACAACCAAAACAAAACCACAAACAAACAAACAAAAACCCCCACAACACCAACAACAAACAATTCCCTCCCCCCCCCACCTCCCAAAAACCCCCAACAACAACACAAACAACAACAACAAAAACACACAACAAAACAAAACACTGAATAAGTAGCCCAGGGTAACGAAAATTTTATAAACGAAGAAATCAATGAATAGCTTTAAAGCATTTAAGGTCACACACACACACACACACACACACACACACACACACACACACACACACACACACACACACACACACACACACTTGAACTGCCTAAACAGCTTAAAATAACAAGACACACAGAGAAAGTTAAGTGGATACTGTAATTAATTAAGGAAATATACACAAAGGAAGAGCTGAATGGATACTTTAAGGCGCCAGTACCACTTAGAATTTTGTTTAAAATCTTTTTTTCCCCATTCTTTCTTTATGCTTGCACATGGCTAGTCTCTTTAGTTAAAATGATAAATAAAAAAAATCCCATCTACTTTATTGTACATTTTATTTCTTTGATCTCAGTTGTCACGGTTCTGAGATAGTTTGTATCAAATGGGGTAGGTGTGCTCTGCAAACTGCCCAACTTTCTGTCCAAAAAAATTGGTTTTTAGTACTCTGACAGTTTCGACATACACTCGGAGCACCTCCCTCGCGACACAGTAAAATAATGATTACTCCAGGAGTTGTCTTTTCTTCCTGGACTCCTCCGCGCGTTTGCAAGAATGATTAGTTTCGATTTTTTTTTTGGTGGTTATATTAATTTTTACAATACCCATTTGCTATGATGTCTTGTAATTCTAAACGATGAGGACAGAGGCTTCGAAAAAGAACATTTCGTGAAGTAGATGGTCAAAACAAGCGAAAAACGACGTCAAATTGACGCAGTATTCCAAGTGCATGAGCAGACGACACAGATTAGGCTGACTGGTGTGTTGACTCTACTCATTCTGTTTCTCGATCTTGTTTATTGGAAACCCCCCAGTGCCTTGCCCACTCTTAGTGATATAAAACTGCAAAATGTATACGATATTGTGAAAGTTGTGATGCATCCCAAGAGGAAAGGAGAAGAAGAAAAGAAAGCTCAGAGGAATAGACAGAGATGAACAAGATGCAGAGAAAGTGTTTTCCTTACACTGCAGGTGGTCATTAGCCACAACAAGTAAGTGATGTTTTGTTTCATACACGTTTTTTATGGTGTGATTTTCTCCGAAAATCTACACTTTCCTTCAAATTTTCCTGCATAACTTAAATTAAAAAAAATTAACTTGCAAGTTACAGTTTCAAATTTTGCATGTTGCGAACCAACACGATTGCGCTAGTTTTGTTTCTATGCATGAGTGAATAATGTAACAACTGAGTTGTTAATTTTTGTAAGACATAGTAATTCTCTGGGGAAAGTATGTTTTCTAATACACCACAGCCGACAAAATCTAATCACAGAGACATTAGTCCAGAACAAAATTAAGGTGATATGATAGTTATTATGTCAAAAGTACGTCTCCCAATCCTGAACAATATTTAAAATATTTTGCGCAGAATACATCAATTAGTGGGGTTGGTGACACTTCGCTTATTTTAATCATGTAATATTTGTATCGCTTACGCTGTATTTACTTAGTTTCTATTGATTGTATTAGTTAGTACAGTCCTGTTTGTTTAAAACAAGTCGGCCAAACTTGGTGAGAATGTGATGATTCATTACTTCATTACAAAAAAAAGAAAAAATACACTCTCCATGTGGTAGTACCGGCGCCTTAAGTAACGACAATACACAAAGGAAGAGCCAAGTGGATACTTTAACTAACGAAAGATACAGAGGAATACCAATACGACCTTTTTTTCCCCAGAGATCAGATTTCAGTTTTTCCTGTCAGCAACTACGAAGTGATACACTTGCATAGTCTCGGGGATACTGAAAAGAGAATTTTTGTTTTCCTACCGCTATTGTCATGGGCAAGAATAATTGAGCCTGCATTATTCTCTCTCTCTCTCTCTCTCTCTCTCTCTCTCTCTCTCTCTCTCTCTCTCTCTCTCTCTCTCTCTCTCTCTCTCTCTCTCTGTGTGTCTCTGTCTCTGTTGCTTGTAGTTTCCTTTCCTTGCCTTGTTCTTCCTTCCTGATTTTCCTTTCCTGTAGCGCTCTCATACTTCAGCATCTCGGTTTTTCTTCGGTCATCTCCTGCGATCCAGTGGGGGTCGTCTGTTGGTCTGCTTCGCTCAGGGTTGTCCACGTTTGGTCCTTTCTGTAGCGTTGCTCTAAGGCAGGTTGGGCCTGGTTGTTGTGCCTGGTAGTTTGGTTGGCAGGGTTTGTGTTTAGTCGTTGCACTGTTACTTCTCAATACGAACTCTTTAATATCTCAAAAACACGAAAAATTCATATGGGTTACAAGCAAGCATAGCATAGCTAAAATCAGTATCACAGACCCAGGCAGCCATTTTCCACACTGAAAGTTTTTTTTTCCATCCGCATACGGACACTCATGCATAAAAACACGCAAGCATGGGCGCATACTTACACACACACACACACACGTGCGTGCGCGCGCGCACGCACGCACGCACGCACGCACGCACGCACGCACGCACATACACCAGGGTTATCATGACATGCTATATCATAAAATTTATTTCAATATAGTACGTTAAAAGCGTATTTTAAAAAAAAAATGGGGGGGGGGGAGGGGAGTGCGCTTTTCTTTTTTCTCTCTATGTCCAATCAACTCTCTCTCTCTCTCTCTCTCTCTCTCTCTCTCTCTCTCTCTCTCTCCCTCTCTCTCTCTGTGTGACAGATAACAAAATTTACAAAACCGCATACATACGGGGACTGGATGTAAAAAAAGCACATGAATGCTTATTCCATTATCCTCGATATAAAAGAATAAATCTCTCTCTGTCTCTCTGTCTCTCTGTCTGTCTGTCTGTCTCTCTCTCTCTCTCTCTCTCTCTCTCTGTCTGTCTGTCTGTCTGTCTGTCACTCTCTCTCACTCTCTGTCTCTCCCTCCCACCCCCCACCCGTCTCTCTCTCTCTCTCTCTGTCTGTCTGTCTGTCTGTCACTCTCTCTCACTCTCTGTCTCTCCCTCCCACCCCCCACCCGTCTCTCTCTCTCTCTCTCTCTCTCTCTCTCTCTTGTCTAGTCAATCCTGGTTTATTGTAATTATTGTTAAACCCACGTTCAATATTAGAATGAAGGTGGGGAATAAAGCTATTTTCACTTCGGAGGGTTGTAAGTTTGGGTACTCTGAAGCTTTCGAGATAGATGGAGTTCAAAATATTTAGCAAGCACATACGTACCATCACTCACGATTTCTTTTGCTCTGTCTTTCACACGACATTTATACAGATCGTTTAGTTTCATTTGTGCACAACCCACACTTTTGCCACATTGTGTTATAACTGTTTAGTAGGCTTACGTTTTGGTTTTTTGACATTCAGCGTTTTCTACCAGCACGTTAAAGTAAAAGAAATGACAGACTCGATAAAGCATTTATAGAAAGAAGTTTTGCAAAAGTTACCTGAAGACTCATGAGCTTTAGGAGAAAGACAAAAAAACAAAAACAAACGAGAATGGCATTTCTTATTCATCATATCTGTATTCGCAGTAAAGTTTAATTTATCATCGATGACAGTACCTAAGCATTTAATATATTCATGAAATCGTTCGGCTTTTATGCCATCAATATAAAGAGCTGGCACAGGCTCTGAGTTTTTGCAGAAATCAATCAGCATTTCTTCAGTCTTTTTAACATTCAAGTCCGGATAGTTTCTTTTGGACCAAGAGGAAAACGCTCTGACTTTTAAATTTTTAAAAAATTATTAAAAAAAAAAATACACAAGTTGAGAGTTTGACAGATCTACAAGAGCAGAATCATCAGAATATTTAATCAGTGGTGCAATATCAGAACCCGTGCAGTCATTAGTATATAGGAAGAGCGAAGTGGATAGTGTTAAGTAACGAAAGATACACAAAGCTAGAACGAAGGAACTAGTTATGTAAGTAATCAAAATTGCGAAGAAGAAGAGCTATCTTCTCGTTCGCTTTTCCTTCACTACTGTAAAACCGATTTACAGTCAACCAGCCAGCGGGACAGTCTAGTGGTTAGAGGGTTGAGCTCGCGATCTGACGGCTTGTGTTCGAGCCACCCACCGAGATGCCTGTTCAAGGGGATTTCGGTGCCAATTCCAACCCCCCGAAAGTCCTTCAGATGAGACTATAAACTGAGGCTGCCTGTGCAATTTCTAGAAGAACACCTCGCGCACACGTGAAAACCAGTTCCGCCTTTTGGAAGAGTAGGCCATAGCGTGCCTGTAAGAACGAACGGCAAAGTTTTAAAAAAACCCAACAACACCACATGCACGCTGGTGTCCTGTTTAGACATCACCCCGAAGTCGGAATGCGACTACCTTCATGGTGGGCAAAACAACAGCAACAACAGCAACAAAAAAAAACCGGACGCAGACACAACAGTCAAACCATTGGTAAACCTCGGAGCTCCAGCGAGGAACGAAACAATGATTTCGATGACAGAATTTACAAAACCGCATACACACGGGGACTAGATGTAACAAAAAAAGCACATGAGTGCTTAATCCATTATGCTCGATATAAAAGAATAAATAAATAAATAAATGATTCAACCAAATTTTTGCGTAGGGGTTATGCATCTGGTTCACCATCGGACCAGATATCAGCTGAGTAGGTGTCCGTCAAGTGTTTCCTATTTCTACTGTTGTTTATTTATTCATTCTTTTATTTCGAGGATAATGGACTAAGCACTCATGTGCTTTTTTTACATCCAGTTCCCGTGTGTATGCAGTTTTTGTAAATGTTGTCATCCGTTCCTGTAGGCACTATATCACCATTGGCTAACAGACCAGCTGAGAATACGTAGTTGAAAGAAATTTAGGGTCGATAACTGCTACCATCATACAGTTGCTGCACTCCTTCCTACTGTTGTAGCGACTATCTTGCTGTCGTTGCTGTTTTTTACTGCTGCAGTTACTATTGCCTCTTGGCATCATCTCCATGAAAAAGCCATTAGTCGTAGAAGAAGTGGTTGTTTTTGTGGTGATGGTAATAGTCTTCTTAGTTCATGGAGGATGCTGTTTCAAGGGGCACTTTGTGCGTATTGAAAGAGAGAAAGAGGCTGAAAAGCGGGGAGGGGGTGGGGGTAGAGGGGGGAGGGAGGGTCTATTTCATATAATATACTGAATTTATTTTGGGGGTGGGGGGGGGGGTGGTGGGGGCAGGAGAGGGGGGGGGGATTATCTACAGATAATACAAGTAGCGACATTTCTGATCCTTTTATTTTTACAGTGTCAGAAGAAAATATGCTGGAAATTATAATAATTCCTTAGCCAAAACTTGAGAAATACTACTGGCGACATAGCTGTCATTTTGGCTTCGCACACAAACACACACTCACACACACACACACGTACGCGCGCGCGCACGCACGCACGCACGCACGCACGCACGCACACACACACACACACACACACACACACACACACACACACTTACACTCGCACACACACACACACACACATATACGCGCGCACGCGTACGCACGTACACACGCACGCACGCACGCAATGTGTATGAGAGAGAGATTTCCCTTCATGGGATGCTTAGAGTGTTTTTGACTACAAGAGAGAGAGAGAGAGAGAGAGAGAGAGAGAGAGAGAGAGAGAGAGAGAGAGAGAGAGAGAGAGAGAGAGAGAGAGAGAGAGAGAGCAAAATATTGGAGAAATAGGATCAAAATCTCCTTTACTGTATACTCCATTCATTCCTTTTCAAACGAAAAAAAACCCCCAAACAAACAGCTGAGCCAATCCTTGTTTTCTCCAAACCTGCCATGTCGGTCGTTTCCTTCTTCGCTCCCCCCTGTACCCCAGCAGGGTTTTAAACGGCCAATTTTCCCCATTTCGTGGAAACCCCAGCAGTCCAAATGAGCTGACTTACCTCCCTTACTTCTGTTTTCTGCTAATGGCCTTAAGGAAGGACCAGTGCTCCCTCCCCCTTTCTTCTGCTTCACTGGATTCTTGTACGTACCACACACAGAACAGAACTAAACATGGTCTCTTGAAGGACCTGAGTCAGGGAAGAGAGAGAGGGAGGGAGGGAGGGAGGAGAGGGAGGCTGCAGCAACACTATCTTTGTTGTAGGTCTGTGGAGGGTGAGGGGGGGGGGGGGGAGGAGTGGGGGAGGGGGGGTAGAGCTCCACAATCAGTAGTAAAGGCTGCCACGGCATGCCAGGCGTCGTCATCCTTAGCTCCAATCGGCGCCATCTCTTCGCTTGTAATTTGCAGAGCATCTTAACAATGAGTTGAGGAAAGGAAACGCGCAGTTTATGGCTCCTCGTGATGAAAACGCTGTGCAGCGCTATTTACGAGCTGTTGCAACTGTTTGGCTGTGTAAATTGGCTGTAGAAAAATGAGTCTGAGACGTGGTGGGCAGGGGAGGCAGGGGAGCTATAAAAGTGATGAGTTAGCACAGACAGGCGACTGCCGATAAGAACACGGAGAGACATGGGGCAGAACGTTGAGAGATGAGCTCAGATTGCCTGACGACAGTTATCGTCTGCAACTTAAGAGAAAGAAGAGAAAAAAAGGATGCTAAAAGTAAAAGGAAATGACAGGCCGAGTCTCTGAGTATAACTGACAGAGGAGTGTGTTAAGGAATCCAGCAGAGCATGGAATGCAGTGCGGCTCACTCCATCATTGGGTCGTAAAAAGACGAGGTTACCTCCCTACTATTTCTCAACACCATTGAAATATTTGGAGAAAGAACCGGGTTGATCTATTGTGCATGCACAAACAATCGTGGAATCGAATACTCCGCACCATGAAGGATCATGGGTGACGTACATGGCTTTTCACTGACACTACGGTCTACAGTTATCGAAGCTCTGTGTGGTTAGATAGAAAACCGAGACCTTTGAGAGGTATTGCCACATCCTTTGATGATGTACAATAGCCATCACTATCAACAAAATATCAGATACAGTTTCATTTTCAGAAGGAAGCTCTGGTTGTTTTCTCGCTCTTCCAAATACGATCAAAAGTCAAATCCTTCTATCTTTATTTTGATCTGATCCGTTTTGGTCCTTGAAAAGGTACGATTGGTTATCAATTTCATAGCAACTCTTTCAGCAGAAATGTAGGAAATAAGTGCGAATATAACCATTTTTTTCCCTTATTGAACCGGAGTTTTAATATTTTGAATGTACTTCACTAGTCCACCCACAAAAAAAAATCAAATTGTATTATACATATTGGGTAGCACAAGCTTCATTCGCTTACATAGTATCTTTTGAAGAGAAAAAGTGATTTCTATTGTTTCAGCATTGTTTAGAAAAAAAAGGAAGCCCAGTGGCTTGGTAAAATTTACTAAATGGCTAAGGCTTGGTAGTATTTTGTCTGTCAATTTTCAGTAGCATATTCCAGATCAGCAGGCTTGTTCGGTGTAGAGTAAAAGCTGGTTTTTTGTCTTTGCTGATAGAACTGTCTTCGGCACTACTTTATTGCTGGGCGTACAAGTATTTCTACGTGTTGCTGTTGTAGTTAAAACGAACTCACTTGTAAGTGGTGCAGGCAGCAAAAGTATAGCTTACCTATCTTTGTTGATCTCGATACAAAAATGAGTACTACTTCTGAGAGCAAAAACATTGGCTCTTGGCTTTACATCTACTTCACACTGTAAAAGTCTCCTGAAGCTTAAACTTAGAATGTTTTGTCTGTTAGCTTGGTAAAGTATTTCCAGAATCAAAAGACTGTCTACTTTTAGGTAAAAACCTTATCTTTTTATTCATTAAAAAAACTATTCTTTTATATCGAGGATAATGGAATAAGCACTCATGTGCTCTTTTACATCCAGTCCCCGTGTGTATGCGGTTTTGTAAATTTTGTCATCTGTTCCCACCGGCACACAATGGCCTACTCTTTCCAAAAGCGGAACAGGATTTAACGCGTGCGCAAGATGTTCTGCAAGCGCTCGCACACGGGGCGTCGGTTTATAGTCTCATCCGAAGGACTTTGACATTCAGTTCGATTTTTTTGTCAACCTAGGAAGAAAGGGCGAGGCTGGGATTCGAACCCAGAACTTCACGGTTTACTTGTTGGCAGGCAAACGCCTTAACCATCCTGCCACCTTCCCTCTGCTGTATAAGAAGATATGTATGTTCTGTATCTGTAAGAAGACATGTATGTTCTGTATCTGTAAGAAGACATGTATGTTCTGTATCTGTAAGAAGACATGTATGTTGTGTATCTATGCAAGAAGACATGTATGTTCTGTATCTGTAAGAAGACATGTATGTTCTGTATCTGTGTAATAAGACATGCATGTTCTGTATCTGTAAGAAGATATGTATGTTCTGTATCTGTAAGAAGACATGCATGTTCTGTATCTGTAAGAAGATATGTATGTTCTGTATCTGTAAGAAGACATGTATGTTCTGTATCTGCAAGAAGACATGGATGTTCTGTATCTGTAAGAAGACATGTATGTTCTGTATCTGTAAGGAGACATGTATGTTCTGTATCTGTAAGAAGACATGGATGTTCTGTATCTGTAAGAAGATATGTATGTTCTGTATCTGTAAGAAGACATGTATGTTCTGTATCTGTAAGAAGACATGGATGTTCTGTATCTGTAAGAAGACATGTATGTTCTGTATCTGTAAGAAGACATGGATGTTCTGTATCTGTAAGAAGACATGGATGTTCTGTATCTGTTACTGCTGCATATACACGTTGTATAGGCTACAAACGACGCACAGCCTTCATTTTTTGTTTTAGAGCTTCAATCCATTTGTTCCTCCTGTGCCTGTTCTGTTCTGCATGAGCTGGCGAAGAGCATAAATATCTATCATTTCTTTTTCTTCGAAGTCGAAAGCTCAGACAGCAACTACTGTTGTCTGTCATATGGGCGAACATGCGTTGTGCTGCCGTTAAGTGCCTGACAAGTCAGGCCCAGCACATCCGACTTCAGTGTGGGAGAGAATTGTTATTTTTTTTAAAAGTCTTTCTGGAATAAAGGCAGGAGAACGGGCCGAGACAACAGACAATCGACAAGAAGGAAATGACTGGTAGAAAAGGAACAGGGCAGAAACAAAAAGAGATGTAGAAAAGGGAGAATTTCTAGCACAGACTTTTCAGAATGTGGAGTTGCTATTCATACTGACAGGCCCCCTGGCATATACCTATGATTTGAGGTAACATAATTTTAGGAGAGAAAAAAATCCCACGAAAGTCACATTAATTTACTGTTCAGGTCTAGGGGGCAAGTCGATAGGAGCGCGTTCTACTGCTATTTCTCTGTATCGGGGATAGCAGAGAAACAATACGTGGGAGAGAGAGAGGCCAGAATAACAGACAGAAACAGTATACTATCACACAGAGTAACTGTACACTATCACACACACAGTAACTGTACACTATCACACACACAGAGTAACTGTACACAATCACACAGTAACTGTACACAATCACACAGTAACTGTACACAATCACACAGTAACTGTACACTATCACTGTAACTGTACACAATCACACAGCAATTGTACACTATCACACACACAGTAACTGTACACTATCACACACACAGTAACTGTACACTATCACACACAGTAACTGTACACTATCACACACACAGTAACTGTACACTATGACACACAGTGACTGTGCACTATCACACACACAGTGACTGTACACTATCACACAGTAACTGTACACTATCACACAGTAATTGTACACTATCACACACACAGTGACTGTACACTATCACACACACAGTAACTGCACACTATCACACACACACACAGTAACTGTACACTATCACACACACAGTGACTGCACACTATCACACACAGCCAGTAACTGTACACTATCACACAGACAGTAACTGTACTCTTTCACACACACAGTAACTGTACACTATCACACAGTAACTGTACATTATCACACAGAGAGTAACTTTACACTATCACACACACACACAGTAATTGTACACTATCACACAGACAGTAACTTTACACTATCACACACACAGTAACTGTACACTATCACACAGACAGTAACTGTACACTATCACACAGACAGTAACTGTACACTATCACACAGTAACTGTACACTATCACACAGTAACTGTACTCTATCACACATTGACTGTACACTATCACACAGTAACATTACACTATCACACAGACAGTAACTGTACACTATCACACAGACAGTAACTGTACACTATCACACACACAGTAACTGTACACTATCACACACACAGTAACTGTACACTATCACACACAGTAACTGTACACTATCACACAGACAGTAACTGTACACTATCACACACACAGTAACTGTACACTATCACACACAGTAACTGTACACTATCACACAGTAACTGTACACTATCACACACACAGTAACTTTACACTATCACACAGTAACTGTACACTATCACACAGTAACTGTACACTATCACACACACAGTAACTACACTATCACACAGTTGTACACTATCAGACACGCAGTAACTATACACTATCACACAGTAACTGTACACTATCACACAGACAGTAACTGTATACTATCACACACACAGTAACTGTACACTATCACACACACACAGTAACTCTACACTATCACACAGACAGTAACTGTATACTATCACACACACAGTAACTGTACACTATCACACACACACAGTAACTGTACACTATCACACACACAGTAACTGTACACTATCACACATACAGTAACTGTACACTATCACACACACACGTAACTTTACACTATCACACAGACAGTAACTGTACACTATCACACAGATAGTAACTCTACACTACCCACACACACAGTAACTGTACACTTCACACACAAGACAGTAACCTTTACTACACTATTACACACACACACACACACAACTGACAGTAACCTACCCTATCACTGCTCTTAATTCTCCACTGACACTGACGGTCAGACAGCCTGCTTGCTGCACTACAGGGGTGGGGGATGGGTGGGTGGGTGTGGGGGTGTGGGAGGGGGGGGGGGGGGGCTTGGCTGACACGGGTGCGATGTCCTTAAATGGATTTTTTCCCTACCTGGATCAAGACGTTCAACTATGCGAACCCATTCCAAAGGTCACTTGACATATCATATTAACTCTCTTTAGCACATCGTTTTCTATCAATACACATGACGAAAACACGACCCCAAATAATAGGAATAAAAAGATGCATGATTATTTCAAAAGTCAGTCGAGACCGTAAACGTAAAACGAGTACTTCCTTAACTTTTCCCCAAGTGGGAAAATCTGTTGTTTTCCCACCTGATTCGCAATCCCACAAAAGACAACAGATATTGTCAGATCTGGAATCGTTTGTCTTGCAAATTGCGATCTGTGCATTGACAGCCGTCTTTGTGAAGGAAAAGAGACGTCTGTCTAGAAGTCTTTCGGATGAGACTATAAACCGAGGCGCCATGTGCGAACGCATGCAGAACATCTTGCGCACACGTTAAATTCTGTTCCGCTGTTCGAAAGAGTAGGCCATTGTGTGCCGGTGGGAACAGATGACAAAATTAAAAAAACAACCGCATACACACGCATAATTTTTTTTTTTAAAAAGCGCTTTGATTTGTTGCTTTACAAGATTCAGCGTTATATAAATTCCATACATTATTATTATTATTTTTCCCTCAGAAAGAAGTTTCCGGACTTAGAAGTTGTTCTTTCCCGTTGAACCTGTCCACTTTACGACGAAAACCCACTTCACGACACCCAGACAAGGGGAGGGAGGCCAGCAGGGATAGGAACAGCAGTACAGACAGGTGACAACGCATAGCTCGGAGATGCCAGTAAGGGGTGAGGGGGGGAAGGGGGAACAACCCATCTGTCACCAGCACCGTGTGCCTTATCGGGGACAGGAGCACCACCACCCTTCTCTCCGCGCCAACATGCCGTCTGCACCCCGGGAGACAGGAGAGAGGGGGAGGGGGGGGGAACAGGGGTAAGGGAGGGGGGGGGGGGGGGGGGGGGGGGGGGGGGGGGGGGGGGGGGAGAGGAAGAAGTCTGCTGGCTGCATGCTTAAGGAATTGTTGGAGTGTTTTTTCTATCGCTGCGGGAGATAGGCTATTGCCTTCTGATGGCTTGGATGTATGTGCCTGTAGTGCTCCTGTCGCTGTTCCCTCCTCCCTCCCCTCCCTCCCACCCCTTCCCACCCAGACACACATTCTCTGAGCTCAGCTTTTTCCTTGCTTGCTTGCTTTCCTTGCTTTCCTTCCTTCCATACCTCTGAAGAACTGGGCAGATCGGGAACGGTCTGGGGCTGATAAATGATTGATAGAGAGAGAGAGAGAGGGGAAAGAGAGAGAGAGAGAAAAAGAGAGAGAGAGAAAAAAGGGGAGAGGAGAGAGAGAGGAGAGAGAGAAGAGGAAAGAAAAAGGGGAGAGAAGAGAGAGAGAGAAAGAGAGAGAAGAAAGAGAGGGGAAAACACAGAGAGAGACAAAGAAAAGAGGAAATTTTTATTTACCAAGAGTGATAGATTAAGCACAAGGGTTTTTTTTTCCATTCCGCCCTGAGAGAGAGAAAAGAGAGGAGGGGAGAGAGAGAGAGAGAGAAAGAGAAGGGGTAGAGAGAGAGAGAGAAAGACAGCAGACAGAAGAGAGAGGGAGAGAGAGACAAAAGAGAGACAAGAGAGGGCAGAGAGAGACATAGAGAGACAGAGAGACAGAGAAGAGAGACAAAAGAGAGACAGAGAGAAGGAGGAAATTTTATTTACCAAAAGTAAGATTAAACACAAAGGGTTTTTTCCCATTCCCCGCCCTGAGAGAGAGAAGAGAGAGGAGAGAGAGAGAGAGGAGGGGGAGGAGAGAGAGAGAGAAAAGAGAGACAAAGACAGACGACAGCAGACAGACGACAGGGGAACAAACCCCAACAACAGAGACGAGAGACACAGAGAGAAGGGAAATTTTATTTCTAAAGTAATAGATTAAAA